>CM075292.1:383127-852470 GCA_037672795.1 Lagerstroemia speciosa
ATAAGTACAATGCCGACCGACATATTCCATCGCCATCTAGATTTCTTTCATTTATTCTTTTTTTTTTTAATTGAAAGAAAAGAATATTTATAGCAATTATTACTCATAAAAAAAGGAGCAATTGGAATACAAAAAAGCATTAAAATGTCTCCCTAGCTTTTTTTTTGGTAAAATAGAGATATTATTATAATAGTAATATTAGTCTACAGTGACATCTGTCAGTACAGCCACGACAAGTCTCGGGGTTGCTAACCCCATAATATCTGCTCGTAGACAATACGCCACTTCAAAAGGTGGAAGATCAAAAAACTCCAATCCCTGAGTTGTATCTCGTCAATGTCTCCCTATCAATAAATCAGGTTTTTGACAGAGAATTTATACTATACCTCATTTTATAATTTAAAAGATTTTAAAAATTTAATCTCATCTAGGAGATTTTTCGTATTTATTTTATATGATCATCCTTCTATATTTTAATTTATGTGTCTTTTATGTTAAAAAATATTGCATTCCATCATCAAGCTAAGCGGTTGTCATAGTCTGCAAGATATGATATAATGTGAAATACCTCAAAAAATTTAAATTTATAAAAGATGGACATTGAATTGTCTTATATTTCAATCTTTTTTTTTATATTTTGTAATATCCAATTAACATTCTTAACACCCGTTTCACACACAAAAATTCGATAGGAAAATACCCTTCTAACATGCACCACGGATAAATTATCTTCCTTATAAGAGGTTACTGGGCATACATAGGGATATCAAATTCAATATTACTGTGAACCATCGGATTTACATTTTGATATTATATTAAATATTATAGTGTGCCAGTAGGAAATCAAACCCATAATCAGAGACAAGATCTAAGGCGAAACTAAAGAAATGGTTAGATGTTGGATTTTAAAAATGAAATAGGATAATTTTATTAAAAATACTATAAAATCAACAAATTTTGTCAGAGATTTCAAAAATTTTTCCACCCTCTCATGCAGTCCCCTAAATTCATCCCTCCCCCTAATTGTACAAAAAGGCTCCGGTGGCATTGAGAAATTCCTAGAATTTTATCATTTATCAACCCAACTAAACATGGATGAGATATAAAGATCCAAGGACAGGATCTTCTAGTTGAAGGTGGAGGGAGAGAGACTGCTGCACCGCATGACCGTTTTTGTTATATTCGGTGTATCGATCGATCTTCTTCTTCCCTCCTCTTTTTACTACTAATGGTTAGATACTGACGATATAGAAGCCATAACAGGAAGCACAAGACTTGGACACCTGGTGGCAGGGCGTGCGTGCTCGAATGCGTTAGCAAGCTGACCCGCTCGCGTCCACCTTCTCCTCCTGCTCCATACTTGCCATATATTCCTCTCGTTCCGGATAACACGGACGGATTCATGTTTCTTCACCTGAAAACACAGATAGATGAGTGTTCTATTGTCTACCATCCTATTTTTCCTCCGCTGAGGCTTGAAATTTGTCGATTTCGGATGATCTCAAGGGACCTGACGCATCTATATGGTGGTCTCCAGAGCGACCAAGTTACTAGAAAATCGCCAAAAACTGCTCCGAACGGTCGAACTAAAGTCTTTTTGAAATAGATAAGACGATTGGAAAGAATTATTTCCTGAGGTTAGTTGGGACTTGCAGGAGTTCTTACATGGAGTTGATAGTGCCTCCCATGGAGATCTTTCGAATGAGAATTGCTCATGGAAAGCAGTTTGCTCATCGGGAATCCCCTTGACATTGGACGAGGGGTTTCAACTAGTTACCTCTTCCTGGGCTGCACGGGGCAAGATCAGGCTGAGTTCCATGGATAGCTTGTTCATATTAAAATTTTTTAAAAATAAATAAATAAATCAGGTCGACTCGTACCCCATCCCCTGCTGCTCAGCCATGCATCTAGGGTGCAAAGTGACTTCGGATCTTCAAATACCAAGCTTACCCCCACCCATTACCATTGTCCGGAGTGGGCAGAGAAGTGCTGCAAGTTGAGCCTCTACCCCTCCAAGGACGGATGCCCACCCTCTATCCGACAAGGGTGGATGTGTGAATTGAATTTGAGAGGAGAAATTTAAAATATTTTTTTTTAAAAAAAAGAGTAAAACAATGAAATAATAGGTGAAGATATAATAATGTAATAAAAAAAGATAAGATCGGAAAAATTTATTTAACATTATCTATTTCTCTCATATTGAATGGTTATTGTACCCACTTTCAATCCATCATCATTTCCAACTTCTCTTTTACTCTAATTCCTATTTTAACCCTAATTAATAGGCCAGAAACCTCCTAATAAACATTTTTTTATTCGAAAAAATTAAGAGATATATAACATATAAAAATTAAACTTAAAATCTCTTATACACAATAATGATATTGTTTTTAAATCTCTTATACTCAGAAACGGCCAATTTCCATTTAATTACCTTTGTTAAGGCTATGTTTGGATGCAGGTGAATAGAGGGGAAATGAGGGGAAGGGAACGGAGGAGAATGAATGGAAAATATTTATTTTATTTGAGTTTATCATAATAATGGGAAATGAGGGGAAGAGATAAAAATATCAATATCTTCATATCAAACTTGATTACGACTTTTTTCTTGTATTCACTTCTAGAAGTATATGTTGTATTTGAGTTGATCATCAAATATATACTTGAAGTGGGTCAATAGAGCGATAGTACAAATTCGGTACTATACGTAGGAAGGAATCAAAGATGAAAAAAGAGCTGAATAATTAGGTCACATGTTTGAGCGATAGTATAAATTCGGCACTTGATCCTCGCTTCCTGCAACGCTCGAAACAAACAAGAAACCTCGAATTGGTGCGAAAGGTCTTCGTTAAGAGTTGAGAGTAGAGAGACGATGACCAGTTTCTAATTTACAGAATAAAAGTAAGATTATGTTTTTATATTAATTTGTGAAATAGGTAAATTGATAATTTTATTTCAAATAAAATTATTGTTATCATTGTCACCCCTCATCAACCCCAAATTATGGAGAAAAAAAGTGGGCTTTGGAGGGAATGGGAGTGAATAATTCCCTTTCATTCCCCCTCCTCTTCATTAAATCGAACTACCCAAACAATGAAAAAATTTGCCTGTCATTCCCTTTCCCCTCCATTTACCTCTATTCACTTCCATCCAAACACAGGATTAAGGTTTAACCCATTAAAGAAAAAGGATTATTTTCATTCTGGAAAGTCTTTTTTTTTTTTTTTTCAAAACGCTCCCTAGACGACCTTCTGGGGCACGTATAATTTATGTGCGTGGTATCGATTTTCTCTCTTCCATTCTCGATTTCCGCTGTGCACAACAAGACTTGGTTAATAGGGGTGGACACCTATAGCGGTATTGTAAAATAAAGTCTCCAGCCCATAGAATCGCAACCTACGGTTACACACACACACACCATGACCACGTGTGTATACAATATTTCCATGACGCTTCATGGTCGACAGCTTCTTCTTCTTCTTCTTCTTTCTTCCGTCCCAGGAACAATAATGATAGTTTGGAAAAGAAAAAGAAAGATTTTACCGGACAATTAATACGAACGATGAATAGTTTATAAGAGACTCTAACACCAGCATATATCAGTTTATCTTTTAAGTGAATATGGATTGAAGGCTCTTATAGGCTAATGTTCAAATTTAATGTGGTGTTGGTATTAGCAGAGCGGGTCGATCATGAACTCACATTATGTCGGTCCGAGTGTGAAACTCGTGGTCCGTTAAACTAGAGATTGGAAGAAAAATGGTCGCCTCGTAGTTAATTATGGAGCTCGTGAGATTATAGCCTGCGATCGGAAAATGAAGTGTCCAGCTCGAGGTCAGTTGTCCCTCGCTTGAGATTGGAAGAAATATGTGGACTCGAGATCAATTGTTGAGTACGAGTATTTAAGAGCGCGTTGTCACGTGAGGTGAATGTTGAGAATAAATCTGACATCGAACAAGTAAAAGAAAAGACCCTCATTTATACAAGAGTTTGGAGCCACCACCTATGTGAAAATTTAATAAAGATTTTTTTTATTGGGAGGTTACGATCCCACAGTTGATGAAGAGAAAAATCGGGGAG
Source organism: Lagerstroemia speciosa (assembly GCA_037672795.1). NCBI lineage: Eukaryota > Viridiplantae > Streptophyta > Magnoliopsida > Myrtales > Lythraceae > Lagerstroemia > Lagerstroemia speciosa. The sequence continues at coordinate 387,208 of CM075292.1, forward strand.
GCGGATTGGCAAGTCGGTGGTGGACTCATGGGAGTTCCACCGCCCACCTTCAATTTGATTAAAAAAAAAATAGTAAAATATTATATAAAATTTATTTTTAAAAAAATTTACTCAATTCTTGCATCCAATCCATGCATGTATGGGGCTTAGATTTGAGAATGACTTTCCGTCCACGCATTGGCAACTTGGCCTTCTTTCGCCCATTTCTACTCTCTATAGAATGGACGAGTTAGGCATTATGCCTTACAAAATCATTGACATTTTTTTAAACATCTTCTGGTCAACAGGGAAACGTCCGGAGACTTCATTTCTTTGGCAAAACACGGAGGCTCATCTGCTGCACTGCAATGAAAGACATCGGTCGATACCATGTTGTCAAGGATCTGTCAATCTTAGTGTTCACACAGGATAAAGGGTTGCTGGCTCCAAGTTCATAGAACAGGATCAGGATCTGAGATCACTCGGGCAGAAACAACCATCGAAGCTTTGCCCAGCTGAACATGGTAACATGATCCACCAATCTTGGAGAGTTGGTACAAGATCTCATCACTGTTTCAAGTTACCCAAGCCAAGTACAGTGCCCAAAAAAATTCCCCAAGGAACTGATGCAGTTAAGATTTAAGAAGGAATTCAAAATGGTCCCACAAATGGAGGGTCTTTGAATTCTTCATTTTCATTGGAAGGGAAGAAGTACAGCACTAAGGTCATAAGATGCAGAGGAACAACAAGCAATTCAAAGCCTTGATGAGTTTGCAAAGCTCGGATCTCCACAGCTCATACACAAGGATCAAAAGCAGTTCTACCATGGAAAAAGGAAATTCTAATGTAGTCAATTCCATAATTACGCACAAGACTATCCTTTTGCCGTCATCAGAGAAGCAAATAGAACAAGTTCTCTGCACTAAGCTCGAGTTCCACCGAGCCCCGGATTAACTGAACCGACTGCCAAGTGCCAAATATAAATCATAAGGTCATAATCCCCACCTCCACTTCGTGAGGTGGCTGAAAAAGGCCTGCCACTAGAAAATGTCTTTTTAACTTATCGGGGACCGGAAGTATAGGCCCGATCTTGACCTTATGCTAAGAAAATCATGGAGTTAGGTGCGAGGTAATTAAAAGTTTCAGAATGGAATTGACATGAACAACAGTAATTGTTTTACATGGGGATTCCATTCCAATCCATGATGCCTCTGATCAAATCAAAGAGGATCCATTATGGTCCAGTTAGCTTTTCATCCTTATGGTTAATCAGAACTATCCACACAAGGAATCTGTCATAACTCAACAAAAACAGAACGTCCAGGACAATTGTCTTATAAGAGATTAACAATGTACTATACCTGTTTTAAAGTTAATATGCATCATGGGTTTCAACATGGCTTGCAGCTTGCAAATCTCCGTGCAAACAAGACAACGAGGAAGGAGATTCTTGGAAGCAGAAGTATTACCATTCTGTGAATCCCTTATCTGTAAGAGTTTGATGGCATGAAGAATCCATCCATTTAAGGATGGATAACTCTGGAAATCTGAATGCAGCAAAGTGAACTCACACATCTACTATCAAAAACTTTCTATGAGGTCTCATCAAAACTTAGGCCCAGGAAATACATCCAATCTCATTCTCTGCCAACAAAGGAACCAAGTTTGCTGCCACTCCCTCAAAAGAGCCACCGGTTCACATTCTTATAAATTCTGCAATGATGATATGCTAAATATTGATCAAGCACTATCTGTTCAACAGATTCAAAAGTATCCACCATCCCTCTCAAACTCTTCATCCTCCAAAAAATAATCCCCATCCACTTCCTCAATCAACCACTCTCTCTCTTCCTCTTCATCCTCATCCTCCTCCCCTTCTGAAAACACTGAAATTCTCATATCCCTGAACCCTGACCTCCCTCCAACAATCTCATTGACCACACTGTCCAACTCACTATCCTCAGGATCGTCATCAAACACCGATATCGAGAACAATCCATCACTGTCCTCATCCCTACTAAACTCTTCCCTCTCAACCCTCTTAATGGGCACCAAATCCTCCTCCTTCAATTCTCCGCTTTCCACCCCATGCCATGGGACCCACAAGTCTGCGTGCCTTCCCAGTGCCCTGTCCCGATCACCTACTACCACCGTCCCTACATTGGCCTCTCTCGTCTTCCTCAACATGTCCGAGAAATCTGAGTCATCAGATACCAAGAAAAGCCAATCAATCCTTCTACTCAATGAGTGTTGCATTTGCCTCTTGAGCGCCCAATCGGCTGCCTGTGGTTTATCCTCCACTGTTTTCACGTAGACTCCTGCCCTCTTCAACTCCCCTGCCAAGCCATACCCCACCTTGGGCTGAACCAAAACCCGAGCCGCCTCATTATACTTGTGATTGCCAGAAATATATTTCTCCCGATACTTCTGCCTCTTCTTACCTTTAAGCGACCTCATCCTATTCAACTTCTTCTGCCTCTCCCTCTCATGCAATGCTGCTTGAAATGCTTTTTCAGATCCAAATTGGTCTTACATTTCCTGCCGCAAACCGTACACATGTACGGTTCCAGCGGCCTGACAATCCTCTTCCTTTCAAGGATGTCAAGCTGCTTCCTTTCGCGGCGCTCATCCACGACCCACTGTGGCAAGTGAATAAACGCATGCCTGTTCGCGTACGCGGACACCTCCACTACCTCGCCGAACCACTCGGCCAGCCTGATCAGTGCTGTTGCCGCATCGTACGGCGGCCCACGGGGAGGCTTATTGTCGAGGTCCCATAGGACCACAACTTTCTTGGTTTTCGGGGTGTAGATCCCCTGCTTGTTCCTCACCATATCTATGTCGGACAAGGCAGAGCACCTGATTTCGCGGGCGTAGGTGGAGCCCCGCGAGTGTTTGCGGGCAATGGTCAATCCCGTGTGAAAGGATGGTTTCGGGGTTCTGAGGAATGGGGACTGATAGGACTGGGTTGGCTTCGTCGAGTGTCGGAGGAGAAGAGGAGGGATTGTCATGGGCAAACATACGGCGTCCATTGGGTTGCAGGGGAGATTCAATTCTCTTTCACCATTGAAGCGATTGGATTGAAGAGAGCACAAACTGTTGAGATATTTCTTGAAAAAGGCAAAAAGGTCGAAACTAGGAAGACGGAGAAGCTACGACGATATGCAGAAGAAGATAAGGGGTGACTGAGGAGGAGAGACTGAGGCTTCTGTTTCTAATCCTTTTGCGCCCGAAAGTTTACACTTCGGACGTAAGGAGCAGAGTGGATCAAAAGGAAAACCTCCGAGGACTGAACCGAAATTTGCCCTAACGATGATGAAGAACTACTTTATATGGAGAGAGCGATCAACGGTCTGAGAAATTTGGATCTAAACCCAAGAAAACCCAAAACGGTCCTATGTTATGAGAAATATTGGGTTTAGGCCCAAACGGGTGGCTGTGGCCCAAAATATTTGGACCAATCTTAATTTTCGTGCTTCCATGTACATTCAGAAACTTCAGACAAATAAAAAGAAAAAGTATGATGGTATCACTTTCGACCTGAATTAAGATGTCATAAATCTAATCCTTGTTACTGGAATCGCTTTGCCGCTTCATACCCTCAATCAAGGGATCTTCAACGGTCGATATCCTCAAGCGGTCCATCCACCAATACTCGGTAAATCTCGGCCAGATCGATGAGTGAGTGCATTGGCTATTGAATCACACTTCTTGTGCACTCTTAAGGGATCAAGAGAACCTAATTAGTGATACATATTTGAGCTGAATAAACATTAATTACTCTCTATTTAAATATCAACAGCACGAATCTATCTGATTACGTATCTGAGTGTAACTCAATAGATCTAATTAAACATATACGAATCAACCAAAATTTGGAGTCTACATTGTTCTATATTCTTATTGATGTAAGGAGTAGGCATGGATATGGATCAAATATAATATTGTACATTACCACCAAGAGGGGTTGGGCCGAGTGGTAAGCAGCTCGGTGCCGCTTAAGGAGGTCTCAGGTTCGAGACCTCACGTACGCAGACACCCCTCTTGGGAGCCTCACCCGCCATTGCCAGGCGTGCGACCCGGGGCGACCAACGGATTAGTCAAGTATGGTTGGCTGAAAGATGCCATCTCACCGCTGGTGGGGCCTGCTTGGATACCGTGGCTGGCGACCAAAAAAAAAAAAAATATTGTACATTACCTATGTGAAAAAACAAGGGAGGCTCCAATGAAGCCAAACCCTACTGCACCCGCCATGCCATGGCATCTATCTAAAACGTTTCCTTGACAGTGATGAGTGGCTCCAAAGCCGCACATGCGCTGTCTGTCCGCCACTCTTCTCCCTCCCCTCATTTTTCTCCCTTCCTTTTGAGCTTCATTATTCGTTGGAGCCTACTCCCCACAGCACCCAAAAAAAAAAAAAAGGAATTGATAGGGACAAGACGATTGCTTCCATTCATCTTTTTTATTTGTGCCAGAGAGAAAAAAAATTGAGTCCACGCGTTGCCCATGTTGGCTGGTTACTGTCACAGGACACATGACCCAGCGCCCACAATTTCCACACAATTCAAACCCGAGATCTGAACGGGGACGGCTGAAGATTGGTGCGAGCCTCGATATAGTTCGTGGGGCTCTCGTTGCACCAATCGGGTTGCACCTAGTGCCCATTTGAAGCCAAACATTTTAAAGAAGATGCATACATACATGTCATGATCGTTTTATGTGAATGTTTTGCTATTCCTTTGCATTGAGTACGACCTGTATGATCTCGGGTTCCATATGACAGTGGATTGCAAAATCCGAAGGAGGACACACGTCTATCGCCCATTTGCTATAGCAGTGTCAGAAAAAACAAATGGACCACTAATCATACCGCTTTACACTGCCATCGGAATCATTGCCTCCTCCTTAAAATGAGACCATGTATCCAAAGTTTAAAAGAGTACTGATTAGGATGAGATCTCATCAAATCACTGATTCATATGACTAACTCCGGGCGGGGGATTGTCGTTTAGCCCCAAAGTCGGTTTAATTATGGCGCTAATGATGATCGATCGAGTCGGGATGAAATTGAAAAGATGTGTGCATTGTGGGGATTGATAGTAGGAAAGGGGACACCCAGAAAGATGATGTCTCTGGGGATAAGAAGAACTGATGAGGGGACTCTAAAGAAGGAGGTGGGAGCATGTGATTCGCAAAGCTTTCCACATGGATGAAAGGAATTTGGGATGAGAAAAAGGCAAGAAAGAACGAAGCTTTTCCAGTGAAATAAAACTAAAACGAAAAATAAAAATAAAAAGCTGCTGCCAGTTCGATAGAATTAAAATGCGATTCCAATCTTTTACGAGATCATGTGGGATGTTCGTCCTTCTAATAGTCCTCCGAGAGATTTCTCTTTTTTTTTTTTTGGATTATAAATTCTCTAAAATGTTTAATTGAAAATAGCATTAGATGCAATAGACATAATTCTCACATTCAAATTAAGAGATTTTAGTTTAATTTCCATCAACAGGACTCTTTATTTTTATTTTATTTCACCATCTTTTTATCCATTCTAAAGTTATATATCTATTTTTTTTTAAAAAAAGCTTAATCGATTGGTTTTATTATACCAAAAGAATAAGTGAAGTTAGATTATCTGTTAATTAGGGAAAAAAGTTAGATCATTTCTAATTTTTCAAGTTATAAAAAGAGATTCGCAGAGATTTACTTGTAAAAATTGAATTTCAAATCTATTAATTTTATATTAAAGACAATACCGTTGTACCAAAAACCCTCTCTCAACATCATTTGTTTAGCATGCCATTGACTGGTCATGAAGAGAGAAAAGGGAGAGAAGGCAAAGGCAAGGTGAAGTGTATGCAGCAATTGTTCATTGCAAGTGAACTATGTAAAGACCTTCTATCCATTAAATAAACTCATAGAGAAGTCATTCGATGTTTTACCGTATAGTCTTGCAAGTCGGATGGAAAACTGACTATTTTAAACGCTTGAATAGTCAATCTTCAATTGATTTTAATAAATATCAAGATAAATATTCTTGTTTATATATATATAAGAATCCATTTCATTCACAGGCTTGCAACATGACCATCTTCTGACATCTCATGAGCGATTCTTTGACACGTCCGTTGATTGCATCCATCCAACAAACTCCATGGATAACAGTTATCAACTGTACTTGCTGGTTCTCAAACAGAGACAGGAAACAAACAAAAGAAAAAACAATGAGATTGCTTGGGACGTCAGGAATTAAGTTGGTTGAAAGGGATGAATTGGGATGATTTTTAACAGTTAAACATATGATTTGCAACCACTCTTCCCCACCAAAGAGCAACAATGAAAGGCATCCCCATCCCGTTCTTGGTAGACAAAGCACATCTCAGCCACAGAAACACCATTCATCTGTAATCATTACCTCATATTACTTCAACAAAAAATGTTTTTTTTTTCATTTTTATCATAAGGCTTATGCTCGTCGATCTAGAAGGCTAGGAAGGAGACGGTAGTAAAAAAGTACAGAAATTCTCGTTACTGAGAATAGAATTCAAAATTTCTTAAATATAATCTAAGGTTGGTGGAAATGTTATTGCTTCATGCCTCCTTTACTCATCACCCAGGTTAAATTTAGCACTTGTGAGATGAGGACAACTGAACTGGGGTTTTGAGAGTTGCTGCTTTTTGCAGTCAAAGAAAAACAAGAGGCCCATCATTGGTTCACGATAAAAAATGTGCCGAGTTGATCTATAATGCGGTAAACTTATTAAATATTATTTCATTAGATCAGTATAAAGTATTAAATTATTTTTAAAAATTGATATTATTAATTGATGGAAAGAAATTATGTGATAACTATTGATCGAGTTTTATAAATAATGAGAGATAAGTTTAGTCGTATAAGAGTACATGTTATTAATTCCCTCATGGTAGGAGTTCCTGTTTGAGAATAACCTGTTTAATGTTTGGTGAGATGGGTCCATTCCAAGTGTAGTGAATGTGCAAATTCAGAGATTGTGAATTCTCAAGAGTCCGCTCGAAATGGCCATTGCACATTTCTTATTACGGGTATTTTTGTATAGTTCGCTCAACTATTTCTCATTGCACGCGTGAACACCCTCGTGCCCACTGATGGTTATGTTGGGTCACGTGGCAAGTGCAAGTGGCTCAAATTGCAATTGCTCTTCCGTACGGTTTTACGGCAACTTGAACTTTGGCTCTTTACCAAGGGAGTACTGTAGCCATTCGACCACTATGACTACCATATTGGATCTTACACTAGCATGTGCTCGGTTAATTTGTCGGGGTACGTGGGCACCTATAGATTATAGATAGCATAGTGTAAGGGGGAATACTTGGGACACAAGTACTTTCAAGGATAGGTGCCCAATGGCGGTGGGGCCAGCTTACGGTTACCTAGTCAGCGTCGAAGCTAACGGTCGGATTGAGGAAATCCAATGAACGTAGGGTTAGGTTAAGGAAAGGGAAACTTGGTGTGGAGGAGAAGGAACTAAAGATGATCATTTTTCCGTGTCAGCGTCTTTCTTTCCATTATATTCTCTGCAACGCTCATCTGTTCTTTCCTTCTGGGTGAAGGAGTGTAGCTGGGTGAATATGGAAACTCTGAAGAGCTCTTTGCTTCTTTCCCTCTTTTGTTTTTTTTTTTTTTTGGGATCGAGTCGATTGCTTAGCTTATAGTCCAAACAACCACAGAAAAGGAATCGATGAGTCGTGGGATGGAGTAATTCTGTGCTGTCAAAGCTTTCGCTTTTAACGGAGAACTTTGATGTTCCTATTCGTCAGGTGTATGTTCATGTGTTGCCAGACTAGGAGTTGTTGATATTCAACTTATCGTGATGGGTTTAGAGTCTGCAACATTAAAAGATTGATTAAGAGATGTTCGCTTTTGACATAACTCCCATGACCTATTTTTTTTAAAAAAATGTCTTTTAAATAAGTGAATACTCTTCAATCTTATAAAACTCTCAAAGCTCACTCTCTTTTTCGATATGGAGTTGTAAACTAATATAAATACCCCATCGGAGTTGATACTAATAGCAAGGTCACAACTGCTAAATGGTTCAAAATTCACTATTATATGATTTGATGAATTTAAAATTTCATGTTCGAATCCTTTCTTGCACCCGTGTCAAAACAAGGTTGCATTCTTCAAGTTGATCCTTTCTTGAAAAATATCGACTTTTGACCTATACAAGAACTCTATTCTTGTCAATCCCTAATTATTATTTAGTTCGTCCGGTATATTTGAGGGTGAGCATAAAGTAGAATATGTTGCAGCAAGATTATCCTCTTCATTCTAAAGCTTCGTTCTGTTAGTGGAGTTTCCATATCCAATGCGTCTAGTGCATGTAAGAAAACCCACAACAAGATGCTCGCCCAGAAGAAGGTGACACCCTGAATCGGATATTATTTCGGATGTGGGGATGAACGATTTGGTCATGGTCTTGTAGCAAAATAATCATCACAGTTAATCAACGAGCATACGTACGTCTGAGACGGCTGCACGACCTGAAATTCAGCGGCTTTCCCAGCTCCTTATAGTTCACTGTTCCTAATCAATATAAATGACAATCAATAGCAAAGAAAGTAAGTAGGAGTGATCTAATCGCCCCATCTATTTCGTCCGCTCAATATATGTGAACGAGCAATGTCGAGGGGAAGGACTTCCGATTTAATTTTCCCGAATTAAAACGGGCATATGGATGAATTTACGTGCGCACGTAGTAGTTGATGATTGAGGCCTACGTGACGGGTACGCTTTCAACCTAATTGACAATGTGCTGGTGAAGAAGACACTGGGCGCCCCAGAATTGAAGAGACGGACCCACATTTGACAAAGTAGAAGGAGTGGGATGGCGATATGTCCAGAATGGACCATAACATTTAACAAGTATATATAACATGTACGCACACATCACATGCACACGTATACGTAGAGCAAGAAGATTCTATGATTGAATTACTAGGTCATTTGGTAGTTTAATTAAATGGTTTATAATTAATAGCACTAGTTAAATTAAAAAATTAATAGTTCATAATTATTTTTCTCATCTACTGAATAATTTTATAATTAAAATGTGAGATTTTTCGGACCACGTATACATGAGAATCCATTAATTGCGCTCTACAACAATGTCAAAGCTATGGTACAAGAGATGAGCTGGGTCTTTTCACAGCTTTCTTTCAGATTGCCAAGGCCAACCCCATTAATAAAAAGAACCATACATAATTATAGCACCTCTAAAGCTAGCGAGAGAATGAGATCGATGATTTGATGTAATAATGCCATACTTGATATGAAATTAAGATGTTATAAATTTAATTTTTCTAATAATATTTTTCGTACTATTTTATTTCTCTCATCATATTTCATTTTAACTAATGGACCTTGACTGTAAAAAGAATTATTTAAAAGAATTTTTAATTAGTGTTGAGAGATGTTTAGTCACCTTTTATAAAAAAAAATATGAATTTTTTAAGTTATATCTAAACTTTACCTCTGCATTTTACCAATATAATAATTGTTATTGTCAATGATTTAGAATTAATCACCCAATGATGCTTTTTCAGAGAGGAAGAGGGAGTTTAGAACATTATATATTGCATTCATGTAATTATAAAAAGGGCAGAAAATTTATTTTTATTATAACAAAATAATTCTCGACTCAAAACTAATAAGTTTGGAAAATTAATAAGTGTGGAGTTGAATTTTGATCAATAGGATATTTTTTCTGGCCCGAACTATTAGTATTCATAAATTTAATAGGTCTCGATTAATTTAGTCAGAATCCAGAGCGTCCACTAAGTGGTTAAGCCTTCTCATGGTAAATTATTTTCATTCACAAAACTCAAATCTAATACTTTATTTAAAGAAAAAAGATATTTTACTATATTTACCAATCTGCTTTAGTTATAGAATATTTAATTTACCTAGAAAGTCTTTTTTTTTTTTTTTCCTTTAGTATGTCCAGGTTGTCGTAACCGGACTAACTGGGGCGGAACACCCTTCTCGTATTTTCCTTCAATCTGCGAGATCCGGCCACTCCACGTAACCCTTTTTCCTGCAGAAGGATCATATTTAACTAGTAAGTCGTTTAACAGAAAGAGCAGATTACATAATAATTAATTAATTAAAAAGGGGACCTTAAACTCTGCAGAAACAGTGGACCAGCTGAGTCAGAGACCGTTGGGCCCACTTTTGTTTGCTACTGAGACACCAAGAGGCCATGTGAGATCGTGAGACCAACCAGCTGTATCTGTCTATTCTGTGGGCCCCCCACCCTGCCCCATCATCGCACACGTTGAGAGCACTCCACTCCACGCATGATTGAGGCACAACGACATCCAACAACGAACGTTGCACATCAAAATACGGTGGAGCTTTTCCGATCCAAGTCTGCTCGTGCTCCATCTAATCCCACGGCTTTCTTTCAAAGCCCGAGGTCGACACGATTGCCGTGTTCGGTATTATTGGTAGGACGATAATAGTGTTAGATGCGTGCACGTCTCGGACATTTACGGCACTCGTGTTCCGGAAATAGGCTCATGAATTATTAGTTAATGTTAGTACGCTTGCTGAACTTTCCCATCACCTTCCAACATCCCTGCCCCTCTCCTTTCTCTCTTGTCATTTTTTTTTCCTTGAAACATTTGAGAAGAAATCGGATTGTACCTTTTTTTTTTGGTAAGTAATATCAACATTATTTTTTTGGACTCTTCCTTCCATGGATAAAATATGGGTCGCCAATAATTTATTTTTTAGGAAAATATTTCCCATATTTCCTTTTTTTTTAAAGGAACGTGAAGATTGGATGAAATCTGAGAAAAAGGAAACTGGTTCTTGGTTAATTTCCCATCAGATTCATATATACAAGTAAAAGTTTTGAATTTGATTTGCTGGTGAGTGGCATGCATGAAAATTTGATGCATTAAAGTTCGATATAATCCATGATACATATTGATTTATGCATGACAAAATTACCCTTAAATTAGTTGTTTCATGCTGGACACTATTCATCGTTTATTCGTACAGATATCAACCATTCAACCCTTGCACGAATTTCTACTGTTCACTTTCACTCTGCACGGTGATTGAATTATAACGAATTAACATGTAGAGAAAACTACTAAGAATGACACCCCCCCCCTCATTTCCACACACCAAAAAAAAAAATGGTATTTCCATAAAGGAATTTCTACCGTACTTAATTTATTTGGGGGGGGGGGATCATCATTAAAACACTAACTCAAAACTTTTATCCATTGCTCTCAATCTATAACTAATAAAACAATTAATTAATTTAAGAGAATTTTTTCAGAAATCTCGGTCCGATTATAGATTAGTCTCGATGTGCGCTTCGGCTGGTCCGAAAATATCGCGTAGTGCAAACGAAAAGAAACTGGTAAAGGAATTAATATTATATGGTTTAATAACAATAATGATGACAAGTGGACTCCTCGTGCCGGGAAAATCTCTAGATACACTCGCATACGATTCCTAATCACGTGGCTCTACTTTTATTTCCCACTTTACCTCCAATCCATCCCATTATATAAATATATATATATATATATATATATTGTAGTTCTCCACAATGGCAATTATACACACACATCATTGACCTCCGAAGATAAACTAATTAATTAATTAATTAATTAATCATCATTCTATTTCATTGTCTTTATTATTGGTAATTCGTGTAAATCTTGGATTAGTTTTTCAGTCTAATTACTCCTATCTACAAATATGGCTTAATCGAGGCGTCGGGACATTTTTTAAGTAAAATTGAAGGTTTGAAATTTGGTTCGAATATAAATTAATAAAAAATTGTTGAATTTTTAAAAATTAAATACTGTGCACGAAAAATATTCCAATTTTTATAAACCCGTTATTCTAATCATCATGGTCACATAATACTTGTTTAAATGTCATCGATTTCCATTTTAACCCAAGTGCGAGTAAGATGTCATCGTCACTTGCCATTGTGAGCACATTGTCCGATGGCCACGCCTCCTGTCTGCTCATTGAAAATCAAGCACGAACGAGAAAATGTCCGGGAGATGGTTTTAGTAGAGAGGGCCGAGCTGGAAAAAAAAAGTGGGGAAGTAGTTGGCATGTTTAAATCGAAATGCACAGTTAGAAGCTAAGACATAGTGGTGATCCGAGTAAACACGAATCTTTTACGAATTAGAAACCCATAATTTGCAAAACTGTTTCCAAAACAATCAAGATTCCCTAATTTACGGACACAGAAAATTGATGGTCGGGTATATAAATGAGGTGAGAGATGGACCGTACTATGTACGGAATTGTTGATTGTATAGTTTATTACAACTTCTTATTTTTGACAATCGAGTATTTTTTTAATAAATGATTAATTTTTAAAAAGTATATAATAAGTAAATAAATAAAATATACAATTACAAATGTAAAATTAGAGAATAGTTATTTGATAGTTGTGGTTATATAAGAAGTTTTATCGTTTTATCCATAGTTATCTTTTTTTATTGGTTAAAAGTGTATTTGTCAAGAGTATTTTAGGAAGTTTAAAAGTGAGACAAGTTATATATATATATATATATATATATGCTTAGTCTGTTAATATACCTTTACCAATCAATTTTAATTTTTTCTACCCAACAAAAATGGGGTCGGCTCTTAACATGTGAGGTCAATAGGTGTTGATTCAATTCTAACTGGTAAAATTTTCCGCCCCTTTTATTGTTCCTCTTTTTTTTTTTTATCTATTTCTTAACTTATGTATCTCACAAGCAAAAAAGGCCAAAAACTTAAAAGTATGGGGCTAAAGATTGCTTGATCTGATTCAGTAAGATAAAGAGAAATGGAAGTGGTACATAAATCTTCAGCCTCTACATTTTGAGATACAATTTCATACCACTATACAGATACTTTTTTTTTAAAAAAATATGAAACATTTTTCTTTAGGGGATCAAGTACCGAGTCATTTAAAATAACTCGTATACTGTGGATGGGTATACAATGATATAACGGGGACAAGGTCAGTAGAGCCGTTAGGCAGGGAAGGGGGCAAAATGGGAAAGAGTGTCGTAGAAGCGTGGCGGATGTGGTTTCTGTTACGGCCTAAGCACAGACAAAATTTTAGTTATTCCATCCTTCCATCACACATTACTGTCGGAATGTCACTCCCCTCGCCTATTCCCACCATAGTATACCATCTATCAACTCAGACCAAAAAAAAGGAGACTTAGAAAAAAAAAAAATCTAAATGCTCGAAGAAAGTTGAGAAGGTTGACACAATTCTCGACTTCCAACTAAGAAATCGTGATTCACTTTCTTGTTAGTAGAACTCCATGTGTCTCTTATACATGAGAAAATATCTTATTTGTTATAACTAGAAGATTGAAGTTTGTAAAAAAAAGAAAAAAATTCATCCTACCGGGCAAGTCTTGCTTAATTTATTCTTAGGTTGTGTTGGATTCTCGAAGAGCTTATTGATTTCAGATCGCGGGTGAACGTACGTACAATTCTCTTAAAAAGAAAGAGAGGAGAGGAAAGAAGGGAAGCACAGAGAGAACGATGGTGGTGGTTGTCTTCCTCCTCACCGTAGGAGTTGCCCATTCCCTCTCTTTCTCCCCGTTTATTTCCCTCAACTACCCTTTCTCTCTCTACAAATAACAAAACACCATTACTCACACAACTCCTCTCTGCCTCTGTCTCTCTCTCTCTCTCTCTCTTTTCCCACCCCAGAATCCCCACACATGCAACCTTTACTCTCTCTCTTCCCCCTCTGTCCGAGCTGAGCTGTTTGTGTGACTTTCTCCACTAACCCTTCAACCCCCTTGAAGCTCACTTTCCCCGTAGCCCACCCCTGTAATTCTTTCCCCTCTATCTCTCTCCCTCTCTCTCTCTGTCGCTCCTCCATTCTCCTTCGTCACTGTTTCCTCTGTGACCCCAAAGTCTGATTCATCCTACACTCCCCACAGGACTCGAGAATCCGTGTTCATATTCATCCTGCAGTCCACCCATTTGGCTCAACCGGAGCTGGCTCCGATGGAACCCGCCACCGGCGGAGAGGATTGCTGCGTGAAAGTAGCTGTCCACATACGGCCGCTTATCGGGGACGAGAAGCTCCAGGGCTGTAAAGACTGTGTCACCGTCGTTCCCGGGAAGCCACAGGTGCCTCCGACTGACTCTCTCTCGGAATGTGGTCATGGGTTCAGTTCAGTTTAGTCGCTGTTTAAGATCTCGATCTTAGAGTTGCTTCAGACTGAGGCTTATTGGGAATTCTCCATTTTTCTGGGAAATTTGTTGTGCACCTTGCATGTTTGACTGCGATGATTGAACTGAATCGGAATGGAGAACTAGGAATCAGAGTGGGGGGTTGATATATTATTTTTAATTGTTTTTAGTTGTAGTTGTGATGAAAATCATGCCGGTGACTTAATTTGGACTATTCGTCAGACACCCAGAAAATGAAATTTTGGATTTTTCTTGCTGAACATGTTGTGTGGAAAAAATATTCAGGGGAGTTTACATTGAAACTTTTAATCTTTCTAACTTTAACTCTCTGAAGCAAAGTCCCCAAAAATTTAGGGAGGTTGATGTTTCATTTTCTGGTTTTGTTCCATTTCCCTTTCTCTTTAGAAGGGTCAACAGTAAATGAGGTAGGTCCAGTCACTGTGCATTTGTACCATTTATGCTGAGTTCTCAGTCCACTGTCTGTTGTAAATGAATTTCTTTGCTTTGGTAAATGAATAATGGTATTAGAAAACATACTGCTGTGTAAGGATTTTCCACTTTTGTTCAGCTTTGCAGGATTCAATTCTCCAGGTTACCCTTTTGAATGTTCTTGTTAGCATCCATTATGGAAAGTTCAAATGATAGTTCAGGAACATGAAATTAACTCAGCATAGTCAGTCATTGAGTCCTGGCAGAGTTTTGTGGCTCTCAAGTTTTTATGGATCACGAAAATGTGCCACAGTCAAGGGAGAAGGTGGAATACAAAGTTTCCTAGTAGTAATCTACTGTATGTTTTATAAAGACATTAGAAGCTACTGTTTGCCCCTTCAAAATTCTGTTTTATTTTATATTTTTGAGACTGATGGATTTGATAGACGTTTACATCCTAACCAAGTGGTATCTTCACCATCCAAAAGAAAAGGGGAAATGGTGGAAGAAAACACTTCTTTATGATTATAATTTGTGGACCTTGTCTAAGTATCTTCATATTTTTGGTATTCAAGTATTATTTTGGGCAAAGAGATATTCCTTTTTTTCTTCCCTATTTCGCCTCCATCTTAGTAGCTACTTTCTCTCTCATTCAAAACTGGGCAAGAGACTTTCATCTCCCCCGGCTTGTAATCGATAAAAGAAGCACCCATTTTCTTTCTTTTTTTGATTGGCTTGTCTATCATCGAATGGTATATTGTATACTAATCATCCTGCACTGCTTCAGGTGCAAATAGGCACGCATTCCTTCACTTTTGATCACGTCTATGGGAGCACCGGTTCTCCTTCGTCGGCCATGTTCGAAGAATGTGTTGCTCCTCTTGTTGATGGCCTTTTCCAAGGTTATAACGCAACTGTTCTTGCATATGGACAGGTGAGAATTATATCAATATCCAGCCTGAACTTGAGTTCCTTTTATTACACTCCTCTGAGCTTGAATTTTTGCTTTGGGATATTGCAGACTGGATCTGGGAAAACATATACAATGGGCACTGGGTTTAAGGATGGTTGTCAAACAGGACTAATCCCTCGAGTCATGAATGCTTTATTCAGTAAGATTGAAAGCTTAAAGCATCAGATCGAGTTTCAACTGCATGTTTCCTTCATCGAGGTTTGCTCCTTTATGCTTTTTTATAACATCTTGCATATTCTATGATCTCTAACATTTGATAAGGGTAACTTTAGGATCTGCCCAATGCCTTTATTTATGTCCATTACGTATCTATAAACTGAGTAAGAACTTTCAATTTTATAAGATCTTGAAAGAAGAAGTACGAGATCTGTTGGAACCCAACTGTCCGAGCAAGTCAGAAGCCACGAATGGACACGCAGGGAAAGTAACTGTCCCAGGAAAACCACCAATACAAATCCGTGAATCCTCAAATGGTGTTATTACATTGGCGGGGTCCACAGAAGTTAGTGTTACTTCGTTAAAGGAGATGGCTGCCTGCCTTGAACAGGGGTCTCTGAGCAGGGCTACTGGAAGCACAAACATGAACAATCAGTCAAGGTAATAGATAATCCTCACTGATCCATTTGATTTATCAATCATGCGCCCAAAGGCATGGTTGATGTTAGGAACAGAGACATTGTGAAATGGAACAACTACACAAGAGAGTAGTTTATATGATGATTCTATTTTCTGTTTTCTATCTATCAAACATGACCCAGCATCTGTTATGCGTGTATTGCACAATGAAACATGAACTATTTGTCATGCAAAAGTTAAAATTTCATGTTATACGAGGATATCACTTTCTAATGTATAGAAAAGAACATATGCATCTTAAATAGCTGATTTTACCCATAAAAAAAATATTTCTAAGTTGAATTTTTTTTCTTATTGGAGGGCTTGTTGTGGTATCCACTAATAATGTGAAAAATATTAAATAATACATGCAATACCAACTTTCTAAAAGTTCAAGCTTGTAAATGGAGGTATATCCTTGAACAAAGTTTAATGAATTATTCTTACCTTTGTGAAGCCGTTCCCATGCCATCTTTACCATCACAATGGAGCAGATGCGAAAGCTCAATCCTCTCTTACCGGCTGACAGCAGCCCTGAGAGTTTGAATGAAGAATATCTCTGTGCCAAGTTGCATCTCGTAGATCTTGCTGGGTCAGAAAGAGCTAAGAGAACTGGTTCTGATGGTCTACGATTTAAGGAAGGTAAGTGAAAATGTTTTCATGATTTATAAAACAAATATGTCAAAATACTTATAATTAACCACGATAAATAATTATCTCTTACTCTGAATAGGAGTCCACATCAATAAGGGCCTTCTTGCCCTTGGCAATGTTATCAGTGCTCTTGGAGATGAGAAGAAGCGCAAAGAAGGTGTTCATGTTCCATACCGGGACAGTAAACTTACCCGACTTTTGCAGGTAAGGAGCTGTTGAGAAAGTCCATTAACTGTTGTATCCTAACTGACTACTATGCAATGTAGCTCTAGCAGGGTTCTCTAATGTTAACAAAAAATTATGGGAAAAAAATTCAGTATAGACAAAAAGCATTCAGAAAACCTTCGCATGCTGATCTTTATTTATTAGGCATACTAATTAGTAGAATTTTCAGCAACGGTTAATTAAGCTTCTTAACCTTCCTTTCACAATCCCCCCATTGTTATTTTTATTATTATTATTGTTGTCTCCAAATTTGTTAATACTTCCTTGCCTATTCTGAAATCTGATCTTTTGCTACATCAGGATTCACTTGGTGGTAATAGTCGAACAGTGATGATAGGTAACATCCTACCTCTTCATCTAAACTTTCAAAGAGGATATGATAATCATTAGATATTTCTCTATCTCTTCATGTCTATTAACTACATTATTACCATCTCTATTTGCTTCTTTCTCAGCCTGCATTAGCCCTGCTGATATCAATGCTGAAGAGACATTGAACACATTGAAGTATGCAAACCGTGCTCGAAATATCCAAAATAAGCCTGTTGTAAGTTTCTAATGAGTTACTTTCTTATTGATTTGCTTTGTGTGGTGAAGAATTGGGTGGGTTAGGTAAGGGTGATAAACACTGTCTTATGATTCTCTTCGCTTTTGGCGGGGTAGGTCAATAGAGATCCCACATCCAGTGAAATGCTAAAGATGCGCCAACAACTCGAGTATTTGCAAGCAGAACTTTGTGCTCGTGGAGGGCCTTCCTCTGAAGAACTGCAGGTATTCATATAAAATGCATTGACATCCATTGCAATGGAACTGGTTTTCCCCCTTCTCTTCTTGTAACACAGCAAAATCAGTAGAAATGCAGTCTATGATGATCCTATGATAGCTCGTGTTTTCTCATTGTCTTTTCTTTTCTAAGAAGTGGAAAGAATAAAAGTTGAAAACTTGCAGAAGCACCTTAGGGATGAAATAGGTTGGATCAACTTCATAAATCATTTTAACCTTTCCATTTGATTAGGTTCTCAAGGAAAGGATTGCTTGGCTCGAGGCTGCAAATGAGAATCTTTGTCGAGAACTTCACGAGTACCGGAACAGATGTTTATCTGGGGTGCAATGCGAATTGGCTACCCAAGTACGAATTGAAATTTTTTACATTCTGAAAGACTCTCCTGTTAGGTGTTCGGAATATATGTAGACATATATTCTATATGACTCAAGGCTTTTTTTTCTTTTCTTTTCTTTTCTTAGGATGATAACTGTTCGGTAAAAAGTGATGGGCTCAAAAGAGGCTTGCAGAGTATGGAGACATGTGATTACCAAATGGTCGAAATAATAAATGGTATTCCTCAACTATCATTCTAGCAAATCATTTGCTCTTTTTTTTTTTTCCTCCTCTCTCTCATCTGTCAGAGACGTATTTGGAGTCTCTGTCACATGTCTCTTACCTATTACTGTTAAAATTCTGATAACTTTGCGATTTTTCCTTGACAAAGTCCCAATGATGTTGTAGGTGATTCAAGGGATATTGATGAAGTAACAAAAGAGTGGGAACACACTATGCTACAAAACTCTATGGACAAAGAGATGCATGAGTTAAATAGACGCCTAGAGGAGAAGGAGGTACGGAGGATTTTTGGTTGTATGGTGATGTCATGAAATCAGGACTTTTTGCCCCAAACACTCCCCGCCTCATCCCCCCCACCCCAATCATTCTGCTGTTCAGGGGTCTTCCGCTTTACATATTGTGACTTTTGGATTGCGAACTGGTGCTCTCTTGAAGTTCATCTCTGAATGCTTTTTCTATCTTTTTCCCTTGAGGAACAGGATAAAGTGCATGCAGCATGCATAACTGCATAATTACAATTAACTCAATTGATTCTACCTAATCTGGTTTCATTATTTTATCACAATATGGAACCTGGTGAAGAGTTAGTGTTAATCAATGGCTTATAAATGAAATTTATCATGTGTCCATGACTTATAGTGCTTTTGATTTTCCTGTTTCAAATTGCAACGTTATTTGGAAGAAGATAAAACTTCTTTTGTGTCCCGCATTCGTCTTCTCTTTTCTTGCATGTAAACTAATGTTATGGCATTATGTGAACAGACTGAGATGAAACTCTTTGGAGGCCTGGACACCATGGCTCTCAAGCAGCACTTTGGTAAGAAGATCATGGAATTGGAGGATGAAAAGAGAGTTGTGCAGGTGATTTCAGATTTATTTTCTTTGAACTGTTACAATTAATGAGAAGGGAATTTTCGTATGGTGATTGAGAGACTGCTTCATCTTCATAGAGGGATGCTCCAAGCAATTCACATGATACGAAGCTTATAGAAGCAGTGTTCCCACAAGAAAAAAGAATCTGGAAACCTTGTGAACTTTTTACAGTGTGAGCTCTTAAGAGTACCTGATAGCATTCTCGTGCTTAACTACTGCAGCAAGAGAGAGATCGACTATTGGCTGAAGTAGAAAACCTTGCCGCTAATAATGATGGACAAACCCAGAAGATGCAGGACATGCATTCTCAGAAATTAAAGATGCTCGAGGCACAGGTATTGACATATAACGAATGAGCTGATTTTTGTCCTAAGTGAAATAGGAGATTTTCTTGAAATAAAGTTTCCATTTCCTTTTGCCCTTTGTGCTTTTTGCCTTGTAGATTTTAGATCTTAAGAAGAAACAAGAAAACCAGGTGCAATTATTAAAGCAAAAGCAGAAGAGTGATGAAGCAGCAAAGCGATTACAAGAAGAGATTCAATCCATAAAGGCGCAAAAGGTTGAGTAGCTCCTTACTCTTCCATGTGCAGAGTTGCCTTTTTTCTGTTGTTCAATATCTCACATGTTAAGTCTGCTTTTTCAGGTTCAATTACAACATAGAATGAAACAAGAGGCCGAGCAGTTTCGGCAGTGGAAGGCGTCACGAGAAAAGGAGCTTCTGCAGGTCTTTTTCTATTTTGCAAATTTTAGTTTCAAGTCTACTTTATATTAACCTCAGAAATACAAGTACCAAGCATGAGGACGTAGCTAAATCTATTGTTTGATCACTTTCAATTAATATTATTATGTCTGCGAATGCACGTGGTGCATGCTTATGAGATGATAACTTTACATCATTCTTTCATATTATGCTTCTCTTTTGCAAGTAGGATGTAATGATTCTTTGTTTTATTATCTTGTTTAGCTGAAAATTGAGTTGATTGATTATGTATTAGTTCTATATCCATTTCCTGTTGCTGATTGTCCACTGAAATCGCAGTTGCGGAAGGAGGGAAGGAGGAATGAATATGAAAGGCATAAATTGCAGGCATTAAATCAGCGACAGAAAATGGTACCTGCTTTTTGTTCCCCAGAATCAGCCAATTAGTTGAATACAGTGCAACACTTCAAAGAAAATGTTGACCCTCACTATCATTATGTGAATTTAAATAATACATCATGCATAGCATAGAAAGAAGTTTTCATCTTGCAGATTGTCATTTATTGATGGATAATTATCTTTGACTCCCAAAGGCATGTACTGTCTTAGCATAGTACATATTGCGGTCATGGCAGTTTTTAACTCTTTAAGTTACTTTCAGGTTCTTCAGAGGAAGACGGAAGAGGCTGCAATGGCAACAAAGAGGCTGAAAGAATTGCTAGAAGCTCGCAAGGCTAATGTAAGAGACAATGCTGGTATGTTTTTCCACTTCCCTATGCAGTCTACGGACAAAACTCCCTGCATTTGGGTGGAGTTCCTCCAGCAACTGCAGTTTTATCATTCTAATTTTTGATGTCTTTCCTTGTCTTCCAGTAATGAGCAATGGTAATGGAATTAATGGGCAGGTAATGTACTTCCTAATCTCATGGCAAGTAACGCATTTACCTTTTCTGTTGAAATCCATCTGACACCTGAAAAATTTTCAGTCTGAGAAGTCTTTGCAAAGATGGCTCGACCATGAGCTTGAAGTGATGGTCAATGTCCATGAAGTCCGTTTTGAATATGAGAAACAGAGCCAAGTGTATGTTCTCAAGAAATTTCACTGTTTTGTGCACTTTATGATGCTAATTTACTATCCTGTTGCTCTTGAAAATTGTCCTAACACCTTTGCTGGCTATACAGTCGGGCTGCACTGGCAGAAGAGTTGGCAGTGTTGAAGCAAGTAGATGAGTTTGCCTCAAAGGGGCTGAGTCCTCCCAGGGGGAAGAATGGGTTTGCTAGGTAAGACTTGCTTCAATGTATGCATATGCATCACCTTGAGTTTCTTCTCTCTTTGGCAGACATTAATTAGACATTTAAAAAATGATTTTTATTTGTTATTCTTGAGATTTCAAATCTAAGAAGAAAAGTTTGTTGGAGTAATTGACTGTTGGACCTAGAAAGTTTTAAGCCTGTATCTTAATTTCTTAATGCTTCACCCCTGTTCTGGAAACTCAATTCTATTTCAATGAGGTTTGTCTGTTTTGATATTTGTAGGGCATCCACCATGTCTCCAAATGCAAGAATGGCTAGAATATCTTCTCTTGAGAACATGCTAAGCATTTCATCAAATTCTTTAGTAGCCATGGCTTCTCAACTGTCAGAAGCAGAAGAGCGTGAACGTGGTTTCACGAATCGTGGAAGGTGGAACAACTTGCGGTCAATGGGGGACGCAAAGAACCTCCTCCAGTACATGTTCAGTTCTCTTGCTGATGCAAGGTGCTTTCACTGGCCTAAAAATATTATGGATAATAATCTATATGGGCCAACTTTGTTTTGAGGAACTCCAAGCTCGTCATTTTCTTTTTGGAAACAAAGATTGAGGCAAAACCGCATTAGAACACTTCAAAAATATTTTGAATCCGATAGATATTTAATTCCAATTTTTCTTCTTTATTACCAACAAACAGAATATGGGAAAGTTTTTACAGCTCTCCTCTATGCTAGCCTTACATTCATTTTGACAATTATGCATTCTGATATTGGTCGCGTCATGTCTCTGCATGTGATCTGCAGATGCCAAATGTGGGAGAAGGACATGGAAATCAAGGAGATGAAAGAACAGCTAAGAGAACTTGTTGGTTTATTGCGACAGAGTGAGACCCGAAGGAAGGAGGTCGAGAAGGAAATGAAGTTGAGAGAGCAAGCTGTTGCAACTGCACTGGCATCATTGCCTTCGGTATATTCCATCTGTTTGCTCCTTTTTTGTTTTACTGTTCTTAATGTCATTAGGGCCGATTTCTTACTGAAATTTTCAGAAAATATTAGCTGCTTACTGACTGTTTGGACAGGGAAATTCACAAAATTCATTGAAGCACTCTGCTGATGAGATGAGCTGTCCTTTGTCTCCAATTCCCGTGCCTGCACAAAAGCAGCTCAAGTACACCCCTGGAATCGCAAATGGCTCAGCAAGAGAATTGGCTGCATTTGTAGATCATACACGGAAGGTAGGGGTGGTTCGAGGACTGAATTTAGTTCTGAAAATGCTTCTCTTTTCAAAACCAAAGTGTGCCTCATTACATTTCATGGAGAATATTACTTGAATTGTTTTTAGAAAATTGATTTGAAAAAGAATCTAGAAGACATATGATGATTTGGAAAGAAACGCTCCTAATTTCACCTTCGGTGGCAGATGATCCCTATGGGGCAGTTACCGGTGAAGAAGATGGCAGCGCTTGGGCAGGCGGGGAAGCTGTGGAGGTGGAAGAGAAGCCATCATCAGTGGATACTGCAGTTCAAGTGGAAGTGGCAGAAGCCTTGGAGGCTCTCTGAATGGATTCGGCACAGCGATGAGACTATCATAAAGGCGAGGCCTCGTCCTCAACCTCTACCCGATATGATGTGATCGTGTCTTTGTGCGAAGATCAACAGGCTCCCTAGTATTTTCCCTTTCTCTTTCTTTTGGACAGACAAGTGCAGATCCCAAGCCAACAGATGAAGAAGAAGAGAGTCTGGGTTGGGTAAATATCTTCCAGAATTTCTCTTTTATATTCGATGGCAGTTCATCAGTCTTTTGCCGTCGCAATGTAGAATTCAGGAGATATTCTCTGTTAAAAATTTGAAAATAAGATTTTTAACTAAAATTGGAAGGTGTTTCAATTTCAGTGACATGAAAGCACATGTTTTTCGGTTGAAAATCCTAACAACATTGGTTTTCTATCTATGCAGGCAGAATCTGTGCGAAGATGGTAAAGGAGTCTCCGCTTGTTGCTGTCTTGACAAGTCCTAGTTTTCGATGTTAGTGTTCAGTAACACCTTCGAATGCTGTAGCAACCAGTGCATCGGCGGCATTTTGTATAGGAGGCAGGTGTCTCGGTGCTACCAATGCATTACCATGTGATTCATTAGAAGAGATATCATATGAAAGACAGATCACAAGTCCCACAGTGACGGGATGGAAGGATCTCGGTATTGTCGAGGAAGGTGATGTCTGACTTTGGCCTTTTTATCCCCCCATCAATAACGAGTCCAGGGAAGGAAATGTGCTCGTGTAGTGAGTGTAAATCCAAAGGGTTGCTTTGTGTAATGTTTTCATGTAATTTTTCTCCTTTTTTTCTTGGCTTAAAGAAATTTGTTAATACTGGTTTTCTTTCTTCTCTCTTGTGTGGGTTTTAACGACATCGATTGGTTGATTACAGATTGTAAACTCATAGCACACTGAAGAAATGGAAATGCTTTTTAGATCTTTTCCCTTCTTTGGCTTTCTGGCGCTATGTTTCTGATCTTCTGGGGAAAGAGAATATATGCCGGGGAATCTTCCAGGCTAAGTGAAGATGTTCGCATTCCTTATTTCGATTTCATGGAAGTTGATAATAGAACGAATGGAATAAATGATAATGAGAAGTTCATTGATGAGAATCGATTCAACACCTCTTGATCCCAAGCCAATGTCGAATTTGCATTCGCATCATCAAATCAAATTGAAACTGATTTAACCAAAACACATGCATTTGATCTACATTCATCATCTTTACCCGCACCAGTAGGCATAATGCTCATCTTTCCGATGAATGCTAACAAGGCCCCCGCGCTGTAGGCAAATGAAGCTGCTTCAACACGCATCTACCACAATCCGGACTCTCCCGGTTCCAGCCAGAATCGAGTCCCTGTGCACATCTGGATTTATCGACAGGCCTACTGCTGTAATGTCTAGTGAAACCGCTCGCTTTTCATGATCTGCGCTTCAGCGATGGCACGCTGGGCCGACATAGTTCACGGGCTCGCTGAAGGATCTGGAACACAGCCCCATCCCCACCTCTGGCCCTCGTCGCAATCAACACCTGCTCCAGAGTCGAGACATCAGATCATAGATTACTGGCACCATCTCTTTCTGGTGGATCTGTTTATTTATGTCTTCAACCAAATAACTTCGAATTGTTCTTCTGCATCTAGTCTTCCCAAAGTTATTACCTCCAAATTGTATGTCAATTGGAAGTTTCATCAATAATGTCAGCGGAAGCAAAATTTTTCTAAATATCATGCATTCATTAAATGGAGCCCTTAGGCCTAAAACTCCTTAAACAGGCAGTGCTGTCAGGAACAGCTTCCATTGGATTCTGTTCTTTTTCACAATCGGATCCCTGTTAGTTTGCTTTCGAGAGAGGCTACCTACCCTCTCCTCATCCAATACAAAAATGGTGATCAACCAGGGGACATGACAGGTGATTCTTCATAAGTCGTGAAACCTATCATAGTTGGAAAGCATACTCCTCCAAAATCATCATCCCCACTTTGGCTAATGCGAAAATGATATTCAATCGAGAGTCAAGACTCTGGTAGAGAAGAACATCTTTCACCCACCCCCTTCATTGATAACAATCATAAAAGTTCAACATGGAGCTCAACAGGGGAGACTACTAAAGAATTGCCCTGAATATGTTGTTCTCCGATTGTCCAGTGATAACACTGATTGCTGCTCTGGCTTCAAGAGAACGTCCATTTTGCTTTGGATTGGGTGGCACATGTTAATAGCAAAACATGAAATCTCAAAGCTGGGGAGACAAAACAGAGGAACTCCGTACACTCCCTCACAATGTCACCAGTCCAAATCAAACACGATTATACAAACAGCTTGCAGCATTTTCACCACGTATATGCATCAGCTTTCAAGCAGGTTAATCTTGTATCCAAGTATCGCAAGGCCCTGGTAACTCTTTCTGTCCCTCAAAAAGTTCTTCATTGCTCACCTCTTCAGAGCAACCGGCCATTGTTATTTCACAAGAACAAAAGCTAGATAAACAGGTGGTTCACAAGTTACTTAAGCTCGTTCTGCGGCATCAACCAAACCACTCCAACTTAAATTGGGAAATGAGAAGTCAGAAAAGAAAGGCCTAGAATGCTTCAGCTTCAACCGGAACTCTGATGTAAACCTCTGTAATGGGCGAATCCATAAGTTTTACCTTGAAAAATAAAGGTGTATCTCTAACTTCAGAAAATTCAACATAAGTTGTGCAGCAATTTGTTTTCTGGCTTAAACAAGTTGAAAATTTAGCCAACTACAAGATGGATACCCAGGAAAGCTTCTGTTAGAAGATCCAGTAATAGTAAAAAAATGGCAAATACATAATCTGATAGATTTGGCACGGTTTTTAGGGTTTTTTTTAGTGAGCATCGAGCCATTGGTGACACGGGATGGATTGGTTAATAGGACACAGCCGGTTTCGTTTGAGGTGGTCTGCTTGTTGATTACCAGGTATTCGTACTGACAAGCAATATTTACAAGCCGGTGTTGAGATGGTATCATCGTTCCGGGAATTACTATTAGGGATGCATCTTCCAAGCTGAGCAGTAAACGAGTTGACAGCTTCGTTGATGCCGCAGGGTAAAACGTATTTGGACTTCAACCAGTTGTCCAATAGTTTCCGTAATTGAATGAGGATTTACTTGCTTTGTATTATGTGGTCAATGGGACATTGATCACATTTAAAATGTAATGAAGTATGGAAACGTGAGCTGGACGCCTATATTGCAGCTGCCAATGGATGCTAATGGAATGGTTTAGTTGTGTCATTTTCCCACAATTATCGAAGTCAAGCCTTGAATAAATTATACCGTCCCACGTTCGCATCAAACCTAATCACTTCCAGTCGTGCTACAGAAAGTGAACTAACGAGCTGCAATCGTCGCAGCACCGACCCTCTCCCTTGGCTCGGGCTATCAACTCATTGAGAGCGGTCGAGCTCGAGCACAGTCTTGGATGGTTTTCTAG
Source organism: Lagerstroemia speciosa (assembly GCA_037672795.1). Lineage (NCBI taxonomy): Eukaryota > Viridiplantae > Streptophyta > Magnoliopsida > Myrtales > Lythraceae > Lagerstroemia > Lagerstroemia speciosa. The sequence goes on from CM075292.1 coordinate 413,481, forward strand.
AACATAATGTACACGAGGAAAAAAGGAGGCATTCCACTGAGATCGAAGTCGGCAGCAGAAAGAAGGTCCCATCGTTCCCACCTGATGTCTGCCACCAAAACCAATCGCAAAGAATTAGGACCATCGATTGTTTTGGATCGTTTGCACTTTCTTGAGCACTATCTATGTTCTGACTTCGGCTTGTTCGGTTCTGTGTTGGATGACTTGGTCGGTTGACGCTATAGTTGTTTTCCGAGGTCGTATGTTTTCTCAGTGGGAGGTGACTGTTCACTGCATATAAAATAGTTGCCGACTGAATTATATTATTATGGAGGAAAGTTTGCGAATGTGAGAAACAGGAATCCACCTCATGGAAGTCCCTCGCAGTACATATAATATGCATTTTCCATGTGGTCAGAAGGAATCAGAACGGATGAATTTATGGGTTTGTGTGAATGTATTAACTATCAAGAGTACAAGAATATCTGTACATTTTGACTGATTATTGTCTTGGGATGGCGGTGTACTTTAAGAAAAGAACCAAGAACCGGGAATTCAAGAGAGGAAAAAGGGCATTCGAGGACAGTGTTCTTCTGAATTCGGAGAAATGATGAGAAGCGACTCATTGAGTTGATGAATGATAATACAATGCATTAGAAATATTTGGTAAGAATGTCCAATGTATTATTATGATATGTTCAGTATAACATGGGAACTTCGATTCATCAAAGGAGCCATCGTGATTACAAAACTTTTAGTTTCAAGGAGTAGGAGCACTTCCAGGGATCAATGGAACATCCGATGAACTGGGATAAAGATGCTGGCAAGGAACATAGTTGTAGGTCCACATCCTAGGACACAAGTACCTCGGATGCGAGAAGAAATCGGCACACTCAGATACGGGTCTCTGTGATGGGAGGCCAGGGATGCAGTTGTTCCTAACATCGAGTATCCCTTTCTCAATCAGGACCCTGCACTGCGGTCCGACCTGAGTGAAGTAATTATCCGACAGGGTGAAGTTCGCCAGGTTCTTCCCAATTCCTAGCCAACAGATCACTTCTGGCACAATTCCGTGGAGGAAGTTCCCTGCGAAATTCAGCTGCTCTACCTTCTCAAGGCAGACTAGAGATGCCGGTAAAGGACCAGTTAGCCGGTTTTTCCCAATATCAAGCAGTACTGTCTCGTTTAGTAGCCCAAGCTCATAGGGAATGCAACCTGTGAACTGGTTGTTCAGGAACAGGACTTCGGTTAAGGTGGAGAGTGCCCTGGAAATGCTCCTAGGAATCGGACCGGTGAATTTGTTGTTTGCCAATGTGAGGTAGAGAACATGAGTGCTCCCCAAGTAATCAGGCAGCCTCTGGTTGAAGTTGTTATTGTTAAGGAAGAGCGCATCAAGGTTCTGGGTGAATATCTGGGGTGGGACAGAACCCGCAAAGAAATTGAACCGGATGTCCAGGAAAGTAAGTCCCGGCATTCCTAGCACCGCACTAGGAAATGGCCCGGAAAATCTGTTATTGCTTATGTCAAGCTCGTAGAGGTAAGGAAGCTTGGCAATGCTGGACGAAATTGTTCCCCCAAAGTTGTTGGAATTAGCATGGAAGAGGGCAAGGTCAGGGAGCTGATCGAGGAACCCATCGAGGGTCGGGGCAGAGAGTTGGAACCCGTTGAAATCGATGGAAGCCAAGGCGATTGAGGATTTGTTGTCTGGCGGGTTGTCGCAGTAGAAGCCTTGGTAGTTGCAGATGTCTGGGCCCACCCATGTCTTGGTGATTCCTAGAGGGTCCGAGGTAACGATGGACCTGAAGGTCTGGATCACCGGGTAGACCACTGCGAGTCTCTGGTCGATGAATTCCAGGATTTCCGGGACGAGCGGAAGGGTCGTGATAGGGTCCAGGAGAGTCGGTTTGGTTCTGGACAAGAGGCATGTCAGGATCAGCACATGGAGGAGAACTGAAGCTGCAGCATTTGGAGATGGAATGGTTATTTTGATCATGGCTTCCTTTCCAAGTTCAGGGAGTGCAGAGAATTGTGAAGGGGAATGATGATAAGAAGTGAGAATTTGTAGCAAGTGACTATAAAAGAATTAGGCATCCCATGCTCCAATCCCACTAATGATTGCAGATCAAGCATGCCCCTATATTTTCAAAAGTTTCTGCGAAGACATAGATTAATCATCAGGTTCTCTGTCTTCTAGCACTATCCGACCTACCTTCCTCGACTCTAGGCTATGAAACGTGGTTGCTCGGTATTTGCTCTCATGATAGCTTAGACTTTTGAATCAAGGTGGCTTGAAATAAGTCTATCCAATGTTTCCAATAGTTAGGCAAGCTGAAGTAACTTTGCCTACGATGCGGATTGAATGATTGCAACATTGACAACAGCCCCAACATAGGAATGGTACCAAACATTGACGCGAAATAAGAAAAGAAGATAAACTAAATAACAATTTATCTAAAACTAAACTCTCTCATACTTGTTTTCTAATTAACAAGGAGTTTATTCTTCCAAACAATGACCATTTTACAAGTCCAAAGATAAGTCCGTAAGTTGAATGCTCAGGTAAACAAACCTGCGACCTCATGAACTATTCACCGAGCACAACCACTGGGGCAACCTAGTTTCTCCCTTTCATGGTTATTTTAATTATGTCCATCCATCAATGTCCACTTTCTGCATTATGCGGAACATTCCCCGCCATCTCTTCCCTTAGCTCCTCTCTTCCTGCATAGATCAATGCATCCCAAAGCTTTTCTGAGCTCCATCTTCCATGGGAGACAGGACTGCTTTGACTCCACGAGATCTCCTCCACCAACATCGATGTCCTGTGACTCCTCATCGCGGGCTTTGTAGATATATGCCGGGAAAGGGCTCTTAGCTTTCGGGCAAGCTCAGTGGCATGGACCCATTTGGTTGATGGCCTGAGAAATCAAACCAGTTCACCTGGCTCATATAAACAAGGAAAGAAAGGGAAAGATGACCATTTCGAATTCATTCTACTGAAAACACGCCACGTGCCTAAAGTTATACGAATTATGCTGTTGGAAAGGAAAAAAAGGTTAAATTCTTTTTTATATTTCGATTCGGACTTTCAAGCACAATTTTGCTTTTTCTGTAGTGCGTTACTCCGACGTTTAGGATTAGCCCGTCTGTTCACTTATCCGAGCAACTAAACTCAACGTTGTTCACGATGAAGATTCCGTTTACTGTAGATTCAGCCGCATTATCAAAAAGCAGTGCAATTATCTTATCACGTAGTGGGTTAGATGCGTTTTTGACTATGGAGAGAAGTGCTTGCATACGTGGCCTTTGCTAAGGCTATTCGCATATATTTTTGCATATTAATTTACCTAAATTCATTAATATGTAAGCGGTTTGTGAGTCGAGAGAATGAATTCGAGGTTAAAAAAACAAGGAGAAAGCATTTTTCACTTTATCATTAAATTAACAATGCAATATTCAACCAATTAGAAATATTCACATGTATGCAATGAATATCATTACTAATTTATTGTTCTAGCTAGCAATCAACATCAAATTTATTACTAATACACACGAAGAGATGCATTTTGAGTCGAGGACTCGAGATAAAGCCGTTCAGACAGCATCTTTCGAGTTAAGATCATAATAAATTTTCCACAGCAAAAGAGAGAACATGTAATGAAAGAGAGAGTTCAAGTTGGTCTAAAGTCGTGATCTTATCAGCAAGTGCAACTACTGTATAGCAATGCTCTTATCTCAAATTCTGGTTCGGACTTATTACTATCTAATTTGTCAGGTACCATTACTATACTTATTTAATTTCTCTTGAGATTGAGACAGAAAATAGGAATAAGTGTACGATTATTAGAAAGGACATGGAAAGCATTACTGGCTTGGGCTATGGGGCTACACGATCATATTAGAACTTTGAATTTGGAAAGGGAAATAATTTGATCCGGCTGTTTTCCAATATGCACCACCCAGTATCGGGAAGACCGAAAAGAACTCGGCTTCGAGATGAATCGGTTCACTAATGGATAGAGTTTTTACTGCAGTGAATTTTATGCATTTTGAGTATTGAACCACATAACTAAACTCATGTCCCAGAAAAATATAGAAATTGACAAGGCCATCCTTGAATCGAACAATGACTGATCTACATAGTTTATAGGCCTTTTTCTTAGTTTTGCATTCGAATCAATGGATTTTATGTAATGCTCTCTTACTTCAACATAATGTAAACTGGGGGCTCTGTTATGATCCTAATCAACCCATGTTCTCATTAGAATGGTTTCCATAAACACGGTTGTATTTGTTTTGATCTCGTACCACTAAGAAATGATTCAAAGAAAAATCATGGGTTTTCTCTTGGAAAATTTATAAGGGAATAGAAAATACGAAATGAGAAAAAATAAAACCAAGGACTTGGATCTGGGACCAGAGGGTGTGTCGGAGGGGCTATCGATAGATATGTTGTAGATAGACCAAAGGTTGGATCCAACTTGATCCAACAACAATGCTGCCATGTCATTTTCCTATCAATTTGCTCATGGGGACCATATCACAACAATTGTGGTCGAAGCTTTCTGTCTGCATTAAGGGATAGGGATGGAACTAAGAACCCGAATCCACTCTATTACCCCAGCACCGATTGTCAAGCAACGCTCGACTTTAACGATGATCACAAAATTCTATACTATTTCGCTTTGCTATGAGATTTTTTTTTTCTTGTTCATTTTAATGGCCATCTGCATTATGAGCTATCCATAATCTATAAGTCTAATGGACTACAACTACTCTAACTTCAAGTCAAATCAACTCATTAAAGAGTAAAACTTGTTAATCATGAATTTTTTTTATTAATAAAATTCAAATTCGAGATACTGCTCAAGGAGGAGAAATGCCGAACCGGCAATGTGTCTTATGGCAATCTTATGGATAAATATTATAATCATAAAACTGAGCTGCCAACCGACCACTTCCAACCAAAAGAGACTGTCCCTAAACAAAATCTACCTTCATTTGCAATTATTGCAATCTTGGGCTTTCCTAATCAGCTAGATTTAGGGAGCTTTCCTTGTTGGGTCTTGGCTTCTCTTCCCTAATTCCCTCTAAATGACACGGAGGTTCCACCTTAACATCAACGACATGGACTTGGCTACAGATATTGTTGTCCGTGTTCGGGTTGTAGGGCTGGATCGTGGAGGGCATCTTTGATAGCCCGCATGAGACACCGGGAAAAAGTGATGGGATAGCCCAAGCCGGCAGGGATCCTGGAATGGTAGTCTGCGGACCACTCCAGCCCAAGTTGGGTGACTTGATCGGGGAGCTATCCTGCTCGGCCGGCCCTTCCTGGAAGGACCGCTTCGTCCCGGTGAGGTGGAGCGGGAGGAGTGGTCTCTGGATCGAGAAGATGCCCGGAATCGTGTGGAGGTAGCTGAATTTCCTCTGGATGTTGATCACCAGATTGATATCTTCCGCAATCTGAAGAAATAAGAAGAAGAATTAAAACAGGGGAAGTGAAACAGGGAGAAGCAGTGCAGAACAGAGAAGAGGAGTCCGCTGTTGAGTCCTCACCTTATCCAAAGAGCCAAGCTGAACAATGCCTTCCTTCACAGCAATAATGGCAATTGTCTGCAAAATCAAAATATCAATTTAGAATGGATTTGTTACATTGCAGAAATTGAAATGAAGGAAATGACAAACAAATTCCTGTTCATTTCCGTGTCTGTTCCTTAGCTACTGACCTGAATGCCAGTGTTGAATTGGGCTTCCCAGGCCTTTGGTTGCTGCCATATTACATGCAAAATGCACAAGTAAATCTTTGCATTTGGTTTTTCGATTTCCTTCTACACAGATAGGGATCAATGCATCTTTTCTTTAAAAAAAAAAATTAGGGCTTACAGGCTCTATCGACATGTTCCATGAGGAGATGAGATTAGATTCGGGCTCATTTTGGGACTCTCTGAACACCCATTTGTGACAGTTATCAGCTGCAACTTTTCCTACCATTCTACAGAAAAGGATCATTGCAATCAGATACATTTCCTTGATTTCCGTTTTTCATTGCTGGTAAACCAAAAAAAAAAAGAAGAAATTTTATGTGGGCAAACTACAAAAAATGAGATTTGTCTTCTCGAGGCTTTACCCCTCTCCAAAGCTGTAGACCTCATGGGACATTTTGAAGAACACCTCAGGACCAAACCTGCCCTTCATGTATCCACTCCCTGCCCTCTCACATTCACAGAAATCGCAATAACCATCTTCCCAGACAAGAATCCTGCAGAGAGAGAACCATGAGTCAAAGTCCGTCGCAGCTGGACATCACCGAGATAATTCTTTTAAGACATCAGCAGAGCAGCAGATTCCGACAATGCTGATTAAAAGAACTCTGCTGTCCCGATGTAGTAAAAGGAGGCCGCTAGAGGCCTGGCATTTTACCAATTCCTCTTATTCCCTTTGGCTCTGTCAATGGCGCCTCCTCCAAATTCCCATCTGCAATGTATTAAAACAATGCCATCAAAAGCAGCGCCGGAAATTCAAGTAGTTTCTCGGAGTAGAATATGCCGATCTTTTTTTTTTTTTTTTTTTCCAAATGACAATTGGAGGCAGGCAGTGCTTTACTTGGGGGGAGGGTAGTTCCTGGGCAAGACCCTCCAGAAAACAGAGTAAACCCACTTGGAGGAATTGGGAGAGGAATCTGAAGAACAGAGGCTTCTAAGAGTTTGCTGCAAGAGACAGTTGAGCATGGGAAGCCCCCCTTCCATTGCCCTTCTAGTTTTAGACAGAGAGAGAGAGAGAGAGAGAGAGAGAGAGAGAGAGGATGGTATAGTGCAGTGAGCTACAACTGTTTTTCTTGTTAACTTTGCAATTAAAAAGGAAACTAGAGAACTACTATAGCTGGTAGAGGCGGTTCAATGTCTATTCCCCTTAAGTAAGTCTTTGATTCAAATTCTGTAAATGTAGAAAATTAGTGATGGGCAACGTTTCAATCCTCATGGGGGCAGCTTAGGTCGAACCCGTGTTAGGGAAGATCATTTTTAGATTTCAGGTAATGTATGTATAAAAAAAAAAAGGAACTAGAAAGAGGACAATCTCGACAATGGGGGCAACTACGTGCCTCCATGCACGTGAATGAGAGTGCGAGGAGACAGAGACATTCCTCTGGGGACGTTCATGGGGGCCTGTTAGACGTTGCTGATCCAATAATCTATCACTGCATACAAATTTTGCGCGAAAGCAGAGCAGCCTGTTACGTGAATGATGCTCTGCTTTGGGGGCGCTCCAGCATGGTTACGGTGTATTCTCGTATCGATGAATCGGGTTTTCTCAGATAGAGACATGCACGAGTTAACATGTCTAGACCATTCAACGGTTTAATCCAACTGTTTATACTGAAGAGAAGAATCCAAACACTAATAATCATTTTTCTCACTTGATCATTGAATTTTCCGAAAACATGGGTCGAGGTTGGACCCCGAGAAGAGAGAGGAGGCTGAGGGAGACGACAGTTATGAATCGGCTCTTAGAGTTAGGGCAGAGCAAGTACACATACGTCAATTATTAAATTGCCAGTTGCTCCCACGTCCCAACTTCACGGTCTGACTCAAGTACATGCAAACTTGAGATACATAATTTTGGTTCGATGCTGTTACTTTGAATCTGAACCGGAGATCTTGAGTTCGATTTTCGTTAATGTGACCTCATACCCTCTTACTCCTGTTCTTATCCTGCCCTAATAATTTGTAACAGGAAAGAGAAGACGGGCAAACTTGTGGTCCAAGCTTCTCACCCATCTCTTTTAGCAATTATATGGGGGACGAGCAGCGTCAATTGTCAGAAAATGGTCTATAGAATTGTCGCATATGTGCGTACGTATGTGTGAATTCCAGGCTCACCTCTCTACCACCTGCCTCCACATTTCGAGTCAAGTGATAGATAAATAGACACATCCCATTGCACTGATCGGGGGCCTTCGTGTCTTCATCGAGTAATTGACTTGCCGGACTGAGATTTCTCCCTGATAGCAGGTTAAGATCCTAAAAGAAGCGACTGGATATTAATTATCGAAAAATCAGATGTATATGTCTTGATGCAAAATCACCGAATTCGACTTACATTCCAAGATGAAAATTAGGACATGAAAATCTGTGATTTTAGCCAACGGTAGAATTGCCAGAGTTTCTACGGCCCAGTCATTCGACTGTTCAACAGTTTAATCCAACGGTTTGCAATCGATTATTCAATTCAAACGAAAAAATATGATGACTTACAATCGTTTTTCACAACGGTGGAACTTTCTAAATTGTTGTATTGATGGCGTCCATCCTATCGATGAAGGGCAAGAAAGACGTCCCTTTCATGCTGTTGATGCAAAAGGGAACTAGAGATTCCTTTTCCCTTCCTTCAGCTAAGAAACCCTCAAAGCATGAGCTGACAGTCTTCCTAGGGGGGAGGATGAATTTCTTGGTACAGTACAGGTCGATCGAGCGTATGCTAAAATCCTGCGCTGTGATGCCCGTCTAGATTACTAGATCTGCTTTTTCACAAGCGTTTGTCACACAGGAGCAGATCATGATCACTTCTTGATGGAACTCTTGGTTCCACTGAGCTGCAAATGCCGGGTCTAGGTCATCGAATGAATAAGAAATGTCCTGATTCTCATTAAAATCAGTAAAGTTTGTATAGTACTTTACCATTTTTTCCGTTCTGAGAGAATGATAGACCATTTGCCGCCTTAAATCATTCCATAATCTCAGTGCACTCCGAGTTTTCGCACGTCCGTTAGCGTGTTGTCTTCATGACTCGTTTATCTTCCACCCACGCTGCGCGTGAGAAGGGCATTAGAAAAAAAAAAAAAAACCAATCTCATATCATAAAAGAGATCCTAAAAGTATAGATAACATGGGTACCGCGTCATATGAGATTTAAATTTCTATTGGATATGGGGTTCGAGTATCTCATCGATCCACTATAATATCTAGGAGAGATCTTTCATTTATACATGGACACCAAACACTGATCGGAAAATTAAATGACAGTTGATTGCAACCTGGGGGGTTTACCACAGACCAGAGGCAGCTTAGGACTCAAAAATGTACAAAGAGACAAAAAACGGTTCCAGCGCCATTTATAGCAAAGTAGCATCTGCTGCTTCTGCTTGAAGACAATTAAAGCCATAAGTCTGCAATAGATCCAGTGTCTTCGTTAGGGTTCGCACAGCATCTATGAGAACCAATGGGCAATATTTATGGTTGATCCTGTCGATTCAGGAAAACAGAATCTCTTCGATTGAGGTTTTCCCTAATGTTCCAGCAACTCTCCATGTTTCCTGGTTTCATCACAGAAGACGAGCTCTAAAACTGCCTGAAGTTGTCTCCTTTTCCATCAAAGGTGCCAACAAGGATGAAACCAAAAAGATTGAGATGCAATCAGGAATTTAACGTTAGTCTGGTTTCAAATGGGCTATGTAATGTTGCCTAAAACTTTTCCAATTATGAATTTTTTTCATCATTTAACAGTAAAATGTGTCGAACCACTCTAACTAACCCATATTAACTTGTTTCTCCAAGTATCTTAGCCTTTTGAAGAGAAATAATTTGCAGACACCAACATTGGAGAACACATTCTAGAACCACAATCGAGATCATTTCGAGCTGTACGGTGGTAGCTATACCTGGTCCAGGGTGAGAGGTACAATGAAGTGAATGTGGAGGATATTATTGTGTGCATTTCGTGGTCGGGACCCCCATCGAGGGAAAGAGAGAGAGAGAGAAGAAAATGACTGAAAGCAACTACTTATAAATAGGAGAAGGCAAAAGAGCATCCTATTTACTCTTCCCTCTGATTAAGGACACCCCGCCCCCACACACATTGAGGGGCATGGGCATGGCCGCTTGCCCTTCTCCTCACCCATCAATGATTAAATATATGATGAATACTATTCATGCACTGTGAATGAGTAACATTTAGTGAGAATTGATTTAGGTGAGGATACATGTGGGCACAAATGAGATTTTTTCCCACCTTCAGTCAATTCATGTAGTGTGTGCTCATGATTTTCCTCCTTATCCCTTATGGATGTGGTGAACATTATAATGACCTTATCATATCATCCCATGTCCTCGAACATTGTTTTGAACCATACATTACTATACCACATCCATCATCTTATGGTGGCTAGTAGCTGCACATTATCCTGCGTTCATGTTAAGAAGACTTGATCGCAGTCCTGAGTTGTGTCTTTCCATAGGAAAGCTCAACTTGCCGAGTGACCTACGAATCCTCACAGGTTGTCGTTATCATTCTCGTGTTGTATCTCAGTCTGCAAGCTCTTTGAAGAGCAATAGGTCTAAGACTTTCAAGTTGGGCATCCCATCAATAACTGATCCTGGAATGTGCGCCGAAAATTAATCAATCGTAGAAGCATCATTGTATGGGCGGCCTGCAATGTACCTTTGCAAGAATGGGAAGACCGGTCAAATTTTTAGATGTATCCAAATAAATCTATAGATACACTGAACACTAATAGGAGAGTACAGTCGGTCCAATAAATGCTATGGGCTGGAACGGGAAGTTTGATTATGGACTGCGGGGGATGATAACAAATGTAGACCATGCCCTCAGTTTCATCCCTTGGACACACTAAATACAATCTTAATTGTTACGTTATCCTCGACTTGAAATCAAGAGTATATAGTTTCGATTTCCCATTGTGGGACTCCCTGACCTATTGCTCCTATCTTCCTCAAAACCTCATTTGTAATTGAGGAATTACGTTCATACGGTGAGGTTTATGTAAATGTTGGAATGAAAACAAGAGAATATGACAGTGGAATACTTCTTTCACTAAAAACATGGACCAAGATTCAATTTGTGTGCCACCTCATCAGCAAGCGGGCTTGAACTTGGAAAAAAGAAATGCACAAATAGGTAAGTCTAGCCATTAGAGCAATCGTGCGTACTGTGGATCCAATTCTCTGTCTGTCGATGTGAACGAGCGACTCATAAGACCTTGGTTGAACCCGTTATTGATGCAAACGAGTGACTTGTTCTAGACTGCAATAACACATTTTTATGAATTTGTGCATTAATTTTCTTCTCTTCTTTTTTGGTTCATCTCAATCTAGATATATGTAGCTCGTCTGGCAGGGCTTTGGTCGAACCTGTTGCATGCTAACTGCTACATGAGCAGAACGTCTGCAGTTCGTGCTCGAATGGTATGGGCAGATAGTTTGATAAAATTTGCACGAAATGATTCAATTTTCAAATAAGAATGGATATTATTTAAAAAAAAAAAGAGAGAGAACGAAAGAAATGCATGACGAATGTGGAAACTGGAGTTCATGGATTAAATATTTGATAAGTATATACTCTTATAAATTGAATAACATGTAATCAGGATTGGTTTAATCGAGGATGCATAGCATGATTGCGAAACCGACTTTCATCTTAAATCAATTATAATTTGGTATGGCTCATCCATATTAGATGGTCGATACTTACATTCAATATGTGCTTAAGTTCATGTGGCATATATAATAGTTAGCTGTTCAGTTAATGTATTACTAGAGGATGACAAGCCCCATACACATAATTGTGAATTATTCATTTTATTATAAAAATGTAAGATGGTTAAAGAGATAAAATTTAATATTCCAGTATATAAAAAAAAATGAATAGTTCAAATCAAATAAAAATATAATAGAATCGAGGAATTGGGAGAATTTCTGGTGAATAAAATAAATTTTTTATCACAGTTGTGAACGTCCCAAGGAGTTGGAAGATTGCAAAAATAGTTAAAAGAGATTATGTGATTACGAAAATAGTGGGAAATAGTTGAGAGAACAGTAAAAATAGTTAATAAAATATGAAGAATTAATAAAATAGAAAAATATACTGAAATTATAAAATAATAAAAATTTAATTTAATTGAAGGTATTTTTAAAACTTGAAATGAGATCAAAACTATTTTAAATTTACTTAAAATAATAGAGATTAGGGTCAGCGTCTCCCTTCGGATCTCTTCTGGATTGTTGACTAATGGTGGGGTTTTCCAAAAAGAGACATTATCAGGGACATCATATACAGTAAATTAAACGAGAGTAAAAAGTTATTCACCGAATCAAATGATATTAGACAAGTAACCATCTCCCATTGGGTCGAGTGACAACATCGTTTTTTCTTGAATAAGCTTCGAATTGAATGTGTCTATTTCAATGAGTCTTGGATTGAATTATTGCGAATAAAGAAAATTTAGGATTACGAGAATTTGTCTAAAAATCAATATGTAATAAAACTTCTAAAATTCAGATATAAAAATACTGGACAAGTCATCGTCAACGCGGGAGTGACAGCACAGCTTCAATACAAAGTTTTTTTGACCAGAAAGCTTCAATACAAAGTTCACTGCTTGCGGGCACGCCTCATGTGCAGAGCGTTGACTCTCACCGAACCAAGACACCAAGAGTTTGTAATGTCAACCCTTTGCCCGGTCAATGGTTTTGGAAATCCAGTAGGCTTAGGATAATCAACATCGATCTAATCAGCCAGCCCTATCCGATTAGGTTTTACTAATTCTACGAAAGACACAAAAAGAGGAGAAAAAGGCAATCAAGAACAAGAAGACTATGAAAATTAAACTATGCACTTGGCAACCGACATCTGTATGTGCGAGTTTTACGCAAAGAATGACTGAAAATTCATATATTTTACTGGATTAATAAAAAAAAAATTACTGCAAGAACTCGTAAGTCGGTAATTTTCTAATCTATTCCAGTTCTGTAGTTGCCGAGACTTCGTGCATAGCCTTTACTCTGTGTCTTGTATATCAAAACTTTTGACCAAACTGGAGTTGACTAATAAAGAGAGTTGACTAATACAAGCTAAAAAATGGTCTAATAATATTGTTCCACGGTGGAAGAGAATTTAGTAAACGATATCTCTTCGACTTGGATCAAAAGATTTTAAATTCGATTTCTATCAATAGGATTATATGTATCTCTTTATTCTTTTTTCCCTCTTGTTCGTTATAAACCTATAATTCAAATTTATAATCAGAAAAATTGCTCCCTGATCTGTCAAGTGTATAAATCCACCAGCCCTTTGGAAAGAACTAAACAATCGACGGCTTAAAGAAAGATTTTCCAACCCTACAAACCCAACAAACTAAGCCACCTTTCCTTCATCGACTAGCTTGGTGTCGATAGATCTGAGGATTTCAAGCTCCAAAATTTCTCTTTCAGCTTTGTTCAGAGAGCAAACCAAGTCCGAGAGTAAGAATGTCAGTCTCAGGAATTCAGGGATTGCCTCTCGAAATCACTGGTAAGATCTGCAGTGCTCCCATCGTTCTCTCTATCTATTGCTCCATCGTGTAGAAACTTTATAATTACGATCCCTTTCCGAGAGTGTAATTTAAAGTCCAATTAATGTTGAACGTAATTCAAATGATTGTATCCTCCCAAAGTTAATAGTTCAATGAGCATATTCTGACCAAATGAGTGGCCATAATGTTTCATGATATTATTAATGATCGACATCAGTCCTAGCATGAAGCTCATCTTGGCTCTAATTAGCCTCTGACGACACATATTGTTCGGTTTGTGTAGTTGTGGGATGTATAAACTTGAAAGACAAAGAATGGATATCCAGGCAAGATCCTTATGTCTCCGTGGAGTACGGGAGCTGCAGACACAGGACCAGGACTTGCACAGGTACTAAAGTTTACACTAACCAAACATTGAATTTCTCGTTAGATAGTTCTCGATTAACCGAGAGATTGTTTGACGACCGATGCTTTTTTAATTGTATGGTAGATGGAGGCAAAAACCCGAGCTTCCAGGAGAAGTTCATCCTCTCCCTCATCGAAGGTCTGCGAGAAATAAATGTCTCGGTTTGGAATAGCAACACCCTCTCGGCTGATGACTTTATAGGCAGTGGAAGGTACGTACTTGACAGCAGGCTCTCATCCGAGATTTCTGATGTTGAGAATTTGCGTTACTTCAAGCAACAAGCAATCCTCACTTTTAATACTTCTAATCAGTATCATGCATTTGATTAATTGTTCTTCACTCAGGATTCAACTTCAGAAGGTGCTTTCTCAAGGTTACGATGACAGTTCCTGGACCGTTCAGGACAAATGCGGCAGGTAAAATTCTACTAGACAGACCAAATTAATATATTTTATGAGATTTGAGGGCTTCAAGAACGCAAAATCCACGAGTCCATTTCACGTCTCTCTTCATCTTAGAAGATCTATAGTGTTGAGATTTATAAATCCCACATCGGAGAATTGACGAATTGAAATCTGGTTTATAAGAGAGCGGGTACCATTATCCTATAAGCTTGAGCTTTTAGGATGGATATGGGCTCAAACTCTTGTGAGTCGGGTGGAAATTTCACATGGTATCAGAGCCAAGCCCACAACCCGTAAGCGCGAAACTGGAAGAAAAATACCCTGCTCGAGATCAGTTATTTATGAGTCCAAACTCTTGTGAATTGGGTGGAAATTTCACGTATAGGAAACTCTTATATATGGTTGATGTATATGGAAGATTGGTACGATCTGTCGTCGTGGTCGTACTTGATGCTGTGTAGCATATATAATTAATATTGTACCCTGGAATGTCTTTGCAGATACGCTGGAGAAGTCAGGCTCATATTGCACTACTCATACGCAAATGCCAACGTAACATCTTCCATCCGACCCGACTCTCCGCTCTGATCATAATCATGCTAAATATACGTACAAAGACATGACAAATACATAGGCGTGGTTTGTTATTTCTTTCTTTTTCCAATGCAGCAAACGGGGAAGAACAAAATTCATCAGCCAGCAGCCCAACCATACGCGACCCCGACGGCTCCGCCTTACACGGCTTACTCCGCCACCCCCACATATGCACCTCCAGCGATCTCAGCCGTCCCGACTTATCCACCTGGCCCTGCCTGTCTTACATCGACTTATCCGACATACCCCCAGTGCAACCCTGTGTACCCACCGCCGCCGGTGGCAGCAGCTGTCTATCCTCCCCCTCCTCCTCCAGCAGGATACCCGGCCTGCACCCCGCCTACTTATCCTCCGCAGTACCCGCCGCCACCTCATACTTCAATGTATCCTCCAGGTGAATTCCCATAATTTTTCATTTTTCTCACAAAACTTCATTCTTTTTTTAAAAAAAAAACATAAGCACGAGTTTCACTTTCACTATGAAAATAAAATGCTTTATTTTCTCCAAAAAAAGGATTTATTTCTGTCGTTAGTTTATTTTTTTTCCAAACTTATGAAAAATTATCTACTTCCAAATAATTTGGACAGTTTAATCCCTGTCATATTTACGGTATTGTTACGATGCAGGTCCACCGGCTGGAGTTTATCCTCCTCCGCCGTATTAATCAGCCGTCGTAGTTTCTCAGTTGGAGTGAATAGTATTGTAATTTTGCAAGGGAAAAAGTGTGTAATTCTTGTTGAAGAACTCTGTAATTTTCTTTTCTTTTCCTTCCTTTTTCCTATATTCCTGCATGGATTTCATCACGAAATAAATTAATCGCACGCATAATATCCAACTCTCTTTTCTTTCCTCCCGCTTTCATTAATTTCCGACAAGATTTTAGGCCACACTTAGCCGTTTTCAATCGATATATATATATAGAGAGAGACCATCCAAACCCACGAATATGAACGTTTTCACTTGTGATATGCTGGACCTTAAAAAATAAGCAACTCGTTGTCAGGATACATCAAGACCTGGGATTTAGAGAGGATTAGTGTCATCGTGATCTTATAGCAAAATAAACAAGCCAGCAAGTTTAGGAAATTCCAATCATTATTTAAGAGATGCTATTATTTTCTTTTTTTTTTTAATAGTGGCTCTACAATTTTTTATTTTTGGCAGCTAAAATTATTTTTGCTGCTGCAAATTACGATCTGAACACGAGGTGATTATTCTGAGCATTGTTTTTAAAAACCGGACAAGGTCGTCTAACTCGATAATTTCCATCGGGATTAATAATTTCAAGAACTTACTTTCGGCTGTAGTTTTTCAGCAATATTCAAATTAGAGAAAATCAACCATTTATTAGAATTTGTCTGGCAGATTTAAAATTTTCATTTTAAATCATGGTACCTGTGGCACAATAATGATCTGTAAACTCTATGATAGTGTGTTCAAACGCATTAGAATTTGATCTAGTGTAGCCTCTAAAGCTCACAAATCATCCATTTTAATTCGCACCTTGAAATTAAACTTTTCTTCTGCTCGATTTGTATCCTGAGAATTTTATGTTTTTCAACTTTTTACCCGACGTGGTTTGAGTCAATGGAAAATATCATACGAGAAGGAATAATGGAAATATAAACAAGGCTCAGGATATATTATATTCTATATATTTGTTAAATTAGTCAGTATATCACCAACTTATTTGTCAAATTTTCTGTCAAATATCTCCTTTCGAGTAATACAAAGTGATATAAAGTATATGCACAATAAGAAAAAAGACGCATCAAAATTACAACTACTCGTCAAAAAGGGAAATGCTCTAATTCTTGAATAATATATCAAAAAGGATCTCTTTCGTACAAATTTAATCTCCCACCGTAGTCTTGTAAATCAAATGAGAATCAAATCTTTTACTTGTTTATATGGACTTCAGAGCCTTGTCCACTCGCACTTTCCTCCCCTCGGTCTCCATTATAAGTAAATCCTTCCTATTTCTCCTCAGAGTACTTTCTCATGTTCTACCAAAGTCATCTCCTGTAGTAAATAAAAATTGATAGACGGTAAATAATAATCCATACGAGTAATATCGATAAACACATAGGAAAAACCATGTCTTTTTTTAATTAGTTTATCATAACTATCAAGGATGGGTGATTTATTAATTTTTCGAAACAATTATGAGATCTACCCACCGTGAAAACATCAACACCAACCAGTGTGTGTGTGCGTGTATATTATATATATATATATATGATATAAGGTAGAAGTAGAAGGGAGATTTAGATTGAGGAAGAAAGATGGGAATTAAGAAGATGGATGCCATCCCAAGCTATGCCAATTTTCTTGATACTACTGTTGTCATCTTGTTTAGCTGCGAGACAGATAAGAGTACAAAGATGGTCCTTTCCCTGCTCCAGCCAAGTCGGAATCGGACGCGAAGATCCTCTGCAGTCGTGCATCCTTGTTAGGCCTCGAAGGTGTCTGTAATGTCTCTCGCGCCTGTCAAATCTCAAGGTGCGGCCTTTTGAGAACTTTGCGGCTAGCTTGCTCAAGGCGATTGGTCAATGCCTTGATAGTTTGGTTGCAGAATATAAGATTCGGGAGGCCATAAAGGAGGGGCCAGAACAGCCGACCGACTATTATGAACCATCGAATATGTATTGCGCTACCATACTTCAAGTAGGCATGTGTAGCATCGGTGATCCGGCTACCCGTGGGTTATTGCCTGCTACCAATTTGGCTGTTGCTCTCCTTACCAATGCTAGAGAATTGTGCCTTTGACTCCATTCAGACATGGATGTGAAAGTTGTGACAAAAATAAGAAAATCACATGTGGATCCAAAGCTAGCTTCGTGTATGAACAATATAAAGGAACAACGACAATTTGTTCTCGGTCTTTAAGTTTTTTTTCTTTGTAACTTTTTAGGATAACCTAAAAGGACGATGACAATTTCCTCTATATCCATATATTCAGTCAATTTCTTCTAATATGAATAAAGAAATGATTTGTTCTTTCTCCCATTCTAATTGAATCTAAAATATTTTGATTTTTACGTTTTCCTTTTTTAAAGATTTTCATCTTCTCTTTCTTTTCATGCGGCTTATTCTAATGCTAATATTTGACTCGTGATCATCCCATTTACAACATATATATATATATATATATATATATGTGACGATGAATTGATCCAAGTAAAATAAGATGTTTCAAGAGTATGGTTGCGCTTCAACCCAAAATCAAGCTTCTTTTTTATAGGAAAATAGTTTATAATTAAGAGGAGACATATGATTACGGGTATTGTCGGAAAGTGGATGTGGTATGGATTTTATACTCGCCTATACAGAAATAACATAGATTAAAAAATTAGGACATGAAGATAAATTAATATTCCTCTATTATATTGACCAATATTTTGCGGTAGTCTGTGTTGTGGAACTGTGTGTGAAACAGTTTCATGCTGGCAATCAGGTAAACGATAAAGAGTTCAACATGGAAAGGCCTAAATGGCACGCAAATTGTGCCATTACCGAGAGTTGAACCCGATTCTCCCGTTTAAAAGCATCGCCCAAACAAAAAAAAAAAAAAAGCAAAGTGAGGCCATTTTTGAGGTCCCATTGATTTTGGGCCACTCTGACCGGTCAAATCTGGCCCTAAACTAAAGGTGCCATGGCCATGGGCCATGGGCCATTTTACTTCCCCTTCCCCTTCCCGTCGACGTGCAATTCCATCAGCAAACTCTGATTCCTTCCCTTCCCTTGGTGATCGATGCCCCCATCAAATCTCATCTTACAATTAATGTTATAAGTTGTAAGGGTTCATAATCTGATGTCTCGATCGTGACACGTGGATTCCCACCTTCTCCTCCCATATACAGAAGAACCCCAAGGTCTAAATCGACTAGCACGAAGAGCATGTGCAGGATCAAGAAAAACAAGTATATATAGATGAATCATGACCAGATGGATTGAAATTCATTCAACTGTCTGGCTTAAGTTGTTGAACGTTAATTCAACATTGTTCAAGATCCCTAATTATGATCCTTTTACATGTGTGGCGCACTATTTTCTTATTAATATATGTTTGATCTATATATATATATATATATATATATATATATATTTTTTTTTTTGCTAGAAGATACCCATATATACATACTGCCATTAATGTATTTATATTCATAAGAACTATTGCACATTATTCTAATTTCCTCCATTTGCTACCTTTTTTTCCATAACTTGCAAGGCTTGGAACATCTTTTATAATATTATATTAGTAATCTTTTTGTCTTTTTAACAGCGTTGGCATGACAATACCACCGATTCAACTTTTTTAATATTATTACTCGTATTTCATTAAGGCTATTCATTTTAGGGTAAACGCAAATAGCCGCCCACCCATCCCCACTTTCGTGCTTCATAATTTTATTGGTTGCAAACAAAATTTAGCAAGTTTTTTTTTACGGTCTAATTATTTGATTGACAACATTTACATAACAGTTCGACATTAAAGATTTAAGTTAAAAAAGAAAACTCAATAACTCGTAATTATTTATCCATGTACTTGACGGTTTGACAACTAGATAATACACCATTTAGTATATGGGTTAACAGTCCATGCTGGTTTGGTATTAAGTAGGTCTTCCATATAATCTACACCTCCCTCTTTTTCTTTGCAATGAAATTAAAAGTGACACCTCTCCTCCTTTTTTTTTTTCCTTCTTCTTTAAATGGGAAATTTAGTATATGTCATCAGTAACTATATATGACAATGTATGCTTGTCCAAGTGAAAAAGGAGAAATTTTTAGGTTATCCTATCTCGCTACGTGACACGAGGAAGTACTAATTAAAATATAATAAACGAGTAAATTAGTGTTAATTATCCGAGCATTTAATATAATTAACATTTATAGAAGTAATTTAATTAGTTTTTTTTCACTATATCATTATGAGGTATGATCATCTAAAATTTTTTCATAAAGATGTGTCCATAATCAGTACCTGGGGAAGAAAATCTCACTCGGGCCCCTAAAATAAGTAACAATCGCTTTTCAGTGGGGGAAAAATATTCAATAGAACACACACAAATCATCTTCTTTAAGAAACAAACACTATCGTAAATTAATTAATCTTAATTTCGTAACAATCAAGTAGGTCTTCTTCCATATAATGACTACAAGGAAAACCAAAGCTTATTATTTTGGAAAAAAATTCTTAAGGTGATATTATCTCATCACATACCGTAAAAAAAGCAATTAAATTGTACCAAATAAGTAAATTTATATGAATCACTTGGGTGATTATATAAATTATAACTAATTTTAATAATTTAATTATTATTTTGTACTATATTATTGTGAGGCATGACTATTTAAGATTTTATCTTATTTTGGAGTTATCGGAAATGTTACTACTCCATGGGATGGAAATTTGGCCAACACCGAATTCAAAACCAAACAATCTATCGTAAATTAATGGTTGATAATATATGCAAATCTTTGATTGTTTCCGTACTAAGAAATAAAAGAACGGTCAGTATAAATTTATCATCGTACTCTCATTTTCTAGTAATATTATGGATGTTAAACATTCAACTCTATACATGGTATGTAATTTTAGAAAGTTAAAAAATGCATTGACAATGACCACTCCTCCCACACAATAGCACTAGAGGTCAACCTGTGCAATGCAAGGATTTTGTTATTCAATGAAATTTATAACGTGAATATGTAAATGATCAACTATAATTTAAATTATAATTAATGTTCAGAATTCCTTAGTTTTCCATGAATTACTTAATAAATTTTAAAAAATAAAGTTATTATATATAATAAAACTAGTGGAGGGATAGTTGGAGAAAAATTTGTGTGAAATAAGATAGAGAAAGTGATCATAGGAAAATATTAGCATTATCTAGAGACAGAGTAGGGATGCAAGGAGGGGGTATTCACGGGATTGTCAACAATACTCATCTAGATAATGTTAAGTCAGACCAGATTGTGTGGGGCTCATTAATGCCTAGAGTTTTCACAGTTACTGGAGCTTGGGAAGCCTTATGTAGTAGAAACCTCAAGGTATTTTGGTACAGGCTCATGTGGTTCACATTAAGTATTCCAAAGCACAGCTTCATTTGCTTGTTGGCTATCAGAAATAAACTAGCTAAATTTGACAGTGTGAACAAATGGAGTAGTGGGATAAACACTTCATGCAAGTTTTATGGCTTAAGAGGAGGAAAGCAGAGACCATATTTTCTTCCAATGCATCTTTAGCAAGAATATCTGGAAACAAGTCCTGCATGTGATGGAAATTGTGAGACCTATAGGGAACTGGTCGCAGGAGCTTTCATGGGCTATGAGAAAGGTAATGGGAAAAATCAATTATAATCAGATAATGATTATCCCAAAACAAACTCCAGGCAGCCATCCTCGTTGCCTATAAATGTGCAAAAAGAGCAACCTCTTTTCTATAACACTCTTCTTCAACTTCACTCCCTCAAGCAAGCGAGGTACTTCTCCTACATTGACTCCGACCATTGCCATTCCTTTGATCTCCATCGAAATTAAATTCCTCTGATCTTGGGAAGTTAAATCTACCCATTTTAAATCAAGAAAATTTTCATGTGGAAAGTTATAATATGCATTATGTAACTAACATATTCGTATTATGTAAGTACATATCCACTACTCCTTCTGTTGCACCCCTACTTTAATTTCATCGAAAAAAAAGTACATATCTACTACTTACATATATGTAGTTACATAATGTACATATGTAATTACGTAATTACATAGGTATGCAATTGAATAATTACATAATTTTTTAACTGAGTTGGCTTTCGGTTATGGCACAATCGGCCTAGTGTCATGTGCCTATGATTAGACCAATCTTCAAGAATGGGCACACAATTCCATCAAGCATTCACCGTTCGGTCCCAAAACTTTCTGTCAAAATCTAACAGAGAGGATGAGAACCTCCACTAGAGATGGTGGGAAGATTATCACCCTGTTCTGGTTGTAGGGTGATAGGAACGCGTATAATATCGTGAACGCCTTGAAGTATACTGACAGAGTTAAATATCTATTTGAGATCGTCAAGGCTGATTTGTGGATGCCATAACTCCCTATTTTAATGGTAAATTTCTTTTAATACTTTTTTTGTTAATGTGTTTATTTAAATTGTTATCTTTATGTTCTAAGCAAAATTATTTGCTTTTATAATTTTTTTGGTGTAGGTCCTTTCCAATGGGAAGGTACACCACACAAAAGAAGTTTGGATAGCTTAGCTATTGAAAAAAAGATTTTTCAATATCCATTCCAGTTACTATTTTTAATGATCAAAATATATTTGTTAAGAGTTTTGTAGAAAATATAAAAATACTGCTCAAATAGTGCAATTAATAACTCATCTCTTTTCTATATAATATAATCGGATAATGGTCACTGCAAAGCAAACACTAGGGAACCATCCTCGTTGCCTATAAATATGCAAATAGAGCAGCCTCTCTTCTACGATACTCTCTTCTTCACCTTCACTCCCTTGAAAGAGTAAGATACTTCTCCTACATTAATCTCTTACTTTTACCATTTCTCTAATCTCAATCAAAATTAAATTTATCTGATCTTGGAAAGTTATGTCCACCCATTTTAACTCAAGAAAATTGTCCTGTGGAAAGTTATAATATGCACTAGGTTACTTACACATTTCATATTATGTAAATATGTATGTACCATGTAGTTGCATAAGGTATATGTAAAACATAATTACTGAAGTATGCAATTTTTTTAACCTAGTTGGCTCTCGGTTATGGCACAATTGACCTACTGCCATGTGCCTAAGACTAGACCAATCTTCGAGAATGCACACACAATTCCACCGAGCATTCACCGTTCAGCCCCAACATTCTCTATCAAAATCTGATAGAGAGGGCGAGAGCCTCTACTAGAGCTGGTGGGAAGATTACCATCATGCTGTGGTGGCGGCCGACAAGGCCGCGGATAACATCGTGAAAGCCTTGAAGTATGCTGACGGAGTTAAAGATCTGTTCAAGAGCATCAAGGCTGATCTAGGAATGTCATATCTCCCTATTTTAATTGTAAATTTCTTTTCATACTTCTATTTATTAATATGATAAATTAAATTGGTGTCTTTTAAGTTCTACGTACAGACATTCACTTTTATAATTTTTTAGTTCAGATCCTTCTGTCCAAGGAGAAGGCACACTACACAAAAGAAGTTCAGGAAGTTCAGGAAGTTCAGTTATTGAAAAATGATTTTTTTCTAAGTATGAATATTTACTTTTATAGCTTTTTCGTGCAAGTCCTTCTATCCAAGGAGAAGGCACGCCACACAAAAGAAGTTTGAGAAGCTCAGCTATTGAATAATGAATTTTCAATATCAATTCCAGTTATTATTTTTAGGCCAATTTATTTGTTAATAGTTTTTTTAGAAAATATAAAAGTACTGCTGAAAATGTTGAGATTACTTACAATATAACATAATATAATCAGATAATGGTCTTCTCAAAGCAAACTCTAGGCAACCATCTCGTTGCCTATAAATACGCAGAGCAGCCCCACTTCTATAATACTCTCTTCTTCGCCTTCACTCCCTCGAGTGAGCGAGATAGTTCTCCTACATTGATCTCTAACTATTGTCATTCCTTTAATATCCATCAAAATTAAATTACTCTGATCTTGAAAAGTTATATCTACCCATTTTAATTCAAGAAAATTTTCATGTGGAAAGTTATAATATGCAATATTTAACTTACATATTGCATATTATGTAAGTACATATTAACTATGTAGTTACATAATATATATGTAACTACATAATTACATAAGCATGTAATTTTTTAACTGAGTTGGCTCCCGGTTATGGCACAATTGGCCTAGTGTCGTGTGCCTATGAATGGACCAACCTGTTAGAATAGGCACACAATTCCACCGAGCATTCACCACTTGGTCCCAAAACTCTCTATCAAAATCTGATAGAGAGGGCAAGGGCATCCACTAGAGGCGGTGGGAAGATTGTTACCTTGTTTTGGTGGTAGGGCGGCAAGGACGCGGATGATTTCATGGATGCCTCGAAGTATGCAGGCAGAGTTGAGTATATGTTTGAGAACACCAGGGCTGATCTTGGGATGTTGGATCTTCCCATTTTAATGGTAAATTTATTTTCATACTTCTATTTGTCTAGATAGGTATTTATTTCTATGGTCTAAGTACAAATATTCACTTGCCAGTCATTCTATCCAAGGAGAAGGCACAATACACCAAAGAAGTTCAGGATGCTCGGCTAAGGTACTGAAACTCATAAAAGTGATCCACCGGATTTTGAATTCCTAAAGGACGGAATGCATGCTAGCACCATTGGCCAGGTTACAGTGGTTGTCGAAGGGTTTGACAACTCTCGATTGGGGCAAGAGATGTAATGTTCGAGTCTAGAATAATGCTACTCCCATGTTCTGTGTACCATAAAAGTCCAACGTAATACTACAGTTTCTTTTGATTTGGAGTACTAGATCTTTATGCAATAAGATTATGCATCTGTTAGTGAATTATCCATCTATTGGACTCGTCCAACAAGGTCTATCTGTAGGTAGATGAATGACAAATGACATTTTCAAACTATTATGATGAATTAATAAAGTTCATGGTTGCAAGTTCAAGTGTTTTACCTGCAAGCGAGTCTTACTCCCTAAGATGTTCGGTCCATCGATAAACACCTTTTGAAATTATCTCAGAGGATTCTTACTTGTATCATTTATATATCAGGCAACCTAGAAACACAGTCCAAATATAAGAAAATGGAAACTGATCATGGGCTTGATGGAAGGGCCACAGAAGTTTCCTTGACAATGGTGAATGGAAAAAATTATACCGGTTTATGTAATAAGAAGGGGAACTGGGGCTTGCAAAAGGATCACCCTTGTTATGATCAACGGCCCAAATTCATAAACAATATACAGTGGATGAAACACAACCAAATAAAAACTAAGGAAACAAAACCAATATGGTCACCTCTATTATGATCACTAATGTTGTTTGGCCATTCCCCGTTGCCTATAAATGCGCAAATAGAGCAACCTCACTTCTATGATACTCTCTTCTTCACCTTCACTCCCTTAAGCGAGATAGGTCTCCTACATTGATCTCTAAACTATTTCCATTTCTTTGATCACCATCATAAATAAATTCCTCGGATCTTGGGAAGTTTATATCTACCCATTTTAATTCAAGAAAATTTTCATGTGGAAATTTATAGTATGCAATATGTAATTTACATATTACATATTATGTAAGTACATATGTACTACTTATCTATATGTGTATGTATTTGATTGCTGCCTGATCTCACTGTTTCGATTCATTGTTCTTAGTAAGTTGTCTAGATGGAGATGTTGCACTAGTTTGGTTCATGTTTCGATTCATTTGTTGGGTTACCCGGTATAGGTAATTTGCGGGCTATTGCATGTGTCCCGAGGAGGAGGTGTTGCAACTCCCACTAGTCGGGCCTGAAAGGCTCTCGGATACCTTATTATAAAAATGAAAATCAACAATATTAACAAATATCATAATTAGGCTTAAAAAAAACTGATCTCTTAGTTAGCTTATTTGCAATGTGAGTTTCATTTATTGCATCATCATGATGGTTCATCAACTCTTGAGGACAATTATGGGATCTACATTTCGCCCTCTTCCGTGAAAACTTTCTACACCATCCAATATATATATATATATATATAGGTGAAAGTTCTGAAGGGATGTACTAGAATTAATAAAGATGGAAATCCAAAAGGTGATTCTCATCCAATCGCCTATTAGATAAGAGCTGCCAATGTTGTACTCATGATGCTCATCAGCAACGCCAGAGACATGGGCTCCTAGTTCTAATGAGATACATAAGTGGAAAACATGATGAGGTTTAGGAGTATTATTAAAAGACGTGTTTTAACAATGATGTTGACTAGGCACGATAAATCGTACATGTCCTTAACAGCGCTCAATTGTTGAAAATTTTAATTAGATTACGCCTCAATTTTTCCTTTGTTCTTCTCTCGCGTGCTCCCACGGGCAGTTATTCAACTCAGGATTGTCCTATTTAATCTGCAAAGTTACTGATGCTGTTCTTGAGATGACAGCTACACAGATTGATCCCATAAAAGAAAAGAGAGTGAACGGCAAGAAGGGTTTCCAAAATCATCATCATCATCGTTGGGAGCACTTGATTGTTCATAGAAGTTGGACTTTTAGGAATTTTCTTGTTCTTGAAATGAATAAATTATATTTATGTTTTAAATCATATATAAACTATAACTCAAGAATGATGAGAGACACAAAGAATAATACTTTGAAAAAAAATGAGTAAATCTACACTTTGATCTTGGAGAGTTGTTCTTCCTACATCGCATCACCAATGGATAAAGTATCCTCTACCATCTCTCAATTCTATAAGTTTGGCATTATCTTTGACAACATTTGTATTTTTATAATTGCAAAAAAAAAGGAAAGAAGAAAGTGTTAGATCAATGTGGCCAAAAAACATCAATTTAAGCTCTGGAAACTAAACTTGAAAGATAATAAAGAATAGAACACATCATTGGTTCGGTACATACGTCAATTCCTTGGATGAATTGTTGATATTAAAGGTTCAGCACTGCAACATTAACAGTTTGCAAGATAGATCTTTGACATCAAGGATTTTATGCTGTACTTATTGATGTTCACAGGGCAGACTATGAACCTCAGAGATTATACACACACATTTGAATTCATATAAATGTGTACTTCTGTGTCTCGATTATTGTGATTAAGGTTACTATTTTCTTTGGTTTGATATCGTCATGGCTTGCACAGCAATAATTGCACTCACGTCAAATGCTCTACTCAACTTCAGCCAATTCAGCAAGGTGCGATCCTAAAATATGGTTCAACTCTACGACTAATAAGTACGTAGCTCGCCATTAGTTTTCAAACAAACCCTAATTAATTTTAGTGCCTTTTTTTTCAAGAAAGTAATTTTTGCAATGCAATAATCCTCATAAAAATTTGGGAAATTTTTTTTTATTTGAATTAGTGTTCTCGTTCTCTTCAATTCGTGATCCCATGACGGGTAAAAGCAACAATTTTCCATGCATCAGATGCGCTACGCGGCTTCAGCCAATTTCGAAGCCTTCAATCCTAAATATGATTTGATTCTACAGTTAAATTAGTTATCTATTAGATTTTGAACAGACCCTAACTTGTTTTTGAGCACTTTTTTTAGAAATTTAATTTTGACAAGATAGTTTCTTAACACCGGATCTCGTAACCTTGATTCAAATATGGAATAGTTGAAATGTTTAAGAATTGTAAATCAAATATGAAATATTTGATAAATTTTGAAATGAGAAGTTAACTATGAGATATTTGATTGATTTAAAATTTTAAATTTAAATATCAGATGTTTTGAAGATTTTAGATTTTAAAATTAAATACATGGTATTTAATTAATTTTAAAATAGGCAATCAATGTGAGATGCTTGATCAATTTGAAATTTAAAAATTTTAATCATTCCAATATTCTACTGAATAAGGATATGAAATTGATCAAGCTAATGAAAGCTTGAGTTAAGGAAAAATAGTAGTAGTGTAAGAACTTCGCTTCCTATTAGACTCGCGGTTGATCACATCCAAAACTCAATCCTAACAAATTGTCCCTGTTGCTCCGATGCAAATTATATAGAAGTTCTCTATCGGAAATATCGGGACGCTTCATCTCCAAGTAGCATTTGGAATGGAGGATTCCACATGCCATATGCCATATCATATTGTAAAACATTGAATAAAGAGAGTTAATGCGAAGGAGTTTTATTACTATTTGAAAGTTTACATCATTGATTGGAGAAGGGAATCAGAAATGAAATTTTAAAAAAGACAATGAGAAGAAAAAAAAAAACATGACTCTTAATTAGCTTATCATGCTATCATTGAAGCTGTTTTCTTGGCCATAAGTAGCAAATGGAAGAAAATCATTTTAGAAACTGATACAGTTGAAGTTTTCTATAATTTCTGTGGGAGTAATTTTGTTCCTTGGAGGCTGCTATATATTGTTGATGAGCTAAAGCCTCAAACGATATTTTTTCTCATAAGTTGTGTTGAGCTTAGTTCAAAGATTTGCTAATGAGTGTGCACATTGGGTCGCTGACCAAGTTAAGAAGGGAATGTGCTCTATGAGTTGGGTTTCTAATCCCCCATTCTCTTTAGCTTTGTTGTTAGATAAAGATATATGTTCTACCTCTACTTTTGATTACTGTACTTTTGATGGTGGTTAGCTTTGACAAGTAACAAAATCTCGATGCTTTGGCCCAAAAAAAAAAAGCTTATCATAATTTTTAAAACTATTAAGATAGGCATTATTCTTATTGATAAAATGACATAGGGAGTCCCTATATATTTGTCGATTCTTACAAGTGAGTAATAAATATTTCAAAATATTAAATCAAGTCTTATATGTTGTCCGCATTATAACATCAAGTCCTTTTCATCACTGATCGTTATTTTAAACTGACGTGTATCAGTGCCACATCAGCGCCACATCAGCTTAAAATAATGGTAGGTGACGGAAAGGATTTAATATTATAACGTGAGCAATATATAGGACTTAATTTAACAATTTAAAATATTTGGGACTAACTTAAAATAATTAATAAACATATAGGACTCCCGGTGTATTTATCTCATTTATTATTTATTAGTTATGACAGTTAATTAATCTGTGGAAACAATTATTAGATCTATCATCTCACCTTTGCTATAATTTGATATCAATCAGTATCTCATATATATATATATATATATGTACATAAAATTGTGCATGGAAAGGAGATTGTGCAAGAAATGTGAAAATCCAAAGAATGGTTTCCATGCAAGTTATGTCAGCATTCATAATACTACTAGCCTCGTCCGTTTTAGCTACAAGGGAAATCAAATACAATGATGGTCCTTCCCTTGCTCCAGCCTAGCTAGTCGGAGTTGGATCAATCGAGCATGAAAACCATTTGTAACCGTGCATGCTTGCTTGCTCTCCAAGGTCTTGAAAATGTCTCTCCAGCCATGTCAGATCTCAAGGCACAGCCTTCTGAGAGCATCTCAATTGACATGCTCTACTCCATCGGCAATTGTTGTGACAGCTTGCAATATTCAATAGCTAAGATTCAACTAGCCATGAAGGAGGGACCGTATGATCGATATGTAGAATATGACTTAGAAAACATATTTGAAGCTGTTGTAGGTTTGAGTCGCAGTTGTTACATTGATGATCCAATCGCCCATGAGGTAACCGCATCTTATGAAGAGGCCATTTCAATCATCAATTATGCCGGATAATTGTGCCCCTAACTCCATTCAGATATTGATGTGGAAATCACGATAAAGGCTAGGAAATCTTTGATGATACCACCACATATCTTAACAATGCTATCGATCAGGTAGGGCATAGAGAGAAGGCTCTTGCCGGTCCATAGTTACGTACATTGACAGTACGAAGAAATATAATACGTTTTTGGTCTTGAGTATTTCTTTTAGTTGTACAGCAACAAAACAATTCCATGAAGAAGAAAGAAAGAAAACTGATTGAGAGAAATGGTGAATCACTACATCTATTTCCTCCACTTTCATATGTTGTTCATCTTTTCTCTCGCATTCTCGATTGAAAAATAAAACATTTAGTTGCCTTATTTTCGGCTTTATAAGGCACTTCGGGTGAGACTAGCTTTGTCAAATTTGGTAGGTTAATGATAGTTGTGCCTCCTGAACCATGTCATTGTACGGCAACCTTCGGCATTACAACTAGTGCCAAACCATGGCGGAAATAGAACATAAGCAGGCGAGAATAAAGAAAATAAGTTAAATAGACAATTTATGAATGGAATTTGAAATACCACTTTTTCTATCCCATCTAGGCAAAGGGCAGCTTCTGTAATCGATCAACGAAGATCACATTGAAGCTACTCTTTATCCTCAAATTGTTGATCGAGGAATTATGCTCGTCTGGTCAAGTACGTTAAACGTTGAAATGAAAACAAGAAAAGATGTCCTGATCGGAGGACAAAACAAGAAAAGATGATAGTGGAGTACTCATTTTATTAAACATATGGACCGACGTTAGATTTCTGCAGAGGTTTCACTTCCTTTCAATTTGTTCTTCGGTAATGTAGGTTCCAATTTGAGACCATAAGAAAACATACTATTTGGTGGAAATCGACTAAACTAGTTATAACTCATGTTGGGACCCATTGTCCTACTCGCATTTTTTTCTCACTAGGGTCTAAATTGTAAAATAATTGAATTTAGATGCAGCACTCTCGTCATACTGACCATGACTCCATTTTTAGTAACACCTGAAAGATAAAAACTATTGAAGGAACAAACATGAAGAAGTGAGGAGAAGTAATTTGGCTTAGTAGTCAGTGACTCGGAGCGAAAGTTGTGCATAAAAGAGAGAAGGTGATGTTTCAAAGAAATCTCATGTTGATTGAATTTTATTAACATAAACTAAATAAATGTTTCTTAGTCAATAGATGGGCAAGTAAAAGAACAGTTAATGTCCTTTCCATCGGATGAGGTATGTCCAAATCGAAGAAACAACCATTTTTGCTATGAGAAAATGGTATATCGTAACGGCACTCTTGGCGATTTCACCATTTTTTGTGTTCCTTTTTTATTTTTTTTTTAATGTTTAGGTGCATCGAGATAAAAACAAAGACAACGCAAGCACGAGAAGATCAATAGTTCAGTTGGGCATTTAGAATGAATTTAAGTAGAAAACCGGTCTCCCATGGCCTTCTGTGTCCCATTTGATGTCGCACCCAATTTCTTCTCCTCCGTGGAGCAATATTTTTAGAGCCAAAATAAGTGCCTATGCTAAACTGAAAAATCTCAGCTGCAAGTTTACTTTCTTTGATCAGTTAAAATCTGAATAGGAGAAAATTAAAAAAAAATGCATTTCTTTCTTGCATTTGCTTCTTAGTTATAACTTAAGCATTTCATGAAAAAAGGACAAGGAAGACCATGAATTTGTTAGTACAAGTATAGGAATTATTCTCCTTTTAGAAAAAAACAGCAAAGAGGAGAAATTTCAAAAAAAAAAAGGATAAATTTTTCTACAGCCAAAAATTCAAATTAAAATCTTGAGGAAAAAAAAAAGGAACATTATCGCTGCTCTTCATCAGCACTGTAACAAGAACGAGGGTACCGATGGAAGCTTAGTTTGATAAATCCATGTGTGAAATGGGAATAAGGGCTAGTTAGAACCCAAACAAATCAAAGCTATGAAAACGATGACATTCTTATATTATTGGACCCACCCTTTTAGTTCACTTATCCACGTATTTCAACTGCAAAAATTTTCAAATAAAAACCCGAACATTTTCCTCTAACATAGTGACAATCTTTTCCTCTTGATGGGCAAAAAGGGGGCCATAGCTACTGTCCAATGGGCGAGCCCATCACCACAGCTCCATCTCAGTGCCAGAGGTCCAAGGCCCATCCTTAGGGAAGAGGTCATTTGTAGGCCCTTGACCTCTGCCCTAAGAACATCAGTCCTCGTACAACTGGGCTACCACCGCAGTGTTTAGTGGCAAGCTGTTAATAATAATGTAGCGAAGATAATATTTTACAAAAAATTTTGGATGAAAACTCCAATGGAGGTGGTAGGCATATACGTTATTAAAGCAAATTCCGTTATTTTGTTTGCCTCATTTTACATTTGTTTTTCTGCGGATGGTTTTTTTTTTGACAGATCATTTTTCATTATTTTCTCTCTGTCAACTTCACTCGATGAAAATTTGTCTAATAACTAATTTTAGTCCTTTTTCCATCAATTCAGCAGCATCCTTTGTGTCGGACATCTGTCACAAATGCTTTTTGTTTCCTTGGTTTTCTCTGTTGTCTTTCAGTTGCCAATCGTACTAGAAGTTTGCCAAAAATTTATTTATTACTTGTCATAACAAATTTCCAACTATAAATTCGGAATGTTTGTTTGTAAAATTATCTTTTTTCGTAACAAATTCAGGTAGTAGAAACATTTTCTGTTTCAATTTCAACCAACGAAGATGTGCTGACAAAAATAGCTAAAAAATCAAGTATAAATATTGACAATTGTCTTTGTCTTCCTCCTCATCACTTCTATTCCATATTTATCAGACCAATTCAAATTCCTTCTCTCTTTATTCTTTACAAAGGCAACCGAAGCTTCATTTTTAGGGAACGAGTCCTTCTATATCTTCCTATCAACGAAAATTGGACAGCCATTTCTATCACAAGTCAAAGCAAGAGGTATCACCTATGCATGATCTGTTATTTAAGTTGAGAGTATTTCACATGCACCATCCATACTTCATTATAAATTGAAAGTTGCCCTAAATGTCTGCATAATTTTTTACACAAGATCATGTGCAAATGAGTAATCATTTAAAAGACCCGTGCATTTTAGTAAAATTTTAATGTCTTATCTTTACTATTGTTTTTCGTCATCTGTATTTATTTTTTCCTTTGGAAATGCATTCTTATTTTAGTTGGGAACATGAAATTATTTTCATATTGCTTGTCTTTATTACTCATGCTTAGAGCTTGTCATGTTGTCCTCGCTACTATAACTTATTTCCTCTCTTGTTGCCTCCTCCAATTTGGTAAATATCAATGAGTTTTGGATTTAAAAACCAACCCATGCCAATATTTGAATTTTTTGTTTTCTTCATTGAGAGTGTCAGAGTTTCTATGATGAAAACCCATGTTTTCTCCTTTTCAACTCATCATATAGAGCTTAGATTCATGTAAAATCTATTGTCATTTCTTGTTTACAGAAGATAATTGACATGCATTTCATTCGATCCCCCGAATTTACATTTTAATACAATATCAATCATGAGAATTTTCCTTATGCAGGCTAAGATTATGGGAAAACTAACATTGACTCTGCCCTTGGTTGCTCTATTTGCAACCTTTGCCATCCCACTGGTGGCTTCATTTGATCCACCTATTCAACCCAAGCATATATTTATACTTGCTGGTCAGAGTAATATGATGGGCCATGCTGGGATCAAAAAGGGTATAGATGGTCTTGATTATTGGGATCAATATGTGCCACCTCAATG
This sequence comes from Lagerstroemia speciosa, assembly GCA_037672795.1. Classification (NCBI taxonomy): domain Eukaryota; kingdom Viridiplantae; phylum Streptophyta; class Magnoliopsida; order Myrtales; family Lythraceae; genus Lagerstroemia; species Lagerstroemia speciosa. The sequence continues at coordinate 446,290 of CM075292.1, forward strand.
CCAACCGAACCCAAAAATATTTCGACTCAACAGGAACCTCTTGTGGGACGAGGCACGAGAGCCAACACATGATGGTATATTTCCAAACCAGAAGGTTACTGGGATCGGGCCCAGCATGCCTTTCGCAAATCACATACTAGAGTTGGCACCCGGTTATGGCACAATCGGACTTGTTCCATGTGCTTTTGATTGGACTAGCATGGATGACTGGGCACGCAATTCCACAAAAAGGGCACACGATTCCAAGCTCAATCTCTACGAGAATCTTATAGTGAGAGCTAAAGCATCCATAAAAACCGGCGGAAAGATTGCCGCTCTTTTGTGGTGGCAGGGTGGTAAAGACGCACGCCAACTGAAGGACGCTAATGAGTACAAGAGTAAACTCGAACAATTTTTTAAGGATGTAACAGCTGACCTTGGGAAGCCGGATCTGCCAATTTTAATGGTACCTCAAATTAAGAATTTAATTCACTACTTTTAATGTGTTTTCATTATTCTCATCTGGTATTAAACAATTCAATTATAATTTGTGCAGATAATTATACCACCGGGGAGGGAAAAGTACACTGACATTGTTCGGGAGGCTCAACTATCGATTAAGTTCCCAAATCTGATGAAATTCGACATTCCCAATTTACCATTGGAAGCTGATAACACCCACGTTAACGGTACCGGGCAAGTCACTATGGGGAGAACGGTTGCCTACCGCTATTGCTCTGCTAATTATTGCTGAAGAGATATAATACAATATACTATAGCCAATATAGCATCATATGTGTTGACTATGATAAATGATGTCGGATCTTGAGTTTAAAACTATCTATTTTTTTAATAAAGTCCAGTATATTGTGTATAACCGTGTTTGTTTATTTTACTCAAAGATGATGATGATCATGTCATCGGAATGCTTGGTAAGATTAGTTTTACATTGTTAAATAGCACATCATCTCAAGCAAGTGACCGCAAAACAAAAATGGCGATGAATGTTTTGACAAGTCTCGACAAAGAATGGAGAATACAACTTGAAGGGACTAACTTCCTTGGAGCCTGATTGGTGATGATGACGGGAGTGGGAATGGAGTTGAGGAATGCACGGGCCAACATCTTCCCAAGTCGGACCTGGGCCGAGGTTGTCAGGTGAAGCCCACCGGGCTCGAGAGGCAGGCCCATGGCATCAACCGTTCGAACATTCGGAAGGTTGATTCCCAGTTGAGCCTCTCTAACTTTCTCTATGTGCTGGCCCTTCCCCGATGCTAGGGCCACCTGCTTCATCAAGCATCAACAATCAAGTATTTTTACATATAATGATCCCTTTATTCATCCATAATAATTAAAAATAATTGATAGCATTAACAGAGTCTCTCATGTAATAGGGTATACACACATCCCACAAGTTAATGGATGCTTAACGTATGAACATAACATATATAATCTGTCAAATATTTATAATTATTTTAAATGTGTTAAGTCAGTGTCAACTTGTATCGCATAATGTGATATATTTGTCACGTATCAGACTTTTTCCTCGCTGAGATAGCCCTATTCTCCTTTTGCTTCTTTAATTTGTGGGTTGACTGGACGTGAACTTCTCGAGAATATTTTACTAATGGCATACCTAACGACATGAGCCTCCTTTTAAAGAAAGTATTGTATGTAATGAGTATTATGTTTACGTAATATTATGAATCAATCAAGTTAAAATATTTTTAAGATTATTTTTTCTTTTAAATTTTATTAAAAAATTTAAAAATAACTAAATTTTATTAATTCATGATATTATACTACACATTACGCAGGTTACTCACAAAAGTCTCTCCTTCACTAGATCGGTCGCGTCGCAACTCCTTAAATTACGTGCAGAGAAAACAAAAGGACTAGTCCAAGCATAATAATCATCACATGGTCTTTGGGTTCTTCCATGAATATTATCCGTTAAATAATTCCAACTAGTAAAGGCCCTTAACCTCAAAACTTTCAACTATAACAACAAATTATGTTGAAAATTTTCAAAAAGCATGTCGATGTCGGACTGGTTCTCCCTCGTCGATTTAAATTTATCTCATTGTCTGATGGGCGAAAATTCTAAGTAAAGTTTAACGGAGAAGAAAGATGGAAAAAGATAATCGGGAACATACCTGGAATATTGGTAGTCCAGGGGACAGAAGATCGGCAGTAAGATCTGCGAACAATCTCTCCAACCTCTGCTTGTACAGCTGAGCATCCTCTCTCTCCACCGTATCACTCTCCCCCTGATACCACAGCACCGCCCTGATCCGGCCGCCGCCTCTCAGCGCCGCCTGGGCCCTCCTCGTCATCTGATCGTACAGAAATGTCCCCCTCTCCCACTCCCTGATCTTCGTCCCGCCCACAGCGCACGGCACCAGCCCCAACAACCCGAAGCCCGGCTCGGCCGCCGTCAGTATCGCGTTAGCGAAGGGCATCCCAGGCCCCACCCCGTCTGTCTTGTTGGTGTCGATGTCGGAGTGGAGGGGCTCCCGGGCCTCCACCCAGGTGAGGTTGGCGGCGAGGCGGAGGATGGAGCGGTTGGGGCGGCACTCGGGCGGCACAATCCCGTCCCAGGTGGCCTTGCCGGTGGCGTTGTCGTTGGTCACGCCACCTCTCCCAGCCATGTTGCTCTGTCCCGCTAGGATGAAGATGGCCTTCTCAGCCGGCAGGGGAGGTGCCAGCTGCTGGCCCTTCAATGGCCACGACAGGGCCAGGATGGCCCAGAAGATCGGCAACAGGAAGGGGATCATTGTAGGTGGCTGCCGATGCTTTTAGGTTGCGGCGAGGTGCAGGGGGGAGAGAGAGAGAGGGGGGCAGGTGAGATGTCTCCCTCTCCTCTGTCCCGCGGTGGATGCTTTGCTTCTGGTCGAGTCTTTAGTCGAAGAAAGTCTTGAATGTAAATGAATACATCATATTATATCCTTTATATAGTGTTACGAATTAATTAAATTAAATTTTTTTAAAATTTTTTTAATTTTTTTTCTTTTTAGTTCATGAAGTATATCTCTGTTATACACAAAGCTTTCTCCTTTAGTTGGTCCATTTTCAGTGATTTATATATGGATAAAATTGGAATTAACTACCACAAAGTCCTGCTATAAAGTTTAATTAATTTGGGTTAATTTAAATTTCTATTTAGTCCCCCCTGAGGATAATTAAGAGTGACACTGACATGTCGAACAGATAAATTTGTCCCAGGTAAGATCGGAGGACGACCTGGGAAATTCTTGTTTTTCTACGGCCATGTATGCTGTCTCATCCGAAGTCTCGACGACAAGAGAACTGCCGGTCAAAGAGTGCTCATCTCACTCAAATCACTTTCTCCCGCTGCAAATTAAGCAAAATCTATGAACTACGGGTACTTGACCAGAATATGCGCCTGGAGGCACTTTTGGTATGAGAAGTCTAACCATTGACCACCGGTTCTCGCTGCGAACAGACGTATTCATCGCCTGAACTCGCTCTGGATGTCAATCAACCTTTTGCCAGGAGGAAAAGAACTTCAGATTGTCACGTCAATTAAACCGTCACTCATGCCGTAAGCATGCACTCGATGTTCTCCCCCATCCAAATACCTGACATTAAGAATATTAACTAGGTAAAAGAGTGAAGTATGGGCAGTCAAAATTCTGGACCCAGGGAGACAACCGACAACTTTGATGAAGATCCACAAATTTGGGATGAGGATTATGTAGACACAGCATTACCAAACTAAACACAGCCAAAGCACGATTTGGCCAGCGTTTTCGATTAAAATGTCAGCCAAGAATGTCCCTTTGATCGTCAGTAACACATATGCTCGTTACAGGAAATGCATGGTCCCACCGGTGGAACCTAGCTAGGAGGCTCCTCGTCAGTCCTGTGGACCTAATTCGGGTGAATCCAATACACAACTTGAAGCTACCTTGGACATTAATTGTCCACATCAACCGATTGGCCATTTACGCTTCCATGCTACAGCTAATGCTTATAAACACGGGCATCAGAAATCCGTGACGCGAGAGGTCGAACAGTCTAATGCGATCTAACAATGGACGTTATGTAGTATAGCCAAATATAATAATCGGAATCTGGTGCTTCCCATGGCATTAAGCCAACAATTAGGATTTTTTTTCCCTCCGCACTAAGTCTTCCATACTCAAACCTAATAAAATATAGACCACACAGTAACTTATTATGATATTATATTAAATTTCGAAAATAAACTACAGTGATCTAATCAGATGGAACAAAACTAATAATCTCTCCGTTGGAGGAGAAAGTATGGTATATATATGTAATGAGAATATCACGTGACAGTACTTACGTAATATCATAAACAAACAAGATCGATTATTTCTATTTTTTTTAGAATTTTACAAGAAAATCTTAAAATAATCAAATTTTATGAATTTGTGACAGTGCAAATATTGTCATGTAACAAGATCAATTATTTCTAAGTTTTTTTTTAGAATTTTATAAGAAAATCTTAAAATAATCGAATTTTATGAGTTTGTGACAATACAAATATTGTCGTGTAACAAGTCAATTATTTCTAAGTTTTTTTTTAGAATTTTATAAGAAAATTTTAAAATAATCAAATTTTATGAGTTTGTGATAGTACAAATATTGTCATGTTATACATGTGGTTCACGGAAGAGTCTCTCCAGCCCAAGATAGTCCATTATCCTTAGTCTTCAAAAAGGTGTCAGTTCTTGACCAGAAAAAATAGGAGGTGTCACTTGAATTTCCACATGTCCCTTTCTCTTACTTGGTTCGACAAGTATGACTCACTTTTCCGTAGCATAAGGATTGATTAGATTCTATTGACAGGTGGTTGTTGTAATAGTAAATAAATTAAGGTATTCGAAAAATCAATATGGGACTTTTGAAGTGATTTCTTGCATTATTTTCTTAAATGAGGTATCAAATTCAGTCATGTTAGTGAACGGATTTTACACGGTAGACTCTCTCTTAATGCTGTCAATTTTTTTTAAAATTATGGATGTATAAAGGGATCATTATACCTAAAATTAGACATTACAATGATAGTGTTTGATTGTTGATGATTGTTGAAGCAGGTAGCCCTAGAATCGGGGATGGGGCCCTTACACAGAAAATCATAGAGGCCCAATTCGGAATCAGCCTTCTGAATGTTCGATTAGTCAATGCCATGGGACCGCCTCTCGAGCCCAATGGGCTTCACCTGGCCACCCGGTCAGGTCCAACTCGGGAAGTTGCTGGCCCGTGCATTCCTCAACTCCATTCCCACCCCGCCTTCATCACCATCAAGCTCCGAGGAAGTTGGTCCCCACAAATTGTATTCTCCATTCTTTGTTGAGACTTGTCAGGACACTCATTGCCATTTTTGCTTCATGTTCACTTGCTTGAAATGTCATGCTACTTAACAATGTGAAACCAATCTTATCAAGCATTCATATGACGATCGTCGCCACCTCTAGATTGGAGGGGCAATCGAGGTATACACAAAAATTTAATGCTACAATATGCAGTGAAATTGATAAACTGAGCTCCTCGTGAAAATCCTTTCTACTTTTATTTCAAAGATTCAGAACTATGTGAAAGTTGATATAAGTTAAGAAACATATGATGGCATTAGGAAATTATACAAACTTTGTGACTGGAGAATGCATTACTGCTGAATTTTCTCGATCAAGATGATGATTTCCTAAGAAGATTAGTAATGTACTATTGTGTTTTACTGATATTATAAATGTAATTTTAAAAGCTTATATCCATTTTCTTACAGTTTATAATTTTCATTTGTTTTATCCAAGCTGACAGACCTAATTATTGACTCGAAGCCTTTTATTAATAATCTTTGATTGAAATAAACAAACATGATTACACGCAACACTCGACTTCATAAAGAAAGACAGTATCGAACTCATGATCCGACATCCTTTATCACTGTCAACTCATGCATATGATGCAATATTTGCTATAGTATATGATATTATTCAATCTAACATCTCTTCAGCAATGTCCAGTAGAGCAGTAGTGGGAGGCAACCGTTCTCCCGACAGTGACTTGTCCAGTACTGTTAACGTGGGTGTTATCGGCTTCCAGTGGTAAGTTGGGAATGTCATATTTTATCATATTTGGGAGCTTAATTGATAGTTGAGCCTCCCGAACTATGTCAGTGTATTGTTCCCTCCCTGGTGGTATAACTATCTGCACAAATTATAATTGAATTATTTAATAGCAGATGAGAATAATGAAAACACATTAAAAGTAGCAATAAAAATTGTTAATTCGAGATACCATTATAATGAGCAAATCCGGCTTCCCAAGGTCAGCAGTTACATCCTTAAAAAATTGTTCGAGTTTACTCTTGTACTCATTAGCTTCCTTCAAGTTGCGTGCATCTTTACCGCCTTGCCACCACAAAAGAGCAGCAATCTTTCCATTTGTTCTAATGGATGCTTTAGCTCTCACTATAAGATTCTCATAGAGATTGAGCTTGGAATCTTGTGCCCTTTTCGTGGAGTTGCGTGCCCAATCATTCATGCTAGTCCAATCAAAAGCACATGGAACAAGTCCGATTGTGCCATAACCGGGTGCCAATTCTAGGATGTGATTTGCGAAAGGCATGCCGGGCCCAATCCCAGTAACCTTTTGGTTTGGAAATATACCATCATGTATCGGCTCTCGTGCCTCGTCCCAAGAGAGCTTCTTATCAAGTCGAAAGATTTTTGGGTTGGGTTGGCATTGAGGGGGCACATATTGGTCCCAATAATCAAGACCATCTCTCCCCTTTTTGATTCCAGCGTGTCTCATCATATTACTTTGACCAGCGAGTAGAAATATATGCTCCGGTTGAGTAGGTGGATTAAATGAAGTCACCATTGGGATAGCAAAGGTTGCGAAGAGAGCAAATAAGGACACAGTCAATGTTAGTTTTCCCATAATCTTCCCCTGCATAAGGACAATTCCCATTATTGATATTGTACTAGAATGTAAATTTGGGGTGTATCGAATGAAATGCATAGCAATTATCTTTTCTAAACAAGAAATGACAATAGATTTTACATGAATCTAAACTCTAGATGATGAGCTGAAAAGGGGTAAAATATGGGTTTTCATCATAGAAACTCTGAAAATTTCAATGAAGAAAATAATAATATTGAAACATTGACATGGGTTGGTATTTTAAATCCAAAATTCAGTGATGTCTACCAAATTGGAGAGGAAATAAGTTATAGCGGAGAGGACAACATCACAAGCTCAAAGCCTGAGTAATAGGGACAAGTAATATGAAAATAATTTCATGTTCCCAACCAAAATAAGAATGCATTTCCAAAGTGAAAAATACTTACAGATGACGGAAAATAACAGTAAAGATAAATAAATTAAAATTTTACCAAAATACACAGGCTTTTTAAATGATTACTCATTCATACAGAATCCTGTGTAGAAATTTGTGTAGACATATAGCGCAACTTTGAATTTCTATTGAAGTATGGATGGTGAATCTCAAAATTTTCTCAACTTAAATAATAGCTCATGCATAAGTGATACCTCTTGCTTTGACTTGCGACAGAAATGGTTGCCCAAGTTTCGTCAATAAGAAGATATAGAAGGACTCGTTCCCTGAAAATAAAGCTCTACCCTTTTGTAAGGAATAAGGAGAGAAGGAATTTTAATTGGTTTGATAAAGATGGGATAGAAGCGATGATGAGGAAGACAAAGATAATAGTCAATATTTATACTTGATTTTTTAGCTATTTCTGTCAACACACCTCTGTTGGTTGAAAGTGAAACAGAAAATGTTTCTAGTACCCGAATTTGCTATAAAAAAAGATAATTTTTCAAACAAACATTCCTAATTTATGGTTGGAAATTTGTTATAACAAGTAATAAATAAATTTTTGGCAAATTTCTAGTACGGTTGGCAACTGAAAGACAACAGAGAAAACCAAGGAAACAAAAGGCATTTGTGACAGATATCCGACACAAAGATGCTGCGGAATTGATTGAAAAAGAAGTAAAAATTAGTTGTAAGACAAATTTTCATCGAGTGAACTTGACAGAGAGAAAATAATGAAAAATGATCTGTCAAAAGAAAATGATCTACAGAAAAAACTAATGTAAAATGAGGAAAACATAATCACCGAAGATGCCTACCACCTCCGTCAAAGTTTTCTTCGAAAATTTTTCGTAAAATTTTATCTTCGATACATTATTGTTAACAGATTGTCACTATGTCGTAGAAAGAGTTAAGGATTTTATCCGAAATTTTTGCAGTTGAAATGCGTGGATAAGCCAACTAAAAGGGTGGGTCGAATAATATAAGAATGTCATCGTTTTTTCCCCTTAGTTTTGATTTGTTTGGATTCTAACTAGCCCTAATTCCCCTTTCACACTTGGATTTGTCAAACTAAGTTTCCATTGGTGCCTTAGTTCTTGTTATAGTGTCGATGAAGAGCAGCAATAATGTCTCTTTTTTTTTGAGATTTTAATTTGAATTTTTGGCTGTATAATATTTTATCTTTTTTTAAAAAAAATTTCTCCTCTTTCTCCTCTTTGGCGCCTTTTTAAGGAGAATATTCCTATGCTTGTACTAACAAATTCATGATCTACCTTGTCCTATTTTCATGAAATGTTTAAATTATAACAAAACCATATGCAATAAAGGAATGCTATTTTTCATATTCTCCTATTTATAGTTTAACTTATCAAAGGAAGTGAACTTGCAGTTGGACTCCCAAGAGTTAGTTTAGGTGGACAAGACGTGCGTATAAATCAGGTGAAAATCCATGAGATCGGAGGTTCGATGGGCATTGGATCATCAATGGAACACGGGCTACTCCAATACTCTACAGCAGCTTCAAACCTGTTTTCTGACTCATAATCTGCATATGGGTCCTTTGGTCCCTCCTTCATGGCTCGCTGAATCCTAGATATCGGATGTTGCAAACCGTCACGACAACTACTGATGGAGTATTGCAAGTCAACTGAGATGTTCTCAGAAGGCTATGCCTTGAGATCTAAAACGGCTAGAGAGTCATTTTCAAGACCTTGGAGGCAAGCAAGGCCTCCATTAACTTGTGACAGATGTGTAATACACTTGACATGTTGATGTGCTAAGTGTCAATAAACTTGTGACATACGTGTACCCATCAATATATATATAACTGAGGAAACTTTATCTCTTAATGTATTGATTTTATGCGAATCTGAATTACTTAAGCCCGACTAAACTTCCAAACATCGAAGAAAATGCATCGTATTTTTTTGGGTGTGCACAAAATGCATCGTATTTGAATAATTATGTGCTTTGTCATATTGTTTTACAAAAACTTTATAATTCATGGCAATCACACCACGTCATACTCGAGTGTGGAACTCGTGATCCGTTAAGTCTGAGACCGGAAGAAAAAATACCCGGCTCTTGGTCAATTGTCCCCCCTCATCCGAGTACGGAAGAAAAATACTCGGCTCGAGGTCAGTTGTTGAGGACGGGCCTTTAAAGTCACGTGTCAAGTGTGAACACGTTACCACGTGAGGGCGGATGTTGAGATATAAATCCCACATCGAAAAAATAATAAGTTGAAATCTGATTTATAATACAGTGGGTACCATTATCATATGAGCTCTATCTCTTATGGGTTGAGTGAAAATTTCACACTTTCAAGAAATTGTGGGGAACAATCGTGGAACGTAACTTTTCTCAAGTTAATTTCATGTAACTACCAAAAGTTGTGACTTTTTTGTCCCTTTTTAAGACCTTCAAATGTCCGATTGCTTTCAACGCGTTAACCCCCGATCACGAAAGTTCGCCCATCAAGATTATAATACATTGACCTGTTCCTTTATCGAGGAAGCGATAGACAGAACCGTCTACTTCCGATTGCTTGGAAACCTCATGACTTCACCATTCTATATAGATATAGATTGGTCCTGTTTGATTCCAGATGTGTTGAGTGGTATAATTTGGATCGAGAAGAACTCGGGAGGCAATTGTTAGAAGAGCCATGAGATCACATCCAAACCGTTACTTCTCATTTGCGCTGGCAGTTGCACTTTTACTCTTCCTGTCTTTCCGATCCTCATCTTCATCCCAAGAATACTTGAGCCAAGGCTCGTCCCTCTCTGTCGAGAACCCGAAGGATTTCATCTCTTCCCCGAATAGCATGTTCTCCGCTGGGTTCCACAAGATTGGCAACAACTCATATTCCTTCGCCGTCCAGTTCAGCAAGCAGTGGTGCGCTCATGATTGCGTGGTTTGGACAGCGAACCGTGACCAGCCCGTGAATGGCCGACACTCCAAACTCATGCTCAAAAGTAATGGTGACCTTATCTTAACCGATGCCGGGTACTCTGTGGTTTGGTCTACCAACACCGGCAACGACTCCGCCAAAACCTCGTCCCAGCTCCAACTCCTAGACACTGGAAACCTCGTTCTTTATGGGTTGGGCCCTGCGGATCGGATTTCGAACATTACCTGGTGGCAGAGCTTCGATCACCCCACTGACACTCTTCTTCCCCACCAAAAGTTGACTCGAGCAGCTTCACTCCTCTCATCCCGGAGCTTTGGCAACTTCTCCTCAGGATTCTACAAGCTTTACTTCGACAATGATAATGTTCTTCGCCTTCTCTTCGACGGACCCGAGTTGTCTAGTGTCTACTGGCCTTCCCCCGGGAGAGCAAACTGGAGATCAGGCCGGCTGACCTACAATGACTCTAGGATGGCGTGGCTTGACTCATTGGGAAACTTCACTTCTTCCGATGGTTTCGGGTTCGTGTCAGCTGATCATGGGGAGGAGAAGCCAAGGAGGATAAAGATTGACTTCGATGGAAACATCCGATTATACAGCCTCTCCGAAAAGAAGGGTGAGTGGACCATCATGTGGCAGGCCATATCAAGACCGTGTCGGATTCACGGGATATGTGGCCCGAACAGCCTCTGCCGTGTCAACAGCGCCAGAAGAAGGTGCACCTGTGCCCCAGGCTACAAGAGGGTTGATCGGAGCGATTGGTCTAAAGGCTGCAAACCCAAGTTCAAGCTCAATTTCTGCAGCAACACTGCAAGAGTTCGGTTCCAGAAATTGCCCCGAGCAAATTTCTATGGATATTATGATGCACATTTCCACAATTACACTCTTGAGAGGTGCAAAAAGAAATGCTTGGAGATTTGCAGTTGCAAAGGGTTCCAATTCAGGTATATAGAGGACAAGGGGTACTTCAACTGTTACCCGAAATTCCGACTGGTAAATGGGTACCGCGCTGCTGGAGACATGTACCTGAAATTACCCAAAGACAGACGATACCCCAGCAAAAGTCCGAGAGGTCAAGGTTGCAGTGTCCTGCTGTCAACAACTATGAGCTGCAGAGGAGTTACAAGAGGAGCAACGGAGACAGGCTGTTAAAATTTTTGCTAATCTTTGCTCTGGCATTTGGAGGAATAGAGACAATGGCCATATTCCTCGTGTGGCTTTGCGTGATCAGATCACATAGGGGAAATGTCAGAGATTCTAGAGCATACCATCTTGCAGCAACTGGGTTTAAAAGGTACACGTACGATGAGCTGAAGGGGACAACTCAGAATTTCAAAGAAGAGATAGGGAGAGGGGCTTGGGGAAGTGTTTACAGAGCAGTCTTTTCTAATGACCGTATTGGGGCGGTGAAGCGGCTCAGGGAAGTGAACCAAGGAGAAGACGAGTTCCTCTCAGAGGTGAGCACGATCGGGAAGCTCAACCACATGAACTTGATTGAGATGTGGGGATACTGTGCTGAGGGAAAGCACCGGCTTCTGGTGTACGAGTACTTGCAGCACGGTTCCCTGACTGAGAATCTTTCCAATGGTAAGTTAGACTGGAGGAAAAGGTTCGAGATCGCCATCGGGGTTGCCAAGGGCCTCGCTTATTTACACGAGGAATGCTTGGAGTGGGTCCTGCACTGCGATGTGAAGCCTCAGAACATACTCCTAGACTCGAATTATCAGCCCAAGGTGGCAGACCTCGGACTCTCCAAGCTTTTGAACAGGAATGAGAGTAAACAGCCGAGTTTTTCCAGGATAAGAGGGACCAGAGGTTACATGGCACCGGAGTGGGTTTACAACTTACCGATCACATCCAAAGTTGATGTCTACAGCTACGGGATCGTACTCTTGGAGATGGTCACAGGATGCAATCCAACATATGCCGGAAGTGAGACGGACAACAGGAGATTGACTTCTTGGGTGAGGGAGAGGATGAGCAGAGGAGAAGCTCTGGCAGCAAATCGAGTAGAGGAGATCACGGATCGCTCCGTGGAAGGGGAGTGCAATGTGAAGGAGGTGGAAGTTCTACTTGCCGTGGCACTCCAGTGTGTTGCTGAGGACAGGGAAGAGAGGCCGACGATGCGCCGAGTAGTCGAGATGCTGCAACGTTGTGAGGGTGAGGACAAGAACTAGGGGTCCTTGTGCGTTCAACGATCGTTGGAGATTTCCAGGGAAATCTTAATGCCTTGTTATGGATCTTCTTTAGTATGATATAGAGGTTGGTAATGTGCAATAAGATCGTGTCAGTAATGTGCGGTGAGGCTCGATAATTTTCTTAGTGATAGTATCCGATGCTGGTTGGAATAGGTGCATATAGTTATTCTGTGCTCAATTCAGTTTCCAGGTCAAACAATTGATATGCCAGCAATGACTCCAAGTTCCAAATGTTCATTCAGAATAGAACAGTTGCCCATTGGATGGTGGTCGCGGCCCTGATCGAGGTTGGCCGGGCCTGCTTTAAAGCCGGTAACAAACCGAGTGAAGTTGACCCGAGTTTAACGGAGGTGATAACTCATCTGAGGCCAGCTGACTGATTCGAAATTTAAGTTGAGATTAGTGTATTTCATCTGAAACCGAGACCATATTGATCGATTTGAGAGCCGAGCATTTTATTCGTAGTGAAAAATGAAACAGCTGCTCCATCGTTAAATGGTCAAGCCATGTTCATCTGAATGCATGCTCGACCGGAGTTGACCGGAAATGCTCTGCCTTCCGATATGGATGGTCAGAACCAGTAATGAAATGGCCTCAGCTAGCCTGCTCTATGGCCGTGGAAAATATTCGACGTCAAGACCGGAAACAAATAGACTCGTGTAAGCCGTTTTCCTCCTCTCCCATGTCGGTCGGTTGCCTCTTTCATTTCTTTATTTCCCGTGGCCGGGAAAATCAGTGGAAATCTCGTATCGTTTTAATTGCACTTCTTCTCTACCAGACCAATATATATTTCTAAAGAGGGGAGAGTCCGATGACTGTAGAATTTTCATACCGTACCGACCAAACCATTTTCCGAGCATGTAAAGGGACATGCCGTACACCAAACTGGCTCCTACAAATCGTCCCACGCTCCCCCTTTCATTGACTTCCTCAAATTCAAATCCGTAAAGTCAAATTCCATCGGCACGCGTAAGGATTTCCATAGATCCCAACCTTTTCTGTCTCAGTTACACTTACACACGAGGTGAGGAAGGGCTCTGCGGCCTGAGTCAAAACTCAAGGATAGGGGAGATTTCATATGTCAGCATCATTCTCAACCATTGATCAAGAGTCAAGATGTTTTAGTTCCATTCTTATTAGTATAATATTTTGTACCCATCTAATTCTTTCTTCTTTCAATCCCCTTAGTCGATTTTATAATATTAAAAAAAAAAGTCAACCCAAAGATGCAAGATGACATTTCCTGATGCAAAAGTTCAAAGGTGGGTGGCACCCTGCAATTCAAAAGTATGCTGTCCTTCCACACGGACGCCCACACACTTTATACATATATATATATATATATGCTGTCCCATTAGTATGCATCAGTTCAATTTACTACAACATCACAAGAACCAAGAGATCTGCAGTGAGTGCCAAACATCTTTAGCTGTTTCCATGGAAAAGAACGAGTGTCTGCGCGTCTGGGTTGTGTTGGGTGTATTGATTCTCTCTCTCTCAATACGATCTAGCCTTGTAGAGGGGCGAGAGCTCAGGCATGGAGCCTCGCCAAGTTCAATTGTTCATAATAGTGCAGGCTGTGGACAAGAAGATAGAGATGCAAGTGGCTCGAGCTCAGACATCGGGACGGCTTCCCTTGCAGTTTCTTCAGACAACAAGATGAGCCGGTCCTGGGTGATTAGGAACTTGGCATTCAAGTTGGCTTCAGGACCCAGTAAAAGGGGTCCTGGGCATTGATCAGCCAATCCCAGGATGCTCTATTCCACCATTTTCCTCCTGTTTTGTTTTGTTTATTGAGCTTATGTTCCTCGTTCCATTTTTTGTCTGTTCAATACTGTGTATGAACAGATGAGGACTGATTCCGATAAGGTTAGAATGGAAGGGAGATGGTATAAAGTTAGACAATTGGACACTAGAATTGAATTCTTCATCTACTTAAATTGCATTAGCTATACTATCGTAGAGATCTGTCGAGTTGAGTTTATGATTCTCCTTGTATTCTATTAAGATCCAACTTCTGGCCAAATATGTCATGATTAAGATATGTCTACATGATCTAGCCGATAACCCATGCATCCAAGTGCATATAACTTATTGCAGTATCACTTGGGAGTTTGAGATGCCGAATTGCAAACACAAGAAGTAGTGGAGGATATAGTCGGGATCGAACACGAAGCCTCTCAAAGTTATGATGGAATTCTTGTACACTTCCGTAAATTGTCTGAAAAGTTATTGCATTCTGCCTCTCAAGATTTCCACTTGTCTATTCATTGCTCATTGGTTTAGGTAGTTTGAGTCAAACATATGCCGACATCTGTAGAATGGCATTTAGAAGCTGACGAGAGGTGATGACCTAACGCACACCCTGAAGTCAAAAAGAAAGATCATGATGATTCAGGGATGGTATTACCTGACCGACATTGACAATTGCATGCCCAATCAATCACGTTATGAACAAACACATAGTCACCCAAATCACACGGCAAAGTGTTGATCACGTTATCAACAAACACACAATTACTCAAATCAAACACTAAAGTGCAAGGATTATCGGTGGGCTACTACTCCCCTCCATATCAGTGGTATATCATCAGTCAAGTGCCTTGCCAGGGAAGTCTCGACTGTAAATGGGAAGAGCCAACCAAATGACACAATGATATTTACCACTGGGAAGTCTCACTGTAATAGATCAAGGGACGCAATGATTAAATGTATACATGCCTTGTATGAAACTCTCTGCCCCATTTGAGCAGCGAGCTTATCCTATTTCTACTCAAAGTTAACGGTAAAGGGAAAGAGAGCTAATAAGACTAGAGATGCCGGACATCATCTGATCAATGCCAACTGAAAATAAACCAGTGATCCCCTCCAAATGAGCCACCCTATCCAAACAGGATCATGGAAACAAAAATGGAACTAGGAGCTGTTGAATGGAAGTCTAATTTGGTATGGACACCACATTGGGTGTTGTATCCAGTGATCCCCTCTAAATAAGCTACCCTGTCCAAACAGGATCATGGAAACAAAAAGGGAACTAGGAGCTGTTGAATGGATGTCTAATTTGGCATGGCCCCCACAGTAGGTGTTGTCTCCCTGTTGTTTCCGATCCTCTGTACTAAGCATCATAAATTCTAAATGAACAAGAACATGAGAATCAGTGCAACGCAAGAAAACAAGGTTCTTATCCGAGGATGCATCTTCCTCTGAGTGAACTGCATTTCCTTGTCCTAAACATCTCTTGGTTAAGCCCCTTTTCACCCTCTGTCCAAGGTCAGGATGATATCTATCAGAAGAGGCAGACATCGGTGCACAAAAGCCCAGCAGTTCATCATCAGCAGCAAATTCAACAGAGGCATCCACCACCATCTTTTCTCAAACCATAAACAACTCAATCAACAAAAACAACAGCACCACACTCATAAACTGCATTGAGTCCAGTATATAAACCAGGGGAATAAAGGGTATGAGATCCATCAATGTGAATCGCATCTCTCAGAAGAGAACATCCCTGAAAGGAAATTCTCTCCAGAAAATGTACAAAGCCCCGGCCTTAATTAACTTTGGGTACTTTCATAGTCAGAATCTCTCGATCGGAGAAAAAGAAGGTTAATGAGCTTCAATTTGGAGATTTATTAATCTTAGAACAATGATAATCCATATTTGACATAGCTAACATGGCCGTCATGATAATGGAAACCGATCTCAAAATTCATCAGCAAACCCTCAAATTTACCACCAGAACCCATACAGAACTAGCATAAAAATAACAGCAGGAAAGCGAAAACCCTAACCTACGCCTCTGACTCAACCGTAGAAGCGGCTTCCTCGGAAGCAGTGGCGGTAGGGCCCAACTCCGAGCTCTGAGTCGGATCGGCGCTCTCGGACGGTGTGGTGGAGGGGGCGGTCGAGGGGGAGCGCGACTTCACGCACTCCAGCATCCGTTTGCTCACCTCCTTGGAGTAGATCTGGAGGATCTCGATGCCGTCGTCGTCGGCAGCAGCGCCTCCGCCGGCGGCCGCGAACGCCTCTTCCTCGATGAGGCGGGCGGTGGCGGCTGCCTCCTCCGGGGGGATGGTGCCGTACCGCTTCGAGAGGACGGAGGGGGTGGAGAGCGTCTCGGTGAGGCGCGTGACCACGGCGTCGCGCGTGCGCTGAGACGGGGGCCAAATGCTGAATTTCACGCTGGCGGGAGCGTGCTTCTTCTGCTCGTGCGGCATCTCCTCCATCTCCGGCGGTGGTTGGGGGTGAGTCGGATCGGACGAGTTGAGTGCGGCGAGCTCAGCTTCGGACATGGTTAGAGCAATCTCGTAGTGAATTATTCCGAAATAAAATATGGGACTTTGAAGGGCTGGGAGGTGATTCGGTGTGGGACACGTATCGTAGGTGAGTCATCATTGTGCCGCTCGATCTCGATGACACTGACGCTTCACCTTGTTAGTTACATCTGACGGTTGGTGTTTAGCCTTTTTGCTCGTTGGCGTCAACGATTTGTGTTTCTACGTACACCGGTCGATATTCAGAAAATCAGCAATCAAATATTAATTTAGCTTGATTCAGGCCGGCTTATTAAAATTGTAACTCTCGTAATATGGATTTTTTTTACTCACGAGACTCGAACTCGAAATTCTACTTGGAGGAAGAAGTATAAACCAATTGCAACTAACCCATATTGCTTGTTTTATTTTCTTTGCTTTCCTTGTTTCCTTTTTGTTATTTGTGACCAGGCTGCTGTCTCGTTTGTCTTTGAAGGCACTCTTCAATATTCGAATTGTAAGAAATAATTCATCAAAAAAATAACGGTAAGAAATAAACAGTCACCAAATAATGTGAATTTTCTCTATGTGGAAGCTTCTCCCGTCCTCTCAAACCGTTCAACAGTTGATTTCCTGAAGACTTCAACGGCAATCACTTGTCAGGGTAAAGACAAGGCCTCAGGGATCAATGGGCTATTATCCTTCCATATCCGAATGACAAAGTCATGGAATATCAGAATCATCTACTAGCTTAGTCGGGGGATCTCAACTCTTTCATCGATCTGCAAGAATGCAGATTCCATGGCCATGGCCGATGCCTCCATCCCAGGCCACCTAAAAGCATGATCTGTAGAGAACGACTAGGAGGCGCAGATGGGTTGGAAGTAACAATTTGAATGAATGGAATAGTAGCTAAGACATCGATGTTGTTTACATTTTTTTTTTTGTATGTTTTGATCTGCTCAGTTACTAAAAGTCCAGGCAAATTGTATGGTCCAATTTAACATTTCTGTACTTGAATAGGCAGTATCAGTTCAGTTTGCTGCTGCTCAGAAGTAAAATTCGATAATAACAAGAACTGGAAAACAGTTTCCCAGTCTGATATTTGTCCAAAAGTGGATTGCATGATTCACATATTCAGCACGATCGGGTTAGAACAAAGAGACTTCGAGGAGCATGAACTTTACCGGAGGTTACCAGTATAATTCCTTTGATGGTGTCATCCGTATACAGCCTGGGCTCAGATTCTTTCAGCTTCGACATAACATCAGATGGATGTTCTGGTCTTCGAAGCATTCCCATTATCGCATGAAGAAGAAGAAAAGGCTTCTTCCCGTGATTGTTACACGCATGAGCTCAACCCTTTCCTTTGGAAATGTCAGCAGCTTCTTCTTCTCCATTCTGTAAAAACACGACCACCTCAGCCCCGGAGAGTAGTCTCTCTGGGTGCTTTCTGAAACACGGGACGGAAAATTGCCCTGAGACCCTCCTTGTTCAGTTCTTTTGCAATCAACCGAATTCTCCTCTCTGAGAGCATTTGTGCAAAGTTCAGTTGAGTGATCGGGCTTGAGAGGCCGAAAACTTCTCGGAGGATTGATCCTGCTGAACATGCTGTTTGATGAATCCAACAAGAGAATTCAAATCCCATAACAGGATTATCCTGAACTCCACGAAAGAGCTTGGAATTCTCCTGTCTAGACGGCTGTTTGATATGTCAATTACCTCCAATTTTTGGTGGTTCCCGGGGAAAGCCCACGACATCATGCCAGTGAGACTCTGAAGTTTCTCAATTTCCAGAGGTATTTCGCTGAAAATTACATCGTAGTTCATTCTCAAGGAACTCAAGTTGCTGTATGTTTCAGATCCTTCGAGCAGCTTGTCACAAGGTCGTGGGCAATATTCTCCACCTCTGAACGGGTACATTACCAGAAGAGAATTCCGGGGCCAAGTTCAGAATCCTGAGGAAAGGAATGGCTTCTCATGGGAATTGTGGTCGGACCAGACCAGTGAGTTGGCTTCTTCCCAAACCGAGCATTGCATGTCTGGACAGGCTAGTCACATTGCCACATCCTTGGGAATCTGACCAAATATGTCGTTTCCGGACAAGTCAATGAATTCTAGTCTGGAACACGATGTCAAGCCCAAGAGATCATGTGGATGATGCTATTAAAGCTCGTGTTGAGTGCACAGAGTCGTATGGTGCTGGTTGGCGACCCTGGCTCGTAGATTTTGTCACAGGAAACTATAGCCTCTGGTCCAGTTTTAGAGACTACCATTCCAAGAACCGTAGCAATTTCAGGAATCCATCGATCTCTATGAATGAATCTGGACTCAAAAGCGGATGACATTTTATGAATTGCAAAGTTCAGGATCTGGAGAATCAATCACCTCTAATGTGGGTTATTATTAAAAAGTATAACGACTAATAGCGGTTGCACAGAACTAACGTCCATGAACAGCTAAAGTATTTCTCTAGCTACCCCTGTCCTTGTATCTTTCCAACAATTTGGTCACTCAGTACTCTTCCATTGTTACAGGTAGGTTTCAGGAGATTTTAGATTCGATTCTCTTTAATAAAACTCTCGTGCTCATTGATTTTCATCCTTCTCATATCATTCCGTCCATGAACCTCCTCTATAACTCAAAAAGGTAAATTGCTTGAAAATCAAGATATTTGACTAATTTTTTTTTTTTGGTTTCCCACCCGGTATCCGGTACCCGAAGGCCCGACTAATCCGGATTCGGGGTACTGTCGGGCGGTTTCCCGGGGACCCCTCCCAAGAAGGTTTGCTGCGTTCACAGGGGCTCGAACTCGGCACCTCTGCTTCGTCAAATATCCGGTACCCGATATTTGACTAAATTTTCTACTTTGTCACAACCTTCAAAAATATAATAAATTGTCAGGCGCTTTCCTTTTTTTGGTAAAATATCGCACGGTTAACTCTGTTAAAATTACCCTCTTAATTGTTGATGTGGTGTTTTACTGCTGACTCGGCATTTTTTGTACACGGGGATATAGAAAATGTTAAAAATTAGATCATGTATTAGACATATAATAAAAAATTCTAGAATATAATAGATACGGATATAAACTAACTATCAATTTAGATAGTTATATAAATATGAGTCCAATCTTTCACGATCGACTAATAGATTTTACCAGGTATTATAGTCGGTTTACAACAATAATTTGATTTTGTTCTGCAACAATAATGAATTAGACCTCATCTGGTCAAATCCTTATTTTTTTGTCTCCATGTAAATGAAAATGATATATAAGTAATAAAAAATGATAAGTTAGTAGTCATGTCAGCAGTCACATCAATATTTAAAAATCTAATTAAATTAGTTCTATGACATTTCACAAGGAAAAAAAAAAGAGAAAACATGTGACAATTTGTTTATAATGTAGGAAATTTGGGAAACATATTTATTTAATAGATAGTTGACCGTAACCTTAAAAAATATATATGTCGTGCATGCAGGAATAACTTGAAACAGGCGTCATCCATTCGGGTCGGACCGCGCCAAATTTCTCATGTGGCATCACGAAGAAGAGCATCGGCTTCTCGGACTTCCCATTTTCATGGCCGATCGTCCTCAAATTTCCAGCAAAAATTCCATGGCTGAAGCATCACATCCTCAGGAACCAGCTCCATAAACCAAGCCTCACCTTCTTCTTTCCTTCCTGCGTTCAAAAATACCCAACGCAGGCCTCATCGTGCGCATCGACCATTAATAGGCTCGCATTACACTGCCGCCTCGATGTCCACCACCGGCCCCTCGTGAGTCTTTCTCAGCTCTCGGCCTGCGATTTGTCTGTCCTCTCATGAGATTTACCCTGTAAATGACAAAACCAAACGACTCGCCATAAAATCTGTCACGGAGCTCCATTACACATCTTCTGCTCACGATCCTCCTGTTCCGTTCTCCCCCCTGTCCCTGTGATTTCATCCGATTGCAGACAAGAAAAACGGACTGTGGGCTTCACAGAGAGTCTGTTTTCATTCCTCCATCTGTCTAATCGGAAGCCTCGGAAGCAGCCACACATTGCCTTGCACGAAACAACATTGGACGTAACTTTCTGCGAACACCCCCAATGAGCTCTGTTCCAATACCGATCGCAGAAAGCGACGATCTTAAGAAACTCAACAGGAGGAATGAGGAAGACGAAGCAAACCAACTCCTGCCCTCATCGCCTGATTCCCCTCCCCCAAAGCGGGATCTGGACCTCGACCCGGAGCCCGCGTTCGAGTCCGGGGAGAAGATTTCGATTTTCGGCATGGAGACCGTGGGGCCCATCGACCCCGATGTGGTCCCGCCCTTCTCGTGGAAGAAGCTGTGGCTGTTCACCGGCCCAGGGTTCCTGATGAGCATCGCATTCCTTGACCCGGGGAACCTGGAAGGGGACCTTCAGGCGGGGGCCATCGCTGGCTACTCGCTGTTGTGGCTCCTGATGTGGGCCACCATGATGGGCCTGCTTCTGCAGATGCTATCGGCAAGGCTCGGAGTTGCAACGGGCCGCCACCTGGCAGAGCTCTGCCGGGAGGAGTACCCCCCATGGGCCCGCCTAGTGCTGTGGGCAATGGCCGAGGTGACCCTCATTGCAGCCGACATCCAGGAGGTGATCGGGAGTGCGATTGGCATCTGGGTCCTCAGCCATGGGGCGGTCCCACTATGGGCCGGGGTCGTGATCACCGCTTCCGATTGGTGAGTTTACACTGCCGTGCCATTGGAAATTTCATCAGATAAAATTCTGCTCAATTTAGATTTGGATCAAACTGCTTGGTATGAGTTACTGTGTAGCAAGGAATGTCTCCCAATAGTTAAACACATGAAATGGTAAGATTTCCAGTTTTAAGTTGAGATGGTCTAGAGAAGGGTGTTTAGCATTCTGTTATCACTCCCGATCAAGATAAGTGTTCAGAGTTTGATTCTAACTTATGAGAGACTCTGTGTTCATTAGATTAATGATATTAGAGAATCTAAGGCAGTTACACTGATGGTTTTTGTTTCTGGGCTATAACACCCGGTGTCGGTAAGTCCAATGGGTCCAATTACTGAAGGTGGAATGTGATATTTAAGACGTGACTTTGGTTTAGGAAATATGAATTTGGTCATGGGAGCTGAAAGCTCTCATGCTTGCATTTCGCTGTCTATTTTCAGTTGCTATTGTCCAACAAAATCTCCAAATATCCAAATTCTTCCGTCCCAAGCTTCACTTGTAGACTCCAGACTCGACTCGATCATTTTGCTTCATATAGCTTCCATCACAGAACTGTCTGGTGTTCTTTTCAGTATTTCAGTTGTTTCTCCTAATAATCAGTTACTATGCGAGTTATTCTTTTTTCCCTTTTGTCTATTTTGGTGAATAGTTTCATGTTCTTATTCCTAGGGAACTAGATTCAATCACCTTGCTTCACAAAGCTTCGAGCAGAACTGTTTGGTGTTCTTTTCAGCATTTCGGATTTTTCTCCTGATAATCAGTTATTGATACAAGTTATTCATTTTCCTTTTCCCTGTCTTGGTGAATAGTTTCATGTTCTTATTCCTAGAGAACTATGGAGTGAGAAAGTTAGAAGCTGTGTTTGCTGTTCTCATCTCGACAATGGCCGTGTCCTTTGCCGGTATGTTTGCTGATACGAAGCCCAGCGGGAAAGAGCTACTAACTGGTAAAATCAGAGCTGCTTAACTAACCTCCAAGTTCTGGAATATCACAGGCACCTCTGAGGCTCCCTGATGTTGTGCTTGTGGATAAAAAACAATTGTACAGGTCTTCTTATCCCTCGACTCAGCTCGAAGACAATCCGCCAGGCCGTGGGAGTTGTCGGCTGTGTCATTACCCCTCACAATGTGTTCCTGCACTCAGCTCTGGTACAGTCCAGAGACGTTGATCATCGAAGTCCGGGCCGAGTTCAAGAGGCCCTGAACTACTATACCATCGAGTCGTCCATTGCCCTCCTGGTCATGTTCACCATCAATCTCCTTGTGACATCCGTCTTCGCCAAGAGCTTCTACGGCTCTGTGGAAGCCCAGAGCATCGGTCTTGCAAATGCAGGACAGCACCTTCAGGAGAAGCATGGAGGTGGATACTTTCCCATACTCTACATCTGGGGCATTGGGCTGCTAGCGGCGGGTCAGAGCAGTACCATAACTGGCACTTACGCTGGACAGTTTATAATGGGAGGGTTTCTCAATCTACGAATTAAGAAGTGGCTCAGGTCGACCATCTCAAGGAGTCTTGCCATTGTGCCAACTATAATAGCCGCAGTTGTATTCAATGCTTCCAAGGCTTCGCTGGATATATTGAACGAGTGGCTTAATGTACTACAGTGTATACAGATCCCGTTTGCCCTCATACCGCTTCTAACCTTGGTCTCCAAGGAGCAGCTTATGGGCCCCTTTACGATCAGCCCTCTTCTTCGGGTAAGTGTTGTGCTTTCTATTCGTCGTCATTTGATACCCTGTCAACAGTGATCTGGAAATCCCTGGGATTCTTTTAATCAAACTTCTCGTGGATGACTACCGTGCAGAAGGTGGCGTGGTCCGTCGCCGCAATACTGATTATGATCAATGGATACCTGCTACTCGATTTCTTCATTTCAGAAGTGAAGGGGCTGCTTGTCGGGCTTGTTGTGTGCACGGTGACTGGCGCCTACGTGACGTTCATTGTTTATCTCCTCCAATATGGTGGTGTCCTCTCCTCCACATGGATAAGCTTGATGTCGTCCACGTTCTCTCGCTCTCATTACTGAGTGCAGTTTTGGAACTTTGAGGAGTTCATGAGAACAGAGATTCCATGGACTCCTCTCTGGATTCTCCATTAGTATTAGCTGTTGTCAGTAACACTGACTGGTGTGTAGTCTACAGGAAACTGGAAACTGGGAATAGCTGCAGGTCCATGGACATTTGCAGATGAATACACTTAGAGCAAGAAACCGAGTTTGATTTTGAAGGTCATCGTCTTGCTCCCCGGGAATAGCAATCTTCACGGTTTGGAACGAGGCTGTCGCCCGCAAAGACTGGACTTCGCTCTCGGGGCTGCCGACCCGACAGCTTATCAATCGCATTCTTCCAGGAATGCTCGCAGAGTTACGGAGAAAGTGACAATGCATATTAACTTCATCACCCTAAAGCATTACGACAGGAAAAATAGTCAGTATGTGGAGCGCAATGTATCCAGAAAGGCCATAAATTTATTTGTTTTGATTAAAAAGGATTTATGATATGAGAGAATACACGAGATTACAGGAAATAAAGTAGCACGTTGAGAGTTCAATTAAAAATATAACATCTTGATTGAGAGCCTATTAGAGTCTATATTGCAAATAACATTCAGATAGTGCCTTTTATTTAAAATTTCGATTACTGAAATCTAAGTAATGATTTTTAACTCATCCACCCAATTTACCTTTTCACCAAAGCTTTATGATTAGAAAAATTTGCACTCAAACTTATTGCTGTTACGAAGGATGTCACTAGCATCTCCTCGTGTAAACTAATACGTGCATGAAATATTTTCTAACAAAAGAGAGAAAAAAAAAACTAAGAGTTAGGAATCCATATAGTTCAGTAGGATCCACATCAGCCTAACTCAATCCTAATTCCTAGGAGTGGGGGAGAACTAAAGACTATTTAGAAAAAAGAAAAAGAAAGTCAAACTAACTTCACTTGTTCATGTAGTTCGAATTCTCTTTTAGTATGATTTCGGATTCACTTAGTCTAAAGAGTAAAACATATGACGGTGAGATGTTTCAAGCAATTTTTTTAAAGGAATTCAGCGTAATTATATATAATGCAACACGATTGTAATGCGGAAATTCAATAATTTAATATCAACAAGTCTTTATGATAAAATAGGAATTTGTTAGGTTGTTTTATTTTTTTAAATAATCCTCGTACCGATCGGATCCTAATTAGTGGAAATTTGACTGACGTGTGCTGGCACAATGTGTAACTGGATCTCGGTGCGTTAGCGTCATATTTCCAACAGCACACTTTTCCTATCAAAATCAATTCCGTTAAAATTGAGCTCCCATTTTACTGACATGGCAACTTACCTCTGCTGACGATCCTTCTGCTCCATTCTGTTCCCTGGCCCTGTGATTTCATCCGATTGCAGATGAGAAAAACGGACTGTGGGCTTCACGGAGAGTCTGCTCTCATTCCTCCATTTGTCTAATCGGAAGCCTTGGAAGCAGCCACATTGCCTTGCATGAAACAAAGTTGGACGTAACTTTCTCCGAACACCCACAATGAGCTCTGTTCCAATACCGATTGCAGAAAGCACTGATCTTAAGGAACCCCACAGGAGGAATGAGGAAGACGAAGCAAACTAGCTCCTCCCCTCCCCCGAAGCAGGATCCAGACCTCGACCCCAAGCCCGCGTTTGAGTCCGGGGAGAAGATTTCGATCTTCGACATGGAGTACATGGGGCCCATGGACCCCGATTTGGTCCCGCCCTTCTCGTGGAAGAAGCTGTGGCTGTTCACCGGCCCAGGGTTCCTGATGAGCATCGCATTCCTTGACCCGGGGAGCCTGGAAGGGGACCTTCAGGCGGGGGCCATCGCTGGCTACTCGCTGTTGTGGCTTCTGATGTGGACCACCCTGACGGGTCTGCTTCTGCAGATGCTATCAGCAAGGCTCGGAGTCGCAACGGGCCGCCACCTTGCGGAGCTCTGCCAGGAGGAGTACCCCACATGGGCCCGCCTCGTGCTCTGGGCAATGGCCGAGGTGACCCTCATTGCGGCCGACATCCAGGAGGTGATTGGGAGCGCGATCGGCATCTGGATCCTCAGCAACGGGGCGGTCCCGCTATGGGCCGGGGTCGTGATCACTGCTTCCGATTGGCGAGTTTACACTGCTGTTCCATTGGAAATTTCGTTAGATAAAATTCCGCTCAATTTAGATTTGGACCAAACTGCTTGATATGAACTGTATAGCAAAGAATGTCTCCCAATAGGCAAACACACGAAATGGTAGAGGATTTTCAATATTCAGTTGAGATGGTCTAGAGAAGGGTGTTTAGTATTCTGTTATCCTTCTCGATAAGGATAAGGGTTCAGAGTTTGATTCTAACTTATGAGACTCATGTTCATTAGAATGATGATATTAGAGAATCTAAGGCAGTTAAACCTACGGTTTTTTTCTCAGCTCAGTGTTAGGAGTTCCAATGGGTCCGACAACGGAAGGTGAAATATGATATTTAAGACCTGACTTTGGTTTAGGAAATTTGAATTTGGTCATAGCAGCTGAAAGCTCTCAGACTTGCATTTCACTGTCTATTTTCGGTTGCTATTGTCCAACGAGGTTCTCCAACTATCCAAATTCTTCAATCGCAGGTTTCGCCTGTAGACTTCAGACTCAATTCAATCGTTTTGCTCCATATAGCTTCCATCACAGGACTGTTTGGTGTTCTGCTCAGTATTTCAGATATTTCTCCTGATAATCAGTTACTGATACGGCTTATTCTTTTTTCCTTTTATCTATTTTGGTGAATAGTTTCATGTTATTATTCCTAGAGAACTAGATTCAATCACTTTGCTTCATATAGCTTCCAGCAGAACTATTTGGTGTTATTTTCAGCATTTTGGATATTTCTTCTGACAATTAGTTATTGATACGAGTTATTCTTTTTCCTTTTCCCTGTTTTGGTGAATAGTTTCATGTTCTTATTCCTAGAGAACTACGGAGTGAGGAAGTTAGAAGCTGTGTTTGCTGTTCTCATCTCAACCATGGCCGCGTCCTTTGTCGGTATGTTCGCTGACACGAAGCCCAGCGGGAAAGAGCTACTAACTGGTAAAAGCAGAGCTGCTTAACTAATCTCCAAGTTCTGGAATGTCACATGCACCTCTGAGGCTCCCTGTCCCTGATGTTGTGCTCGTGGATAAAAAACAATTGTACAGGTCTTCTTATCCCTGGACTCAGCTCAAAGACGATCCGCCAGGCCGTGGCATTTGTCGGCTCTGTCATTACCCCTCACAATTTGTTCCTGCACTCAGCTCTGGTACAGTCCAGAGAGTTTGATCATCAGAGTCGGGGTAGAGTCCAAGAGGCCCTGAACTACTACACCATCGAGTCGTCCGTTGCCCTCCTGATCATGTTCACCATCAATCTCCTCGTGACATCCGTCTTTGCCAAGAGCTTCTATGGCTCCGAGGAAGCCCAGAGCATCGGCCTGGCGAATGCTGGACAGTACCTTCAGAAGAAGTATGGAGGTGGATACTTTCCTATACTCCACATCTGGGGTGTCGGGCTTTTAGCAGCGGGTCAGAGCAGTACCATAACCAGCACTTACGCCGGGCAGTTTATAATGGCAGGGTTTCTCAATCTACGAATTAAGAAGTGGCTCAGGTCGACCATCTCAAGGAGTCTTGCCATTGTGCCAACTATAATCGTTGCAGTTGTTTTCAATACTTCCAAGGCTTCACTGGATATACTGAACGAGTGGCTTAATGTGCTGCTGTGTATACAGATCCCATTTGTTCTAATACCTCTTCTAACCTTGGTCTCAAAAGAGCAGCTTATGGGCTCCTTCAGGATCGGCCATCTTCTTCAGGTAAGTGGTTTCCATTTCGTCGTCATTGATGCCCTGTCGACAGTGATCTGGAAATCCCTAGTATTCTTTTGATCGAACTTCTTGTGGATGACTGCCGTGCAGAAGGCGGGGTGGTCCGCGGCTGCAATACTGATTATGATCAATGGATACCTACTAGTCGATTTCTTCATCTCAGAAGCGAAGGGGCTGCTCGTCGGGGTTGTCTTGTTCGCAGTGACTGCTGCCTACGTGACGTTCATTGTTTATCTCCTCCAATACGGCGGCGTCATCTCTTTGACGTGGATGAGCTCGGCATTGTCCAAGTTCTCTCGCTCTCATTATTGAGTGCTGCTTTGGAACTGTCGTTAGTTCATGGAAACAGAGATTCCATGGACTCTTCTCCAGATTCTCTATTGGTATTAGCTGTGGTCAGCAACAGTGACTTGTATGTGGGGTGTAATT
This sequence comes from Lagerstroemia speciosa, assembly GCA_037672795.1. Taxonomy (NCBI): domain Eukaryota; kingdom Viridiplantae; phylum Streptophyta; class Magnoliopsida; order Myrtales; family Lythraceae; genus Lagerstroemia; species Lagerstroemia speciosa. The sequence continues at coordinate 473,966 of CM075292.1, forward strand.
ACTAGTGAATGTAATCCGTAAGTAGGAAGAATTAATAGGGAATGTAGTATATTAGGAATAGTTTTTACATAATTTGGTAATATGTAATGGAATTTACCAAGAATTTATGATCCATAGTTCGGTTTTCAATAGGACAGAGAATTTGTAAGTAATACAACCTAAATTGCACAAATACCCTTGAATGTATATAAATTAACAAGAAATAGATGAGCTAAAAACTAATAAATAGTAAATCTCATTATGAAAAAATTTAAATAGGTTTAAATTTTAAAAAAGACATATTTTATAGAGTAATTGAGATATTTAAAACGCAAAGCTTGGAAGATGGTCTTGTAGAGAAGCAGACGAGAATGGTGCAGATTGACAATGATGAATAGCCATTAAACATAATGTAATTTCCTGAATTTTATGGGGGCAATTGGAAGTTTTAATGAACATGAGCCATGAAGAATGAGTCCGTGATGAGAATCCCACGTAAAAGTATATGTAATAGCCTTTTATGATAGGACTGTAATTGAGCCCGAATCTGAATACCAATTACGGACCGAACGTTGTAACTGAATAATGGTCTAGACTTTTCATATGCAATGGATCATGAATTGAATAGCCCGTACAGGGCTACCAAACTGGAAACTGGGAATAGCTGCAAGTTCATGGATATTTGCAGATGAGCTCACTTTGAGGAAGAAAGGGAGTTTCATTTTTAAGGTCATCGTCTTCTTGCTCCACGGGAAGAGCAATCTTCAAGGTGGGGAACGGGATTGTCGCCGGCGAAGACTGGACTGCGCGCTCGGGACTCTCGAACTGAAGGCTCATCATATACTTCCAGGAATGCTCGGGGAGTTGTGGAGAAAGTTACATGCACGACACCCTAAAGCATTTCAGCAGGAGAAATGTTATGCCCGAGAATTTTATTTACTTATTTTGATTAAAAAAAGATTTATGATGTGAGAGAATGTAGGAGTGTTATAGGAAATAAAGCAATACATAGGATCGTTCAAATCAAATAAAAATAAAGCAGAACAGGAAAATTAGGAGAGATTCAAGTAAATAAAGTAGATTTCTGTGAAAGTTGCGAATTGGGAATTTGAGAATTTCAAAAAAAAAAAGCAAATTGAGATATATATATATATATATATATAGACACGAACCAGTGCTATGCACGAAAAAAATAAAAATTAATAACTGCGAAATACTATAACGAATTCGTATAATTATATAATTTATTTATAACTTATTACAATTTAATACATTTAAAATTCGTTAACTTATAGTAGTAAGCAGAACATTCTCAATTTTCATCGGTATGGTATATCAATTTTATTTTTTATTTTTACAATTTCAAGTTATTATAGATATGAAGTGAGACGTGAGAATTTAAGCATTTAATGAAAAATCTTTGCCATTAGGATCGTAGATACAGGATGAGAGGAAAATGAAAATTATTATTTTACCATTAATCCAAAAATTTTAATATGTAATACTAATGGTGAATAAGGAAAATGAAAAGAACACCAAACTTTTCAGATATTTATATATAATAGTATAGATAATATCTTAATTACGGATTGAGAGCCTATTAGCGTCTATATTGTAAATAACATTTAGATAGTTTCTTTTATTTAAAATTTCGATTATTGAAATTTAAGTATCGTCCACCCAATTTACCTTTTCACCAAAGCTTTATGATTAGAAAAATTTGCACTCAAACTTATTGCCGTCACGAAGGATGTCACTAACACCACCTTGTGTAAACTAATACGTGCATGAAATATTTTCTAATAAAAGAGGGAAGAAAAAAAAACTAAAGAGTTAGGGATCTATGTAGTTCAGTAGGATCCACATCAGCCTAATTCAATCCTGACCAACTTTATGGGTTCATGTAGTGCGACTTTTCTTTTAGTACCATTTCAGATTTACGTGGTCTAAAAAGTAAAACATGTAAGTAATTTTGTAGGAAATTCGGTGTAATTACATGTAATATACAATACGATTTTAATGCCAAAAATTGATAATTTAAATTAGTAAATTTTTATGGTAAAATCGGAATTTCTTAAGTTGTTTTATTTTTTTAATAATCCTCTTAACTATCCTAATTAATCGAAATTCGTTAAATATTTTAGGAGAATTTAGCCACTGGGAAAATTACTGGCGTGTACTGGCACGATACCTAACTGGATCTCGGGGCATTAGCGTCATATTTCCAATGACTCTCTTTTCCAATCAAAACTTATTTTATTAAATCACGCTTCGTGTCTTGTGAATTGAGAAATTTTCTTTAAAAAAAATTTACCCTACTGTGAGTCTTCCCTGCTCAAAATAAATTAATCAAACCTCATTAAATTTCTAGATAGCGATAATACACGCCGAAGAACAAGATTCCGTTAAATTGACGGAGTCATTCATTTGGATGACGTGTCAACTTTCCATTGGTGGAGACTCACCTTTTTAACGAGCATTATGGGAGATGCAGTAGTCCTTTCCTCACTCAATCCCCTCCATCCCACTCCCGCCGTCCCGACAGAGTTTCTTCCAAAGCGGCTTCAGATTTCTAAAATAGGAGGTGAGCCGCGGGAGGACCGACCGGCAGATCGGCGGCGAGGCCACCACCATGAGCACAAAATCGGACGGATCCAAAGAGGAGGACGACAAGGACAAGGAGACCAGCAAGCTGCTGCAACCTCAGCCGTCCTACGACGGTGGATCCGACGACGAGGAAGCCGCATTCCAATCCGGGGAGAAGATATCTATCGTCCATACGGACGCCTCGGACGCTAGCGAAGACGGCGCTACCGTCCCTTCCTTCTCGTGGAAGAAGCTCTGGCTGTTCACTGGCCCGGGGTTCCTGATGAGCGTTGGGTTTCTGGATCCTGGGAATCTGGAAGGAGACCTGCAATCTGGAGCAATCGCGGGCTACTCGCTATTGTGGCTTCTAGCCTGGGCCACGATCATGGGGCTGCTAATCCAGATGCTATCTGCTAGGGCTGGGGTTGCCACCGGTCGCCACCTAGCCGAGCTGTGCAGGGAGGAGTATCCGAACTGGGCGAGACTGGTTCTCTGGTTCATGGCGGAGCTGGCCCTGATTGGGGCGGATATACAGGAGGTGATTGGGAGTGCCATTGCGATTCAGATACTGAGCAATGGCGTGTTGCCTCTCTGGGCCGGAGTCATCGTTACGGCGTCTGATTGGTAGGTCTCCAAATACTTGCAACTGTATCTGCTGCTGTTTGTCTTCTCCACTCTCTTAAACTTCAATCTCGTCAAATTGCAACTTCTGATGCATGCGGTGATGCAATTCAATTGTTTGAAATCTCTGCTATTCCCTGGAGAAACTGGGATAGTACTCTTTTTTTTTTTTTTTAACCTTTCCTCTTCCCCCTTTCAAAGCCATTCTTTCGTGTATGTTCAAAGTTATGATCTTTATGCAGTTGCAAATTTATAAACAATTGTCCTATAGACAAGTAAAGTGGTTTTCTAATGTTTGCTTATATATGTAATATATTTTGACCATATTGTTGTTTTATGTGGACAGTTTCATGTTGTTGTTTCTTGAGAACTATGGAGTTAGGAAATTGGAAGCTGTTTTTGCAGTTCTCATTGGGACGATGGCCCTCTCATTTGCCTGGATGTTTGGTGATGCAAAGCCCAGTGGAAGAGAACTTTTAATGGGTGAGAATGAGAATGTCCATTTGGAATTCTGAATATCGCTTAGAGCATGTGACTGATCGATTGGTTCTTCAAATCGGCAATAACTCTCTTTGGTAATGTTCTCTGTAGGTATTTTGATCCCGAGACTTAGCTCAAATACCATCCGTCAGGCTGTTGGAGTTGTGGGCTGTGTTATAATGCCTCATAATGTGTTTCTACACTCTGCTTTAGTACAATCGAGAAATATTGACCCTCAGAAGAAGGGCCGGGTCCAAGAGGCTTTGAATTACTACTTTATCGAATCATCATTCGCCCTCTTGGTGTCTTTCATGATCAACTTGTTCGTAACAACTGTTTTTGCTAAGGGCTTTTATGGCACTAAGCAGGCCAACAATATTGGCCTGGTAAATGCAGGGCAGTACCTTCAAGAGAAATATGGAGGAGGACTCTTCCCGATTCTCTATATATGGGGTATTGGGCTGCTGGCAGCAGGGCAGAGTAGTACTATAACTGGAACATATGCTGGGCAGTTTATTATGGGAGGTTTCCTCAACCTCAAACTCAAGAAATGGTTAAGGTCGTTGATTACCCGTAGTTTTGCCATCATACCAACTATAGTTGTTGCTGTTGTTTTTAACACATCCGAGTCTTCGTTGGACGTTCTGAATGAATGGCTCAATGTGCTTCAGTCAGTACAGATTCCTTTTGCCCTTATTCCGCTTCTCACCTTGGTGTCCAAGGAGCATGTCATGGGCGATTTCAAAATTGGCCCCATTCTTGAGGTTAGCTGTTTGAACTGTAAGCTTCCACCATTTCATTAGATATGAATCATGATCATATTCTCTTGTTTTACCCATTCAAGCTTGCTTTAACTGTTTGTTTACGGGTAGATCTTCAGTTTGATCATCTCTGATGTTTGTCTTCATGTTCATGAACAAATTCTCTGGTTTACTGTCATCTCTTTTCAGATGAAAAGAATAGCTGGCATGTCTATTCTTCTGAAATTTATTTCCAGCCATTTTTGGTTTATCTTGAAATGTATGTATCCAGTGCTCTGTTCTATCTTTATGATATCCGTAGAACTGAACCTTAAGCCATTCTAGATAGTATTTAAATTCAAAGCCCTGATTATTTCATCCGTTCTAGCATGCTATCAAAGCGCTGATTCTGGTTGGTGGTTCTTTGTAGAGGGCGGCGTGGACCGTGGCTTTATTAGTAATTGTTATAAACGGATACCTCTTGCTAGATTTCTTTGTCTCTGAAGTTAGGGGATTCTTGTTCGGCTTCTTGGTCTGCCTCGGAACGGCCAGTTACTTAGCCTTCATAATCTATCTTGTCGGACGCGAAGGAGCCTTTTCTTCAGGCTGGGTCAGGCTGGTGCACACCAAGCAGCAAGAATTGACTCCGCAGAGTGCCTTCCCTTTGAACAAGTTTTGATGCGATGCTAATTATTCAAGCTACACATTGTTCTAATCTCACACACAGCTCAGTGGCTTATGAAGTTTTGACATGGACCTCATGCCCCCAATAAGATCTTTTTTTTTTCACTTCGCATCGCGAAGCACCCGTGTACATATATATATATGTATTCTGCAGATTCAAGTAATTCGATTCAACATTGGACCATTCTCTGATTTATGACTTGATGTTCTTTGTTGGAGTCAATTCTTTTGTAGTGCTGTGTATCAACCACATACAAGAGTCCCCTTCAAAAAGCGATTCTTCCACCTTGGAGTTTTGTGCTCAGATGTGCAGTGTGCATTGAAAAGCTTGCACGGGATTTGTTGTTGTTGTGCTCCAATGTCACTGTTCTTTGAAGTTCCATTCTATGTCACTGCACGCGTTAGAAAAACATTGGAAGAAAGTTAGAAGAGGACGAAGGAAAGCAAGGAGAGTGGATGTATCTTGATCCCATTTTAGATTTAACAAGCTGGGAAACCGCACGGTGCTGCAGATTATGATAGTAGATGTAACAGTAGGTATTTATAAGAAAAAGAATGGATTGCATTAGAATAAGAAAACATTGCGAAATTACATATTTCATATATGATCAAGATAGTTCTGGTTATGCCCCAAAAACAGTGGCAGTGCAGAGGAGAAGAGTTTGAGCAAGGCGGCAAATGGGTCCTAAAATGTTTGAAATGGGGCCTATTGAATAATGTAAATGGGCCTCAATAGTTCGACTGTGTAATTGAGAATTGTTACTTGGATGAAATGATTTAATAGCTCCCTTTAAATAAGTTTCTAATGTTAAGTATTGTGAATGAAAAAATCTTCAATTTTTAAGAATATTACTCTCCGACGACTCGATGAAAGTGAAATCTAAGTTAGTGAAAAGCATTTGAAATATGAAATCGGTTTTATACATGGACAGATTTAGATGGTGCATGAGGGGGCCATTGCTCATTACTCCCTTGAACTCAAGAGGTTTTTTTTTAAATAAAATATATTGATTTTAACTATATTTTTGTTAAATTATCCGACACTCCATCCCCTGAAATCCATTAATTAGCTCCTCTTTTAATTTCACCCCCTCTGCTCGGTGTCTTGATCCGTACTTGGTGTTGTATACCTTAAAAACTGTATTGTTTAACCGAGGGCAAGCTTAAGTAGGCATGTGGCAACTCTGACATGGAGAGGGTGAAACTGAAACTGAAAATGTCAATTTATGGATCGGTCCATCTCTATATTGGAGCCAGGCAGGAGAGTGGAAAAGGAGAAAGCCAACGGGCCTCTAATATCGGCCTTGAATTCGAAAGGGCCGGACCAAAGCCTTGAATTTGGCCACGAGGGCAGCTCTGATGGTGGGGCTTTGGGAAGTCTTCCAAAACCTCCTAGGTTCAAATGCTCAGTGGTGCATTCCTCGTGGGTTAGAACTTTATAGCCTCGAATCCGTCAGATTCATCTGACTTACTCGGCAAGCGCGATTTGCGAGATATTGCATGTGCCCGAGGAGGACATGTCGCAATCATCGCTAGTTGAGTCCGAAAGGCGATCTGATACCTCGGTTATCAAAAAATGCAAAAATGGAATATCGGGCTGAGTCACGCATATTCGTACCTGGAAGCAATGGTGGAATTCCAGTGAGTCAATGAAACACTAAGGCTCTAAAATCTGACGAACACACGTTACATACAATAATATAATATGGACACGTGTCGGAAGTAGATAGAAGTGCATCAGGTTTAATATATAGTATAGATATAGATCTGAATTGCGAATTAGATCCACTCATGAAATTCATATTTTGAGTACTTCAGTTCCATTTTTCTATTAAAATCAATTATAGATCACATATAAATAAATAATAATCATCTATATTTAATCCGTAAAGTACAGGAAAAATGTGGATCTTCTAAGATACTTCTGTTTTTAACTTGCCCTTGTCTTGACATTATAAAGAAGTAACTTTGATTACTAATACCAAAGCCGTTGAAAAGAATAAAATGATCAAATTAATATTTTTATCCTCTATAATTAAATCTAGTAATTATTGACGTTTTTCCCGTACGCATGAAATTATCAATTACATGGTTAAAATTATAAAAGGTTCTTGCATTTGAATGTTAATTTTTCAATAGTATCCTCAAATCCTTTTAGAAAAATAATGGTAATTAAATAAAAATAGAAATATAAATTGGAAAAGTAAGGGGAAACATTAAGAAGAAATTGGAGAGAATTTTTAAGTGGTAATTATAAATTTAATGGTGTAATTATAATTGAACTCCTATTTTTTATTTGGATTTTTTTATTGATAAGTGTAATTTTTAAATTTTAAAAAATGATATCAATTACTCGTTCTCCTAGTAAAAGAAGATACAAGATAGGTGAAGAAGATAATGGTATAAAATAATTTATTAATGTAATATTTTTAGCCATATATATGTGTATACACAAAAAATAGTGATTCGTGTTACGCACGGAATTCTCAATTATATATTATATAAAAATTTAAAATGACCAAAGAATTAATACAATGATCAAAGTAATAAAATTTAATATTAGAGTAGATGAAAAATAAGTAGTTCAAATCAAATAAAAACGAAGTAGGACGAATAATTATGAGAACTTCCGGCGAACAACGTATATGTTTTATAGAAATTGCGAAAGTCACAAGAAATTAAAGGATTTTAAAAACGTGAACATGGACGGTAAGGTTAAGATAATCTCATAAAATTATTGAGAAAATTACGAAATAAATTTTTGCAGTTAAAATTGTAAAAAGTGAGTGATATGTAATGAAAATGGAGAATCTTAACAGTTAACAAAAGATTTTTACTATTAAAATCTTAGATATGAAGTGAGAGGAAAATAACCGAAATCGTTATTTTACTCTTAATCTGGAGGATTTTATAAAGTATATACATATTATAAATTCTAATATTTAAATTAGATTAAGAATAAATATACAAAATAAAAAAAATACCAAACTTCTCATAGGTTTATAATGATAGTATATATATATATATATATAAACTCATGGCAAAAGATAAGGAGGAAAATCAGCAAATCACCATACGGAGGGGCGTTATTATTTGGGGGACAAGTAAGAGATAGTTTTCAAATATGTAAATAATGCATTCTTATTTAACAGATATACCATATCAACATCCGCTCACGACTTTCTCGATATAAGATATAACACGCTCAATTGAAGACTTTCTTCGATAAGCAAGCCCGACAGACAGTAACGTAGGCCGCGTAGCACCTAATTATGCTCTATCTCTCCCTCTCCCCCGTTCACGAAAACTTTCCATATATTGCATGCAGACATCCCCATTCCTCCCTCTCTCTAGCTCTTTCCCTCTTTCTCAGCGACGACGCCATACTTCCTCTTTCTTCCTCGAGTCTTCTGCAGTCAACCCCTCTTCCATGTCTCGCCCTCTCACATTCTCTCCGCGAAAGAGACGATCCTTCTCTCTCTCTAAAAGATAAGCTTTCTTTCAAAAAGAATGTCCCTCTGCCGCCACTCCCTCCTACTTATTTGATCCCTCGGGCCCTCCATCGATCTTTGCTTGCTTGGCATCGAAACCCCACATTGGAAATCCCTTTAAATCCTTCCTCCTCAATCGCCTCCTTGCTTGCGCCGCCTTTTGTGGAAGCGCTCAGCAAAGCATTGACCGTGCGATATGCATAGATACGGTGGCGCAGACGGAGGCTCCGATAGCCGGATGCTGATTCCCCAGAAGGCCGAGTCAGACCCTACCTCCTCACAAAGGTTTCTTCTTGAAGGACCCTATCATGATCAAACCCTAGGTCCGCCTTCCACGGAGTGCTCGTCGTCCTCTCACTGCTCCCAAGGCCGTGTGGGCTTCGTCGTCGGCGAAGAGTTCGCCTTCAACGAGGGGGTTCTGCCGCGGCTATCAGTGGCGGACGCCGCGGCTCGTCAGCTGCAGATGCTGAACATAAACAATGGCGCCGGTGAACGTGCCAGCACTTCTGGGCCTTATCGTCTGCCTTACAGGCCCACACTAACCTCTCCTGCTTACGCTAATCCCATCTATTCTCCAAGATTTCAATCTACAGTGCTGAGCCATCCCACTGTGAACGGAACCGGTTATGATTTCTCCGGTGAAATAGATGGGAATGGGATTGCTAGGACAAACATGAATTATTTCTGGCATAATGGGAACATCTATCCTCCAAAATTTGAATCTTCAGTACTAAACCATCCCACTGAGTATCACCCAAGTGGAAGCAGTCTGCTTCATGATATCTGCGGCGAAATAGACGTGACAGTTCGTACAAACACGAGTTGTGTTTTGTCTAATGGGCACAATGGAACAGCTTCTTGGTGGCAGGTACCGGTTTACTCGAGTATAACGAGCTTGCAGGGGAGAATTGTTGAGTTAGCCTGCCACCAGCAATCTTGTAAGTCTTTGCAGAAGACGATAGAGCAGGGCCTAGATGCGGAGCAAATTGAGATTCTCTTCAAGGAGATCATAGATCATATTGCTGTCTTGATGAAACATCGGTATGCAAACTACGTTGTCCAGCAGCTTATTGAGGTATGCACTGAACAGCAGTGGTATATCATCGTATCAACGCTGATGAAGGGAGGGGCTCCAGGAATTATTGACATTTGTTGCAATCAACATGGGTACTGTTCCATCAGATTGCATAGTTTATTTTTCATCCCTAGGACTTAATTGTTAGATGTGATTGGTTCAACACTAATGTTTCTTCTCTGGCAGAACTCGGGTCGTACAGAAATTGTTGGATAATGCTAAGACTCCCCATCAAAGATCTGCCTTATTATTGGCTATTGCTCCTAATGTTGTTGATCTCACAAAGAACGCGTATGGTCAGTATGTAATTCTGCACTGCTTTGAAAAATTCTCTGATGAGGAGAATGAGGTAATACTATTCTGACGCCTTTTCAACTACACGTCATTGTTAGATTGATTGATACTGTTGATTTTTTACTTGTCAATTGGCAACAACACTTAAATGTCAAAACTTAGTGTCTTGAGGAACAAATGTATTTTTTTAGATTGTTTGCATCTTTCATTTTTCAATTTGTGATTACGGCTTAATAGATCCTTCCACCTTGCAGCGCAATTTTTTTAGCAGACTTCCAAAACATTATACTCTATAATTCTATTCATATTTCAATGGTGAATTTTGTAATTTTGTCCAACAGAATCTTAAGTGCATTTACATTTCATTGGAAGAGAGTAGACCAAAAGATAAATCAGGATACCAAGATTCATGGTTACATCGACAGAAACCTTGTTATGACTCTGAAAAGAGTAACTTTCTAGCTACTTGATAGATTTGTTCATATGCTCAGCCAAAAAAAAAAAAAGATAGATTTGTTCATGTAACCGAGTGTGTGGTACAACATGGATCTATTTTGTTTCTACTCTGCCTGGCTTCAACGTGTCTTCTGCTTGAGAAAATAGAACCACTTGGGTTAGTGCACGATATATATTTGTCTCTCTTGAGGATAGACTATAGCTAATGTACTTTAAAGATAAATAGAGCGAGGGGTCTTACATTAACTGATAAATTTACAATCGCACATAAGGATAAACAGAAGTCCAAGCAAATTTAAGCACTTCAATAAACTTATGATGCTGTAATTGGACGTATTTGTCTCAAGTTCTGGTTCAACTTGTTTTGACTGATGAAGCTGTAAGCGGAGATCTAATACCGTGCTCTGACTGGAGTTTCACCGTCTATCTGTGCAGTACCTTTACGCAGAAGTGGCAAACAACTGTTTTGATATTGCAATTCATAAAGATGGCTGCTGTGCAATGCAAAAATGTGTTGACTTTGCTCAGGGAAACCAGAGAAAATTGCTTGTGGATGCTATAACTGCTCAGGCCCTCTACCTATCTATGGACTTTTATGGGTTTGTTTCTTTTCTGCCCTTCTTTTACCTTTAACGTAATCTGGTTTATCCTGATGTTCATCCTCTTCGCATCCACTTTCCCCTCAGCAACTATGTGGTGCAGCACATACTGAATTTGAAAATACCAGAAGCCACTGCCTGTCTCATCAGCCAACTTAAGGGGGGGTTCTCGATTCTTTCCTGTGATAAGTTTTCTAGTAACGTGGTGGAGAGCTGCATGAGAGAATCAGGAAAAGATCAGTTTGCCATGATTATTGATGAGATGCTGAGTGATCCGAGGTACATGGAAGTGTTTCTGGATCAATATGGGAATTTTGTCTTCACTTCGGCTGTGGACGTTTCCAAGGTCAGCACACATTACAATCCCTTCTTTCTGCTTTTCAGCTTTCCTTTCTGCACGCATGTTTAATCATCCAATGTAGATTGTGACTTCAGGAGCGTCTTCTTGAGGCTCTCCATTTTCTCAGCGTTAATAAGAACTTCCTCTCTGATCTCTGTCATCGTCTCTATTTTTGTGCAGAAGAAGGGACTCTTCTCTATCTTTAATACTCTCCAGGCAATTATACAGGAAAATGCTGAATTAATGAATGGTCATTTCTACGGCAAGAAAGCTCTTGCTCGGCTTGAGAAGAAGAAGCTCCTGCTCCCAGATACAATAGCTGCCCTCCATAGGTTCTAAGTCCTGTGCTATTTCACTGTTCTGATCAAATGTAGTCATTTTGTCATGCCAAGAGATTGTGTTGCTCTGTGGTATATTTAGCTTGTAGGCAAAGTTTTGGCATTCATTCTAGGAATTGGTTAAACCTGTTAGGATTAGAGGCGTCTGAGGTGGATTAGTGGACGATAACGGTGAGGAAGAGAAAATGTACATGCATTTTGCAGCTGTTTTTTTGCATATTAACTTTATTATGCTGGTCATTTTTGTGTCAGCCGTGACTCTAACATGCCTCCATGATGTTCAGTTGTCTTTTCACCCTCTTGATAAGCATTTTATCTTTTTTTTAATCGTATGCTCTTAGATAGAGCATTCCTGTGCTCAAACCATTGTTTGTTCGTGCCCGGAACCTGTAAGTTTTTGCAGGTGCACGAGCTGAATTATTTCGGGTCAGTGGTGAAAAAAATAAACACCTTTTTTTCTTTTCGCGACAATGGTGCAAGAAGGAAGCGTGTGTTTTCACCATGAAAGTAGAATATGCCCTTAATGCGCCCTTCCCTATACACCATAGTTCCAAGTGCAGATCTTCAGGAAAACAGACAATTAATTCACCACGTCCTTTCAAGCATGGATGAACAACGAAACTGTCATGATGATGTGTATGGAACCAGCAGATCCGTACACCCAACCCCACGGTCAAGAGCTTCTTGAATTATACCTAAATAACTAAACCAGCACAGGGTGATCTCTTCTGCGTAGGGACACCGTGCTTCCCCCTCGCTATTGCTCTGCATTAATGTCTCTTCATTCATACCTCTGCTGCCACTGCTTAGTCTGTTCTGTGACAACATTAACCAACTCTCCACGAATTTCTAATTTTTTTAACTCAATATTTCGAATTCAGAGCATGCCCTTCATTTCCTTTTTACAGTTGTCGTTCCTTTTTGCCCCATCCCGACAGAGCAGAGAGAACAAGAAGAAGAAGGAGAAGAAGACGACGAACCGCTTCATGGGTTCTTGTTATTCCTTTCCTTGTAGTCCTTAGCTCCTCGCTCCCCCCACAAAAACTGACACAGACAACGACGATCTTTGCTATTTCCGGTTTGCCCCCCACTAATCGACCGGAAAATCTCGCTCGCAGCCGTTAATCAGCTCGCTGCTTGCTGCTGTGGTGGAACCGTAACAACATGAAGCCTCATCAGGCTGTTCTCTCCAGGGCTGCAGCAGCTTTCCTTCTGATGCTCATCTGCTTGTCTTTTCCTGGTAAAGAGAGTTCCGTTGACAAGCTCAGCTCCAATTTTTGCAGCATTTCTCGATTCTTTCTTTCCCTCTCCTTATCTAACCTGCCCAAAATTTGCTCCTTTTTTTTTGGGTTCTTTCCGAGTTGAAGGCTTGTCTGCATGTGTCTCTGCTGTTTCAGACTTTCAGTCAACCTCGAGTTGCTTGTCGCCTGCCTGTGTTCAATTAGCTGTCACTTTCTTTATCGATGTCGGGCACCATAGCCGGTTTTCCTTTGTATAAAACCGGTTTTTAGTTTTAGATCTAGATCTTTTACATATTACCTTGTTCAATTTAGAAATCTAACCCTACCTGTGACTTGTAATATACCTCAAGTTTCGCCTAGATATTCATTATTTTTTATTCCTTACATAGATCTAGATCGATTCATAAGTTTTCCTTTATAGCCTGTTCTAATATCGATTCATGGCACCAAGTGTGCCAGAACTGTATTATTTTCTTAATTTCTTTCTTCTAATCCACTCAAATTTCATTGAAATCTGCTTAAAACCTATCACATTGGATAGATTCTTTCCATTTTCATGTTTATTCAAGAGATTTGTTTTCAAGAGTTTCGATATAGGATTGTATTTTCCGGATTTGAAATTTCACTTGTCGCGGAGACCGATCGATAATGCCAACATACTCGGTCACGTTGATCTCATCAGTAAGAAATGGCATCGAACAGCTTACCCAAATTCTTAGATTTTTAACGATGAGCCGAAGATGCTTCCATGAATTCGATTGCAGGTGCCACTAACATCACTCGCCGTGTCGATGGTACCCCAACTAGCAGGAAGCTCCAGGTCCTCTCAAGTCTCAACCTTTAAATTATTTTCAGTCGCTACAGTCTCGAAGTCCTTTTCAACTGCCCGCATTGTCGGTCTTGCAGGACTTGAGCTTCGATAGTTACGCAGAGAAGAGAAGCGATTGCCCTGGGAATTTGGATCTTGAAGATTACCATCAGATCGACCCCTCACCGAGCTCAAAGGCTTCTTCTGTGAGACCCGGACCCATCGAGCACAGGGCTCCTCTCTTGCCTTATATACCGCAACCATCACCTCCCAGTCCGCCCAACGAGCCTAATTAACTATTAAGCTTGCAATGCTCTATGAGTATCGTTTCTGTTCCGTATGTATTTAGCAATTCTGCCAGTCAATCATCTATCTGTTGAATCATACACCGCTGTGGATATTCGGTTGTCATGGAATGACAAAGTACTAAAGTTGTATCATGGCAGAAATACGTAGTTGGACAGAGTCAATCACTGCAAAAAATTTACGATTACATGTACGATTCGGGTAAACCGCAGGTTAGAATTTACAATCACGGATTAGAATTTAAGATCGCAGGTAGCACATGCATAGTTTTGCGGGCGGCTCACATGATTGTATGTTGGACAAATTCCTGGCATATAGTCTTCGGTGAGTCCACGTGTAATGCTTGCACATGAACACACTTGAATCTGTGGGCTTGTGAGTTATTTATAGATTTGAAAGGACAGAATCGGATTAATAGGATGATAACAGTTTCACCACACGTAACACAGGTGATTAACATCCACCGGCTCTCTCTTTCTGGTACATACCACATTATGAGAATTGCGTTTACAACGTGGCACATTTGGAAGGAGAGAAATAAGGCTATGTTTGAGAAGGTATGGCCTCGTCCTAATGCAGTCATGCGTAAAATAAGAAGGGATATCAAAGAGTTTCTGCAGCTAGTTGTCTCGGAAGTCAAGTTTTTGCAAAGTGCAAATTGCCTTCTACTTCTTATTTGGAAAAACGAGTGAAACCTGATGAAGATTGGATCAAAATAGATATAGATGCTGACGTGCACAGGGACAAAGGTTCTGCTGATCTAGGTTGCATAGCAAGAAATTCACAGGGGTTGTCGGTGGTGGTGCGCATAGAAGGGTCGGGTGCTTCAATGTGGAGGTTGCTGAAGGTTTAGCCGTAATTGATGCAACTAATCTGGCTCGGTCCGACACATGGAGGAAGTTAGTTGTGCAGACTAATGCTGAAATAATTTCTATTTAATTAACTCGTTTAGTAATTTATAAACCTATAAAATATTATATTTATTTTCTCAAGAAATTCTAACCTAAAAGTCATTGGTATTGATTTCTCTCATATTTTCATTTTTATGATTTCACCATGACCTCCATTCATTACCATCTAATTGTTAGATTTTATTATTATTATTATTATTATTATTATTATTATTATTATTATTATAGTGTTAATTATTTCTCCTTAGTTGACACGGTATGTAATTGAAAGCCACAATAATAACACAAGCCGAAATGCTTAATTAGGTAATAATATAAATGATTATATTTTTATTTTTATTTTTTTAAAAAAAAAAAAGAGAGGATAGTAATATTAACAATCTAATGGCTCTCCGTTACGTAATATTTAGAATTTCATATTCAATCGGAAATATATGAGATTAACTAAATAACCAATACCAATATTAACCTCGTAAATGCAACATCAGTAAATGTCCAATATATTTTAAGAAGGCAGTGTCCGCCGAGGACCAAGTTCAAGAGCCTCGTTCTAGCAATGTTAATTAGAGCGAGATTCGAACACTGGACATAACCACACTGAACCACGTAAGAATGGATTTTAAACCACTAAACGGCCGTTTTTAGTTGTATTTGTCATCGTGTCCTTCCTTCTTTTCCCTTCCTGGCAAGCACGCCCTTATTTCCCGGAACATTTTACTCGTGACATTACTACAGTACAGATTTTTTATACCAGTCTGTTAAAATTACCGACATGATGCTGTGATATATCCGACGATTGATGTGAATTTCTTAACTGATGATGCAGTTGTAATAAACAATCAATCCTACATGATAAATGTGGTGCTCAGGCATGCACGGTAGCCCTTTATCATAAAGGAATAATAATTATCACACCTTATGCTCTTTCTTTAATTAACCACGAAATTTATAATTGTGTCTACTACCTGCAGGACAGTCCTAATATTAAGGTCACAAATCAATGCCCAATGGGTCTAGCATGGACACGCAATCATGAGATATGTGGCAGTATCATTACAAAAGGCAACAGTTGTCCGACGTTCTTATTTTTCTTCGGTTACGAAAGAGATCTGCGATCGATAGATGTAAAAGGGAGTAGAAATCTGTAGAACCTCTGCGGTGCCGTACGTCGGTCGTGATTCGGGGGCTCGCCGATGGCATTTCGTGACGCCGTGACTGAATTACGGTTAAGGTACGGTACTGTCGAGATACTGTAGAAGACTCCGTAAAAGGACAGAAAAGTGCTGCTTAGTTTATTACCAAGCAGCAAGAATCATTTATTACTGTTTAGTTAACCGACTTGACTTGTTTGATTTGTGTTGGTCAGATTTGATATGGAATTTAAATACTAGTTGAGTACAATGTAATAGAAAAATCCAACTTCGGGTAGTTAAAAATTAACAGGTTCTGTGGGAAATACAAATCCAACCAAACGACTCAGAAAATTAGAATGTTCCCTTTTTCTCTGCATTTTCCAAGATGAAAAAAAATATAATATATATATACACACATATTACATACGAATATTAACAAAATAACGACAATCCCTAAAAACAGAAAAGGCGGCGTCGTTTGCCGTAACGCCTCTCTGGAGAATCCCACGACGCGACATCTCTCCTCCGCTGCGCCAGTTCCCGCACGATCATTCCCCGCTTTGCTTGCTCCCAATATCCAATAGACGCCTCCCACGTGTCCCGTTTCAAGGTATGATCCTACGAACTGCATCTCCGCTCCATTTGGAACGCCATTCTTCCGTTAATGCTAACGTA
This sequence comes from Lagerstroemia speciosa, assembly GCA_037672795.1. NCBI lineage: Eukaryota > Viridiplantae > Streptophyta > Magnoliopsida > Myrtales > Lythraceae > Lagerstroemia > Lagerstroemia speciosa. The sequence continues at coordinate 490,723 of CM075292.1, forward strand.
TCATTTTTGAAAAACAAAACATCAATTAAATTGTTATAAATACATAAAATGAATTTTTTTATACAAATAAAGCACATAAGTTTAGAAATGATGGAAGGAAGATGGGATAAAAAGGACACGAGAAATCCCACGGATGATATTAAACTTAATTACTTTACAAGTTATAGGGCGAGAGCAATATTAATTGTACGAAACCATCTTTCTCGGATAAAAGCATGCTATTTATCTAAATTATTCTTATAAATAATTTTTTTTATAGATATTATATTTAGTGGAGTAATTTTATTAGTTGATTTACGTCTTCATAAAATAGAATCATTTAAAAATTTTTTACACTCATTTACTTATTTATGAAATAGGTTATTTGCTCAGAAAAACACGAACTATCGGAGAATTTTCCAATCTAATCACGAAATATCCAAGAATTTCCTAATCTACTGTGAACTATTTTTTTACCTAGGAAATCACAAACTATTTAAGAATTTTCTAGTTTACCACGCTATTAATTTATCTGTTAATTTCTTAGGTGTACTGTTTATTTTAATGATTGTGTAAACGGAGTCTGACGTGGTATTCATCTGGTCATAAAAAATTAGTAACTATTGTCGAATTCTCTATTTTATCATGATGTACAAATAGATATTCTTTATTTTTATGACCAGATGGATGCCACGTATGATATTACGTCAACTCTGTTTGCACCATCAATAAAATTAATGGTACAAATCAGTAATTAACAGTCAAAGTTAACGACATAGTAGATTAGGAAAAATATAGCATAGTTCGTAATTTTCAAAAAAAAATAGTTCATAGTAGGTTGAGGAGTTCTGGGATAATTTGTAATTTTTTAAATTAAAAAATTATTAGATAATCTGTACTTTTATGGACAAATAGTTGTTATAAAATTCCCTAGGGTTAATTACATCAAAAAGCATGAGATTTGTTTTATTTCTCAAAAAAAGCCAAACGTTTTAAATTTAAAAAATAAAATCATGAGATTTCGTTTTGTTCCCAAATTAAGCCAAACTTTTCAAACTTGAAAAATAAATCATGTAATTTTGTTTAATTTTCGAATCAAGCCAAACTCTTCAATTTTAAAAAATAAAAAATATGTTTTTTTATTTATTAACAAGTTGACTAATATATTAAAAGAGAGTCTGCGGCTACGGATATTGGAGCACAATTTTCAAACTTGAAAAATAAATCATGTATATTACATGATAGATTCTATGATTTCTATCTGAATTGAATAAAATTAAAAGAGAGATATGTTTTTGGGAAAAATATTACACGATTATATCTCACTGTAAAATTCTAAAAAAAAATTAATTAAATTATTCTAATTAGTAATAAATACAGTAATTGTTCATGTGATTCATATTAATTTATTCATTTATTATAATTTAATTGATATTTTCTCATGTAATGCAACGAATTAGACCCCAAGAATCTCTCCTTTTTCGACAAAAAATCCTACACGACCTGAATGTATGATGAGAATTTTGCCCAACGGAAACAGATTCCATTAATCCGCATAATTACTTACAATAATATTGGTTTAAATTCCTTAAATACCTAAGAGCAATTTAATGTGTCTGATTAATTGTAGAATTTCCAAGCAGTGTGAATGAAGATTTAATGTGAAAAAAGGTATTAAGAAATAATTTTTATAATGCTCACATTTTTTAAAATGTCCGCAAAATTTGACGAAAGTCAGGAGGATCATGAGAAGAATTTTTGGAGGCACATACCCATGCTCCAATATCAAAACGATAGGAAATTTTTTTTTAATTTATCAAAAAAAAAAATAATAAAAAGAAAGCAAACGTTTGTCAAATTAGCAATATTATTGTCTATACTAATTGTATTTTAGAAGTTTGGTCCCTTTTTTATTTTTCTTATTTTTCATCAATCTAATTTACATATTAAAATTTATGACGTGTATCTAATTTTTATATTAAGGATAAAATAATAATTTTATTTATGTTCCTCTCAGTCAATATTTACAATCTTAATGATAAAAATCATTTATTAACTGTTTAAATTTTCTCATCTCACTCTATCCCACTAAATATTTAAATTTTAACGGTAAAAATCTACCGCACAATTATAAAAGTGAAAAGATAAAATTGAATTAGTATACTAATCAAAATTGAGAATGCTCGATGAATTTTAAATAAATTAAATTATAATAAATTATAAATAAATAATATAATTATACAGTCTCATTTTAATATTTCATGTTTGTTAATTTTTATTTTTTCTGTACAAAGTATAAAGTTAAGTCCATACCTGACCTAATTAAATTTGATTTTTTTAACAGAAAGAAGCATAGTTCTTACTTCTTATTCGGCAGCCCAGCTCCGGGCAGTAGAGGAAGAGGAGTACGACGTCAGTTGGCTCTCACTTGAAACTACTTTCCCATTCTCTCTCCGGTGACGTGTAACGGTCATCTCCGATCATCCTCCCTCTTCAGTCTCTGGGAAACCAACCTCTCTCTCTCTCATGCCAGGCTCCGCCTCCGCCATTTAAGGTTTCTTTTTCTTTGTTGTTGAATGTGTTTCAGATTCCCAGTCAATTGGATACTCGGACTCCCCGTGATTGATGCTGATCGGCTTGTTGCAGGGGTTTCATGACTGTACAACGGGTTAGGAACGGGAAATTAGAGTCTCCGAGGCAATGAAAAGCGACCTGTACATCGATTTCACGCAATGGTAGCTGCTGTGTCAACAACGATAAACCCTAAGGCAACAGCGACTCGCTCCAATCCCACAAGGCCGCCTCTGCTTCCGTCCGACCCCGACAATGCCCTCGCTTCTCCTCGCCGGCCCAAGTCCAGAGAGGTCACTTCTCGCTACATGTCCTCCACATCATCATCCTCCTCCTCGTCCGCTTCATCTTATTCCTCGAAACGGTGTCCGTCGCCTGTGATCTCGAGGACGGCGAGCTCCTCGGACATGATGACGCCCGCTCCATCTGCTGGAGCGGCAATAAAGAGGTCGCAGTCTGCCGAGCGGCGGCGTCCTGCCACACCGCGGTCGAAGTCAGTGGATTTGAGGGGTGCAAACAGTAAAGCACGCGGCGGTGAAGTGACCTCTGCGCAGAAGATGCTGCTTACTTCAGCTCGGAGCCTGTCGGCGTCTTTTCAGGGGGATTCGTCCTCGCACCAGGTCAGCAAATCAAAGCCAGTTCTGTCTCGGTCTCAATCTCCAAGCACTGTGAGGAGAGGCACGCCAGAGAGGAGAAAACCTGCATCATTGGCAGTTTCTCCGGCGACTATGGAGCAGCATCGATGGCCAGCAAGGTTGCGTACTGCGAACACGTTGAGTCGGAGCGTGGATATAACAGATGAGAGGAGGAAATTGGGCAGATCTAATGCGGGGAGTGTGGTCAGGTCACTTCAGAGCTCAATGATCCTGGACGCAAGGTCTACATTAGATGAAAAATTTTCTAGTTCAAATTCGAACAATGCAGGTCCTAGGAAGCCATCTGAGCTTAACAGAGAGAGAGATTCAGGTGTAGGATCGGATGCAACAAACGATTGCCTCTCCTCAGACAGTGAGACTGCATCTTCTCAAGGTAATTCAGGAGCCAAGGAAAGTGTTATTGGTGGTGGCAGCAGCAATGGCCATATACAGCGTGGCCCAAGGGGGATTGTGGTGCCAGCAAGGTTTATGCAGGAGACAAATAACAGATTGCGGAGACAAACGGAACCAGGTTCACCACTATCAAAGAACAGTGTATTAAAGAATATGGTCTCCACACCAAAATTAACAGGTCCAAAGAAGCAAGGTTTTGAAAGCCCTGTGTCTTCTCCTAAAGGGGTTTTTAATACTAGGGGACAGTCTCCGATCCGAGCAGCTGTTCGTCCTGCTTCACCAAGTAAGCTGTTGAGTTGGGCATCCTCATCACCCAGGGGAGTGAGCCCTTCTAGGGTGAGGAGTACAGGAGGGGACACTTGTGCTGATAATAGTAACAATGTTGGGAGCACACCTTCAATTTCAAGTTTTGCTACTGAGATTAGGAAGTGGAAGATTGGGGAGAATCGCATTGTTGATGCGCATACTATGAGACTTTTGCATAACCGGCTTTTACAATGGAGGTTTGTGAGTGCGAGAGCAGATTCAGCTTTATTGGCGCAACAAGTGAATGCAGAGGTATTGCTGCTGAAGTTCATTTATATATTTTACAGTGTTAATGATGCTCGTTGGCTTATTTCCATTGTAGCCTGGCAATAAAAGCATCAATATCTACATATTTCAGTTAAGTATTTGGAGTAACTGTTCATTTGGCGGTTCAAATTCTCCATTTTAATGTTGATTTCTGCATCATGTATTATTTGTATCATCCATTTGTGATGTCATATCAATTGCACCCAATTGCAATTGGTAAGCATAGGAATTATTTAACCAGGCTTTTGATCAATGGAACCATCAGCCAGAAGCATCTAGCAAAGGATGCCTAAGCAATTAGTTATATTGTTTAGATCCATGAGAAGGCTTAGGGTTTAACTGGTTGTATTGGTGCAAGTCCAAGAAAGGAGCTGCTGCAGCCAGTTGTCTCACATGGTTCTAGAATGAGAATACTATGTATCAGAACTGAGTTATAGAGGATTAATGATGCATAGATAAACTTCTGAAGTATTTTGATATCAGATGAGAATCATCATATACTCCAATGGTACAGGCAGGGAAGATATATTTGCATATTTTTAGCTTATGGGGAGCTCTCAATCTAAGATAACTGCAGTATCTTGTATATCAAGCAGTATTGATCTTTGCCACGGTGATTTTTAGCTGTCACATTATAGTAATTGTCACAGTAAGATTCATCTTATTCCTGGCAAGCTTGTCCACCATGTTTATGCTATGCCAAATTGCCATAATCTGATTATTGAAATTAGAGAATTTTCAATATTATTAAGTCTATTCCAGAGATTTGGATCGGAAAGACTCCTTATAAGAAGACCTGCATAGTAGTCGTTCATGGTTAAAGTTTCATGAAGACTTACTAATTGTCTATATGTTTATATACTTTTATTGATATCACTTATATCACATTGCTTGTAGTCTTCATATTTTGTCACTTTCTATTTCTCTGAAATCGAAGTCTTAAGCATATTTTTTTTTATCCATGCAACCAGAGAAGTCTCTATAATGCCTGGGTTAGCACTACAAGAATGCGTGAATCTGTTCGAACAAAAAGATTTCAGTTGCAACTGGAAAGAGAAAATATGAAGCTCACTGCCATCCTAAGGGGACAGGTAGATTGATGATTTTATTGACATCATGATTGTGTTTTCTATGGTTCTTGCTGGCTACTTTATTTCATTCCCAATTCACTTGATTTCCATCGGTCACTGAAGTTAATAAACCCAATGATGGTTAGAGCCTATTGTTTTCCTATTTATTTCTCTACCAACTTCTACTTGTAGGCACATCTTTTATGTGGAGCGGAGGTCATTCATTCTGTTATTTTCTTTCTTTCAATTTCATATTTGTTTCCTAAATGCAGATGATTTACTTGGAAGAATGGGCCTCCTTTGAACGAGATTACTCAAATTCATTAGCCGGGGCTACTGAAGCCTTGATGGCCAGCACTATTCGCCTTCCGATCACTGGGGCAAGGGTACATAAGTTGCCTTAAAAATCCATGTGCCGTTCCCTTTTTAGAACTTGGTGAACCCCCTTCTCGTTTTATAATTTTGCCTTGACAAGACTTATCAGCTTTACCCTGTTATGCAGGCTGACATACAGAAGATGAAGGATGCTATTTGTTCCACTGTTGATGTGATGCAGGCAATGTCATCATCGATATGCTTACTGTTGTCAAAGGTATTTCTAACCCGTCCCATGGTACCATTCTCTGTTTCGATTTTTATCAACTTGCAATTATCATTTCTTATGAAACCTGAGAATTCTAGTCAAATACCAGAGTAAGTATTTGAACAAGCATACCCAGGATCTTGATTATAAGTCCAATCTCTTCCTGCTGAAAGACTGTTTTGGACCTGTCTCATGAGTACCTTGAGCTGCGAAGAAGAATATGTTTTTCCTTCTCCTTTGATTAATAAAAACTCGGCCCTATTATTGTTGGGTCAATTCATTCCTCCTGAAGCCACTCAAAATGTTTCTTCTTGGAGCTTCTACTGTGAGCCGAGCAGTCTTCATGCAAAATTGTTGAAATTATTACAGGTTGGCATCGTGAACTGCTCCATCGCTGAACTCACCAATGTAGTGGCTAAAGAGCGTGCCTTGCTAGATCAGTGCCGAGACCTTTTGTCAACTGCTGCTGCTCTGCAGGTAGAATGCCATATTTAAATTCATTGCTCTCTCAAGAAACTAGACAAAGAACAAGGATTCATTTCATTTTCTCATTGTTATGCAAGCTGCATGAAATTAGATGATGGAAATCTTTGGTTTTTGAGATCTTAAGTTTATCTTATTATGCTAAATCTGGCTCTGCGATGAACAGGTGAAGGAGCAGAGCTTAAGGTCTCACGTTCTACAGCTAAAATGTGAACCTGCAAGTTGTGCGACAAAATCACGGGACACATGCTGCTCGGTTTCATCAACTTAGTGCTTAAGATAACTTCTAAATCCACAACACGTTTTTATTTTTCTTTCTTTTTATTATTTTGGCGTAGCTGCAGCTGCTCGTTGCATCGGACTTGCAATGAGATGATGTAATTTGCAGCAGCAGCTTCTTGTCCAATCGAGGTTTTTAAGAGTTTTCCTCTATTTTGGGGGAGGAGTTTAACAGGCACGAAGAAACTGTACATAATTTCTTACTAGAAAAGGCGTGTAAAAGGAGGAAGAAAAGCTCATGTATTCGAACACTTTCCTTGGCAATTCCGATCTCACCATTCAGTGAACGGTACATTCATTGCATAAATTTTTCGGTTGCCAAACAGTGTGATCATGAACAGTCATTTTGCAATTTACATAGCCCTCATCAGTCTTCTTCACCTTGCTGTCAAACTGCGCGGGGAACTCAGCTCAGTTCTCAATTAGCAACAGAAGCTTCTTAGAGAATGGACATTTTAGCAGTTTTGAATGTTTTACGTGTGCAACTTTACCCAAATCCGGTATCGGGTGATTGGGCCGGTGATCAACTACCTAAGAATGGTCTGCCTGTACCTGTTTGTACAGAGGATGCAGAAAACCATCCCTCCTTTCAAACTGCCGGGGTTTGTTTCTATGTGTGTATAAAAGATCTGTAAATTTGTCAGGAAGGTTCTCTGCTATAGGGATACTTGGGCTTGAAGGCTTCCACTGGATAAGGACAGGGGAAGCTTCCACTGGGAGTGTTTGACAAGGAGGAAGTGCATACCGATTCAATCTGATGAGAACGCGAAGTTAGCTTCATCATTTCCACGTAACTAGAGACGACTAATCAGTCATTAAGAACAACGTCATCAAATCTTCTGTTGCCACGGTATAAAATGTTACTCGAAGCCCGTCCTGGCACCCGCACGGTCGAATAACAACTCTCTCCGAACAAGTCATCTCCACGTCTGGCAAACTGCACGTGCAGTCGATGAAATTCACCGAATCCTCGGTAGCATATGAGGTGTTTTGCTTTTGCTGTACAAACTGTTTCCCTTAGGGGCTGCCGACTATGGAAAATGGAAAGGAAAACAGCTGCCAGCCCATCCGATCCGGTCAGACAGTCCAGACGATGATGATGTCGCCGTAGAAATAACGTATGAATTGTCTTAACGTGTAAAAACATTTATTAGTGGGTAACAGCAACGGATTCAGAAAACTCGTACATAATAACGAAACTCTGTAGGAAAGTAATGTGAAGAATTTGGGGACGGCGAACAATGTATTATTTAATAAAATTAGATAAAATCAAGTAAAATTTATATAGAATTTATGGAGTTTCCCGAGTTGAAGGGCTTCCCCTAAATCCATCACCGGTGGGTAATGTTCGTCCCCTCGGTGCATCCTTGGCTGTAAATACAAAGGATGCGTGTCCTCCAGTCCTCCCCACCCCCTCAAATGGGCGAGGAAAACGCCTGTCCCCATTTCCACTCCCTTTCCCAAATTGGATACCCCGTGGATTCCGACCATTCTGCATTGCGTGAGTTTATGATCGACCTGCTCCGATATTTTATAAATATCCACCGGGCTTACGAGAAGTTGGACCAAAAAATTTTAAATTATTAGATGATATTATCCAGTTCTCTTATAAATTAAATTTCTTCTACTGTCGAGAGAATTCTACTCCTAAGCGGGTAAATATAGCTTGCATCTAAATTAATCGAATCTAATCGAAATACTTGAATATCCGGTAAAGTTGACTGAAGAAAATGGGCACGCGGCGCTCCTTACAGTCCCAACATTCTGGGAAGCTATCCAATGAAATCTGAGAGAAGCCCACAGAGCCATCATCCAGTCTCCCGTGGATTTCCTCCTTCCTTCATGCAAGAAATTGAAGAGACCCTCCCCCTATTTCGCACCTCATACATGCACCCGTTCATCGGGTGTGGTTTCACTGCGGCCCTGGTCGACTGGACCGAGTTCGGCCTCACAGGAACCTCTACCCGACCTAATTAAATATCTAACCATTCCCACAAAATTCTTAATGGAAAAAATTACGGACACATAAGAAGCAAATTCACTGTAATTGAAAATTGGTACGAGATTTGATGAGATTGATAACACGTCACATCAAACCCAAACTTTTCAATTAAAGCTAGCAAGTTGGTGGCGGAATTTGGAAGGCTGGCAGGAAGCCACCCCCCAGCAAGACTGCGACGCCGACTGCCGTTCAACTTACACCGCCGCTGAACGGTGACTGTTTCAAAACCGCGTCTGATCCATTTGAGAATTCAGAAGAAAAGTCGTACTTACATCCTGCCGTTCAACTCCGCCGACATGCCATATTGGAAGGGGTCAACGTCCGTAGCAAGGCCTCAGATTTTGGTCAAACAAAATTCACGCGGCCACACCACAGAGAACCCGGCTCTCGATTTCAGATTTCTTGAATTTCCCCGTGCTCATGGACCCACCCGATAGGCAAGTGCAAGAAGAATGTTAAGAGATCAGCAGGTCATAGAGAACAGAGGATCTCTGTTGCAAAGAAGCAGGATACTCGATTCATCCGGGACAAGAGATCATGATCGAAGCCAACGAATCCGAAATAGATCGGTAAGGAACGGAATCAATTGAATTTGAGAGCACTTTACAGTAAAAAAAAGATTGTAAATTGACTAGAAATGAGGCTTGGTACGATGTCTACCAATAAATGGAACAGCCAAAATCGAACAAATCAAAGAATCCACTGGAATCTACTACTGAAGTTTTCCCTATCATCAATCGATAAGGATTTCGATATTCTTCTTTCTTTTCAAGTTTCAAGCTTTACGGGAATGGTCAACGTAAGGCGGGGCTTCTTTGAAGGGTGGGGGCTCTCCACCTCCTCATCGCCGGCGGACATCAGGAACTTCGGCGACAGCTCCGGGAGCGCCGGAAGGTTCAGATCGAAATTGTGGCGGCTCTGGCTTTGGCTCTGGCTCTGGCTCTGGCTTTGGCTGTGGGTGCGCGTTGACCCCGTGCCCTCGGATGCGGCAGCGTTGGCGGTGCTGCTGTTAGACCCACCATCGTAATGGCACCGCTTGTGGCCGCCGAGAGCCTGGCCGCTGGGGAAGCACTTGTGGCAGATGGAGCACTCGTGGGTCTTCCCGGACGAGCTCGTGTTGGCGGCAGCGGAAGTTGAGGTGGACTGGTCGTCGCCGGCTGAAGGAGAGGGCTTGACGCGGTGGCTGGCCTTGTGGCCGCCGAGGGCCTGGTACGAGGGGAAGGACTTGTCGCACACCGGGCAGCGGAAGCTCGGCTTCACAGCCTCAGTCTGCGGCGGGGGGAGAGGTGCGGCGGGGCGAGAGGAGGAGGTGGTGGTGGAGGAGGAAGGACGGCCGCCGCGGGCGAGCATCATGAGGCAGAGAGCGAGGTACTCCTCCTCGGTGGGGGAGGAGAGGTAGTGATGGGGGCGCTTGGACCGCTTGCGCTTGGCCCAGGGCTCCGAGAGGCGGAGCGAGGCGGCTTCCTCCATGAACTGGAAAGGGGCTGTGGCGGTTGTGGGAGAGTTGAGAGCTTCCAAAGCCATAACTAAAGAACCGAATCCAATCCAATCAAATCAATCAACCAACGGAGAGCAGAGAGAGATTCTATGAAAAAGCTTGAGCCTTCAAGGCTATAGAGAGAGAGAGACAGAGAGAGTTGTGGGAAGTGTGGATGAGGGGAGTGATGATGTGGTGGAGTTTTATAAGGGTGGGGTAAGGCGGAAAGAAGAAGGCGTGTTGCAGAGTGAGTGTGGGAGGGGAGGGGAAGTTGCGTGTGAAGTGGGGAGGAAGCTGAGCTAACTGGACCGGTGGCCTAAGACCGACGAATAGTTTCGCACGTTTTTCTTTTCTTTTCTTTTGGGGGGTGGTGGGGTGGAGTGTCAAACTAGAAAAGAACATGGAACTTGTCCGAGTTGGAGTGCTCTATTTATATCTTAAGAATTTTTGTTAACAACCTAATATTAATCTAACAGTTTTCTCATCAACCTCTTAAATAGGCGATTCTAGGATCGATCTTCAAGTTGGAAGAGACGACAGTAATTTTTTCGAAGATTTCAGTTCGATCATAAATTAGTTTCGAGGTGCGCTTCGAATGTCCGCCCAGGATACTGCATGATGTAATGCTGTTTTCTTATATAAATAATTTATTAGGGGCATGGTCTAATAGTGGCTAATTGTAAGCGGGTCAAAATGGTGGGTGGTGGGGGTGGGGGGAATGGATGACTTGGAAGATTGGGGAGAATAAGATTAGTGGAACGGAGGGAGGGGGAGAAGAATCGGTTTGGTGTAATGTGGCTGCTTTTGTTTTGTTCATTTGAATTCATTGAATCTGAATGGATGGGTAAGCTACTCACCTGGACGATCGAGAATGGATGGCTGGAGCTTCATCCTTGAGCTGACCGAGAGAAGTTGAAAACACAACTCCTCCATATGATTTGATTTAATCGAAGTGGCTCGGTACTTATTTTTCTTTTCAAATAAGGTCCGGAACCATGAGGTAGGAGAATCTATTCTTGAAAAGAATCCTTCGACTTAACACACCGGTTCGGTTCGGTTCAAACTTAAATTCATTATGTAGCACATTCGGTTTCTACAAATAAAAAACACAAAGCCAAGAGAAGCTAAGGGACGGCTTTCTCAAGTCAACTCTGAGCTGGTCCGGACTAACGGTGTGTACAGTTTTAGTTCCAGCGTACAATGCTCTCCCCTCCCTCCCTCTCTCTCTCTCTCCACTCGTCATGCCGAAAAAGTAGTTAAGCTATTGAAGTCTTATCAGTTAACCAGCCCGAGGTTCAGGTCCCATTGGTTCCCCGTTTAATGAGTGATTTTAGGGTTGATTCTCGGATTAGAAGGGTTGACGGAAATTTTTTCAAAAATTTCAATCCGATCATAAATTAATCTCGATATACGTTTCGGCTGGCCCGGAATAGTACGTGGTTCAAACAAAAAAAAGAAGTCTATCAGTTAAGGTGTGTCCTAGGAGAGAGAGTTTCTAATTGCTGCTATCCGGTAAAGTGCCGTCAAAATCCTCAAATTCTTGCTTCCCATGACACTGCCTGCCCTGTCCAGGTGCTTCCCACCGTGAGAATGAAAGGAATACGAAATTTCATGGTCTAGTCCTAAACTATTAAATAGGTAGGTAAAATAAATATGAGCGGTTGAATTCATTTTTCCGATTGAAAGCGTTAGATTGCAAATAGTTGGATTAAGTTGTTGAATGATACAACAAAATGGTAAAAAAAATTATGGTGAATCGGTTAAGGTGATTAGTCGCATCTTCTCATTGGGTAAGATTTCAAGTTTAAGTCTTGGAAATGAAAAAAAATTATTTTTGGAGATACTTACCCTAGTGAATGAGAAACAATGTATGTCTAAGTGGTATCACGGGCCAAAAATCAGACCATTTTTAGGATTATTTTTCTCTTTTAGATTTTATTGAAAAAATTGTGAAAATAACTTAACATACCACATCAGCACTGCCACTGGATATATCCGTTACACACAGGACTCTCTCCTACTTGGCACGCTCGACTCGAATGGAATTAATTAGGATTTATTAGATTTCTGAATACGAATAGTATAGATTAAAAAAAAAAAACTCCCATATGCATGTGTGTGTAAATATAAATGCTAGATATGGTAGCACGGCTTGTTGGACCAAGATTAACCAGAAATTAGGTACATGTCCGCTAATTGCTTGTGTACGGGGAGTTTTAAGTTTAAATCTTTCGAAAGGAAAATGTAACATATATTTTTTTCAAGACGGCATTCAAATTAAAGTCTACTTACGAATTGCTTATCGAAATGGAGTTCCCATATTTGACAACTTCAAGGTTTTATAGACCGTAGTCGACCGTCAAGATTCAAGCACGATGAGAACCCGATAAAATTCACGGTACTGAACACTGCTTCCCACACGATTCACCGAACTCGAGTGTCAAGACCGTTTGATTATAAAAGAGTATCATAATATAACAATATTAAATCGGTCGTATCACATAGGCATGCAAGTATAACAATGTAATCGAAACTTATTAGCCGCATTCAGGTCGGGAGGCCAAATGGGACACTGACCCGTCCTTGCTTGTCGCGGACTGTACGGTTAATGGGCAGACGGTAGAAGCCGTTGATGGAAGATTTGAAAAGGTCAACAATTCTTTGTGCAAAATCAACCGTTTAAATAAAGTCTCGGGTCCGAATCTTAGTAAATGAAATAAAATTTATATCGAGAGAGTTTTACTATTTAATAGGCTGATTAAACTTCAACTAAATTAATCAGTAGTGTAAAGAACTTCTGAATATCAGTGATGTACTTAACATACTTGAGATGCTGGGATGTGTACGGGGTCCATGAAGGAGGCGCATAGGCAGCCCTTTACGTGCCAAATTGATCAGCAACCATTGCTTTCGGCCCAAGGAGGATGCTCACGACACCAGGCGTCAGTGCTGATCGCAGCCTCCGATTTGAAGTCCAACGTCAGCCCAAACAAACGCCAAGTGTCCCCGTCCAACAGAATCATCGATTCTATGAAAATTCAGATGCCATCACCGAAGCGGTGAGGAAATATCTATGCCGGCTGACTGGCTGGAGAGAGTCTTCCTTTAGACTCGTATACATGTGAGATGATATATCACAAATTAATAAAATTTAATTATTTTAAGAATTTTTTTATAAAATATTAAAAATACATTCCTACAAATAACCGAATCTATTAATTTATGATATAATATAAGTACTGATACGTGATATATCTATTACGTAGGACGCTTTCTCTGCTGGTTGACCGCTAGTTTGTTTCCCCAATGCTCTGTAGGCGTACCTCTGGATAAGTCTTTACCTTGAACTTTAAGAAGTTTGACCGTAGGGGTTTTGTAAATAAATCCCTAATTCCAGCAAGAAATATCATCCCTTTTACTCACATATAAAGAATGGAGTTATCATAAGAAATTTCTATTATAAATGAAATTAATAACTGAACTACTGATTAAAAATTCTGTATGAAACGAATCTGTAAATCAAAATTGTTAGATCTCATATCGATCATATAAGAGGACTACAATGAGTTTATAAGATAACTGAGTACCACCACCTAGCTAATAGTTTAGACCTTAGGGTGAAAAATGGACCTAATCTCCTGTGAGGCTCACTATTATAAATAATAAATATAATGTGTGAGTCCTTGACCGCAGTAATCTCGAACATAAGCCCAGATTTGTCTCCATCAATCTCCTTCGGCCCGAATAGCCTACTACCCCAATGGTCCGCTCACAACTCACAATAATTCAACCAAAAAAAAAATCTCCATTTAATACTACCAAACCTCCAATTACGACTGCATGCACTTGGGCTCAAGGATTTATGGGCCTATTTTCTGAGTTATGTGGGCCGAAAGTTGGGCTGAGGAATCAGCTTGGGCCAGAGTATTGCATTTATTTATTGGGCTTAGTTATATTCAATCCTCCTCGTCAATTTATTATTTAATAATAAAGTTGATCTCTCCTGAGTAATACTCGCAGGTCTGATTCCTCCCTCACGCGTGTAACTCTCAACGATGTCACTCATATGTTTCTTTGTAAGAATTTTTCCAAGTTCGGGAACTAAATCCATCCCTCAAGGAGGAAAAATTCTTAGACGGATCCTATCTTGTGGTGACGCGACGCGAAAGAACCAATCAAGTTGCTCTGATTAGTACTAATTTTGGCAACTGCTCGAGTGATTAACACTAATTTACTCATTTGTCACGGTTTAATCAGTATTTCATCATGTTACATGGCGAGATAGAATTTTTCAGAGGAAATCGTTGCATGCATGACTCGTTATCTATTGTTTTGGAAGGGTGTGTTGCACATAGAAAATTCTCTCGTGAGATGAGAGAATGTATGGTCGGGAGAGTGGCGCGAGGAAATACCAATCGGATTGTGAGAAATGTGCAGATGGTTATTAATTATCACCCGGACAATTACCTTAATTGTCACTCTAATGAGAGCAATTTAATTGATTACTCATATTACAATCAGAACAATAAAATCATATTACGATGTTTCTCATATCCCTGACACACAGGGTTATATATTTTATTTTATTTTATTTTATTTTATATACTCCCATAATAATTTGAGCTTCAAATTAAATTAGCTCTTCAAACCATAGTTTTAAAAATCGGATCGGACCGGAAACCGGTCAAGGTACCGGTTCTAGATTCAACTAGGGTTCAATGAGTCGAACCGGATTTATTTAAAAATAATAAATATATAAAGTACGTGTAATTACCTAAAATACACAAGTATTAACAATTTAATATCTTATGTGCTCAATTCAGTTCATTAAAAATTGTCCAATTTAACCCGGTTCAATCCTATGCAATCGCGGTTCCTGCCGAGTCAATGTGCAAACTGAGTTAACTATACAACCGGACCGGACCAGTCACCGATTTTAGGTTTAACCGGTTGGAATGGTCGGTCCGGTCCGGTTTTTAAAACTATGCTTCAAACACCACACAGATCCTCAAGCACCCTTCTTCGAGATCACGAGGTCGTGCAAATGGAGGGTGCAAATTCCCAAGGTCTCACCAATATCATTGAAGGTTCGATTGCAGACAATAAATAATGTTTTCTTTTTCTGTTTAGCCACCGAATAATCAGAAGTTCAATGCGATGCCCTTTAATTAATCTGATTCGAACCGTATATTAGTAAATTTATTAAGAGCTGTAACCTTATAATAATGAATTTTCTCTATTCATAAATTTGAATCTACGGCCCCTCATTCATGAGGAAAAAAAGCTTTGAATTACCTTAAATAACCAATGCTTCGTTACTTCTGTTACATTAAACAGGAGCCGGCAAGTTCCAAGGTTTCCATGGGGCCTCCTGCTGCTTTTTTTTTTTTTTTTGCTTTTGTTGAATATTGTGTTTCTTTTAATGAAATCATCATCAGGTTAATCTTAATCAAAGATCTTGATATATACAGCTGTGTTAACAGATTCCATGTCACTTATAGATGAAAAGGATTTGAAGAGATTCTGGATTTTAAATCAGTCCGGATCATGCA
The DNA here is from genome assembly GCA_037672795.1 of Lagerstroemia speciosa. Classification (NCBI taxonomy): domain Eukaryota; kingdom Viridiplantae; phylum Streptophyta; class Magnoliopsida; order Myrtales; family Lythraceae; genus Lagerstroemia; species Lagerstroemia speciosa. The sequence continues at coordinate 506,341 of CM075292.1, forward strand.
CTCTTTCAAGGGAAACCCTATTAATTAGTACATACGGTAACCATGGAAAATTCTTTAGCTTTGGATCAGCGTGTTAGAAAAAAGGACGGATCGGTCCAGCTCAAAACTGTCAGAAAAGTTGGAGTTGATCACGTTGGCGCCTGCCCTCCAGTCAATGGGGTTAGAGCTCAAACCTTAAAATCGGATTTTAAATTCTAGAGCGGGTTCGAGTTTCATAGATAAGTACATTCACTACGAATAAGTAATGCTCGATTAGGATCCAAACGAGTGATACTTACTCGGCATTTCATCGGACCGGACCTCCATCAAACTATAGATGAAAGTGCGGGATCCTCTCCTCCTGTATATGGACGGTCGAGATCAGTACGAAAGTGCAGTAGTGAAATTGATTAGTCGCCTCTCAATGACCGGTGAAGTCGAGATCACAAGTTCGAGGCATTATATGTTCGCGGTTGAATATGAAAATTCAAACATTACGTAGTGGGGTGGTTGGATCACAACTCATGCTTCCATCCTTTTTTACTTATCAAAACATGTATGTTGGCGAGCGACTATTTCTTAAATTATACTCGATCTCTGGTGGTAATCTTGCTGATTAACGCTAGTGCCAATTGTTTAATTAATCTAAATATTTATAATTAAATATAAAAATTTAAATATTGTGTAAATACGCCAAAATCTCTATAGGATAATCCTTATTCTCACTCTCTCCCTTAAGTTTTTCTCTCTCTGAGGAATAAAAAGATAGTTTCTTGGTAGGAACAAGATGGAGAACGTATCTGTTTCTTTCACGGAAAAGTCAAATCTACAGTAAAAACCAAATAAAAAGTCAAATCTGCAGTACTACCGCTCTTTGACTGGACAGACAATGTTCTGTTGAGTATAAATACGTTATGTTTCCATTCTCGTACACCTTCCTGAAGTTCTCTGCTCCTGACACAATCAGACAAAAGGGACCTTTTCCTTCATCTCTGGGGCAGAAAATGGAGCCAACCCCAGTGGGACCATTTCCTCATGGAGAGTGGGGCCCGCTCGGAGCTGTGTTCAACCATTGAGGATCTTGATGTGGCCCAGATGGTTCTTGGTCAGGGCCCACCTGCTGCCTATCAAGTGTTCGACAGAATGACCTTCGACATCCATCTGTTTTGCTGGTCCTGGGAGAGTACCTTGTCGGGAGCTTCTTTGATCCCACGCTCATTCCGTCTCCAAACTGTAATTCCCCGATGAGCTCCTCGCAAGAGGGCTCCACCAGAATTCCGTTACCAGTGGAAGTACTACGGTGATTTAATCATACCCGACTTCACCTGGTATTCTTGGCATAGAAGGGTTGTGCCAGTGACAATAATGTGGCCGTTGACAGTCCGGCAGATCATGACGATCGAGAAGCTTCTGTTCCTGCAGCAAAGAGGGTGCAGCCTAAGAGAAAGTGCATGAAGTCGGACTCTTCCACTGGAGAGGATGATGATGTCGGGGCCAATCTGCCAGAGAATCCGAAGACGAGGAAGCCTGGTGCCTCAGGAGATGTAAGTAGAGCTTACTGATTGAATGCTGAATCGATTTTTCTGAATACTGATGATGAGTTTTCGAAATGCATCTCCAGAGGGACGAGAGAAATGCACAGCCGAAGAAGAAGAACCAGAAGCTTGCAAAACCGAACGGGGATGAAGGAGAAGAAGGTAATTGTAATATTGCAGGGCAAGAGGGCCGGAGCTTGAGCACTTGCTGCTCGGAGGAAGACGGAGTCTGCCAAGAGCTCGACAATGGATAATTGGCTCAGAATTCTGATGAGTCTTCGGCCCTCAACCCGGACGGGAAGGCTACAAGAGCCGGTCAACGTGCTGCCGCGGATCCTCAGAGCCTCTATGCCAGGGTACGATCATCGCACTCGTTCACAAGACATCATCATTCATCCCTGGTCGGGAAAAATCGAAGTTTAGCCATGACAGCGGACTCCAATCCAAAACCAAGTTACTTCATTCGATCGTCTTCTTTAAGATAACTGATGTTCGTGAATTGAGTATTTTAATCGACTCATCCCACAACGTTATTCTGCAGAGGAGGAGGCAACGGAATAACGAGAGGCTGAGGATCCTGCAGAACCTCATTCCCAATGGAACCAAGGTGACATAACCAACTCGGTTTGGAGGATCCAATCTATTCACCTCTGATTACGACTAACGAAATGGAGCTCTCGTGTTTGCTAGGGCAGGTCGATATCAGTACAATGCTGGAAGAGGCGGGGCACTACGTCAAGCTCTTACAGCTCCTGATTACGGTATAACATAACCCGAAAAATTGGAAGGAAAGAAAGGAGAAGGGGAAAAACGAATTGCATAGGCTTGCACTGAAACTTCTGCATATTATTGTTTGATCTGTAGCTCTCGAGCTCCGATGAGCTGTGGATGTATGCACCTATTGCCTACAACGGGGTGGACGTCGGACTTAACCAGATCCTTCCTTCTCAGCTGTTATAACCGGAAACCGGTCCCACAACTGTCCCAACCGAATCCATCCAGGACATTTAAGAGTAAAAAGGGTAGAAGAAACATCGGTCGGTTCATCCCATGTACAGGATCAGATGACTATACCGGAACTGGTCGTACAGTGATCAGTCCAATATTTGACGTGCAGAAGTTGGGGATGTCGTAATTCCGGGATCTCAAGCCCCGAACCATTTGGAAGCCAGCAAGAGCTCCAGAAACAAGGGAGTTTAGTTTGCCGATCATATCTACCAAAAAAAAAAAAGCATTTTCCTTTTCCTCCTTTTCTGTTGGTTCAACCATACATGGTTATTGTTTATACCATGTATTGAGATCACATGATTCGAATTCAAGATTTTTCTTTAAGAAAAGAAGAGACATCAAACCATTTTTATCCATCCTTTTTGTATGTCTATTAATGTTCTTATCAATTTATACTGAGTACCGCAATTACAGTGAAATTGGTATGATATCCCACTTCCTTGTCTTCTTTCACCTTCAATAAGAGGGATATAGTGGATTCACACAAACGAGATTTGAACCCAAGATCTCTTGATTACAAATCATAACGGTACCACCAAATCAAATTCTCATTCTAAAAAATATTAATACTAATTTTTACTCCGGTACTGATTTAGAAATGCTTAGAGACATTATTAGCAACATCCGAATTTAGAAAATTTCCTCTGTGCAGGAACATGTAAAAAAATCTTAAATTATCACGCATCACAATGATATAATGACAAAGCACAAATAAAATTCATATGATTTTGGAGTGCTGTTCTTGCTTGACTCGGCCACACTCGTGTGCCTATTGATTGGACTTTTGAATCTGCTTGGTTGATGGAGTAAAAGGGTAACTCACTTGTTGCAGTGGCTTATCATCTTGCTTGGGTGCAGTATGCCTATTCTATTTGGATTGAAAGGAATAAGCGCATCTTTCGGAGAGTATCCCATCGTGAAGAGGATTTAGTGCATGACATTGTAGATACAGTGCAGTTGAGAGCGTCTTCCCTTTCCCATTTGGTGTTTCAGATTAGTAGATCCTAGGTTGGTTCACAGTTGGGCATTTTTTGTACATAGTCAATTTGGGTTACTTTGTAAATCCTTTTGAGTTTTAATAAATTTCACCAATTTTCTAAAAAAATTCATATGATTACTAATAATTACGCAATTATCTGAATAGATTAACACACATTCGCTCGTATTTTATAATTTAATTGGTGCCTTAGGTTCAAAAGTAAGCCAAGTGGGCCTAAAGTTAAACTCCGGCCCAAAGACGCATAGCGTTCAAAGTAGCTGCGCCCAGGCCCATATGAGCCCACAGGGGCATATCTATACTTTCACATCTTTGGCGGGCGCTTAGTTTAGACCGATGAACTGATCACTACTTTTGTCATCGCGACGTGGGGGGAAGGATACAGCGCGTGGCCCGCACCTCTCTCAGCCTCCTGAATGGCCTCGTCTGACCAGCCTCTGAAGAAGCGCAGGCTCTACGAGTTGCCGCCGGAATCTCCTCCTCGGACGTCGCCGCCGCCGCCGCCGCCTAACTCGTCCCATGATGGCTCTGCAGCTGCCCCTCAGTCACCTGAGCCTGCTTGTCTCCCGCCGGCGTCTCCGCAGACGCCGTCGCGGGATGAGATAGCGACGAAGCGGAAGAACAGAGAAGAGATTCGACTCGTTTACGAGTCGTACAAGAAGCTTAGGTTTTGCGTTTCTCAGAAGGAGGCGCACCCCATGCCGGAATTGGAGGAGGCCTACCTTTCGCTCATCACTGCTTCCCAAGGTCAGGCTTCTCCCGTAATCTCCCTTTTAATTCTCTGAAATTTGTGCCACCTGAGACAGGTAGATGTGATGATTGCTGTTGAATTTGATTTTAACGGAGAGGTCGTTTTCGTGCTGAATTCACTCTGCTGAGCAGTGATACAGAAGCTCTGAGTTGTGCTGCCTAGGAAGCCTAACTGCACCCCAGGGGTTCCTTCATCTAGTATCGGAAACTTAAGCTGCTGTATTGCAACTTTCTGGTGGAATTGGAGCGTTTGGTTGACTGTGCACATGCAGAATGCCGTTAGAAAATCTAGCAATTTTATTATCTGGCAATTAAAGAAACTGTCTTATCACATAAAATGCTACTCTGTTGCCAGAACTTTAATTCATTTGGGGAAGCAAGTCGTTCTCTTTTAAATACTTTGTGGAAGAGAGAACTCTGGGATTATGTGTCTTTGGACAATGGCGTATGATGCTACCCTAAATTAGCTTGTGATTGAATATGGAGCTAAATAGGGGAAGCTGGCCGCAGCTAGCTTTATAAAGCCAGTACCCTGTAATTGTGTAAAGAACAGTCAGGTTTACCCCCATTAACTTGAACATCATATTAGTCTAGCTTCTCTTCACATTTATAATTCTGTGAAGATCTCACTAGAAAAAATTGCAAGGATTAGTTTATTGTTGCAGCAGGACTAATTCGTTAAAATAAATTTCGTTCTTGCTCCCTGTTTCTCTGTCAATCGCGCTACCTTTACAGCGACTCTTTTAGTAGGTCTGGGAGATTAAGACCAAAAAATAGTTTTAACTCCTATTTTTTATTTTTGGCACTTGAATGCCCGAAAAAGAATGAATTTATTCTTTGTGAGTATTAACCCTGTTCTCTAAGTGACACTTCGAATGGATAAGAGTAGAAAGACTGTCATTGGCATTTGTTCATTGTCATATCTCTTGTGGTTTGTAAAAATTTTTGAGATACTAGCCATACCAATACCTGCAGTTTTCATCTGGTTCAATATCCTGAGGTGAAAATTTAATGCAATAGGTGGAGCTTCTCTTGGATCTGGAATCTGGTGAAAATATATACTGTCCAATAAAAAGATTCTCTTGACTGTATAACACTTTTACAGGATGTACAAGTGTCCAGTGTATTGTAGCTGAACTCATTCCCAGATACGCATCTTATTGCCCGAGTGCTCTTGAAGCTGCCGCAACAGCCATAGTCAATATGCATAACTGGAATTTGGCTATCATAAAAAGAGGAGAAGATGCTGATGGCATTGCATTTCAGACTGCTAAGACCTGCATCTTTGGTCTTGTTGATATTTGTTGCACTGCTTCATTAGAGGCTCCGACTTCATCTGTTACACAAGGCATTAGGTCTGCAGTCTTCCTTAATGTACTCACCTTCTTTGTATCCTCTTTTGGTGGGAGGAATATTTTCGAGATTGTTGATAAAGAATGGACAAAGTTGCCAGACACTGATGAGAATTTTTCCTATCTAAAGCTGAAGTTATCAAATGAGGATGAATCGCCTGTGACAAAATTGTCCAAATTTCAGGCAATAACCATCCTCAGGATATTCTTTGCCTGTCCAAAGAGCATGCTTGCTGCCTGTTTTGAGCTCCTGAATTCCTCTATAGCTGAGGGTCTTCAAAATGATGGACAGTATTTTCTTAGTCAGGTAACCCGCAGGCTTGATGGTGGTGTTCTAGCTTGCATTTTGCATCATTCAAATGATAAGGCTCAACCATGTATCATTTCTTCAACAAATAAAGAAAAGAATGGGCAGCAGCAATCTGATTGCAGTCACATTTCTGTATCCACGACATGCTTATTGCAACTGGTAATCTCCAAGTCTTAGCATCTTCTTAATGAAATGATCATAGATTTAAGCAGATTTTATTGCTTTTAGCCTTCATTTTTTATGGGTTGCTTGTTGGATTTGTTGCTGGGAATCCAGTATATGTCAGTCAAGACGTGCCGAGGGTTACTTTGATGAAATCTTATCCTCTCAAACATCTGATGTCTGAATGTTGTGATTTACCAACAGCTTTCTAGCACAATTCACCTTGCTGTAGGCAGCATGTTAACAGGTGAAGTAGTGAACAAAACTTTATTGGCCATGGAGAAGTTTATACTCTGTGCAGTCCTCAGATGCCACATCTCTCTGCTTATGCTAAGGCTATTATATGTTTTCTCTATTTTTTGTAATGTTGTGGCAACCTTTTTTAGCTTATGAGTCGGGAGTTCTTTTTCTATTGATTTCAGAGTTAGACCGAACCTCTCCCTGATTAGCATTTCTGATTTACTGGGTGAGTTCTTTGGCCTGCCTGTTTCATCAAATGGGTGGATTGTGTTGGTTCTTTATAATAAGGTGTATCGCATTATGTCATCAAGTTCTTTTACAACTAATAACTTAGTATTACGCGTGCACAACTTTTTGTGCTATGTTTTTTCAGTATCATTTTAAGATGTTTACTTCATACAGGCTATTGATAGAGATCATTCCTTGAGGAGCTGGATCATTAAGAGGTACAATAGATTGAAAAAATTCTCACCCTCTGGATGTGTACCAGAAATTCTGTCCATGTTGAAAGGATGCATGGAATCTTTTATTGAAGGGATCAACTGGGACGACAGTCAAGTACAAATTGATGAAGATGCTTCCAATCCTTCTGTATCTTCTAATCAACATAATTGGACTCCTGGAATGTCGAGTCATCATGGTAAACCATCTGGAAAGGAGGATGATAGAAAACAACATGATAGATTGCGAAACGAGGGATTTACAGGCAATTCTGGTCAATATTCAAACTCTTACAGCTCAGGAGATCTTTGCTCTAAAATTGGTCCTGATTGCAATGGTGGAGGGCCCAGGCCAATGGACTTTGAGCCGTCAGAGCGTGGAGATATTGCTGGTAGTAGGCCCTCCATGTGTAGGGATGGGGTAAATCACCAGTCACATTCACCGGTACCAAAACAGTCAGACTTTAGGAGCAACTCATTTGATGGAAGGAACCGATTTGTTCATGGTGATAGAAATCATATCCCTCATACAGATGCCGGAATACCTCTGAGATCCACTACAGGAACTTTAAATAATTCTGTGGCATCTCCCAGACATAATTATGCAGTCCGATATAGTTCCCCAAATCAAGTCTTTTGGTTATCAGATGGAGACCCTGCAGCTATGGATATTGTCTCAGCGTCAAGGCAGCTCTGGTTGGGTTATCTGGCTCCCGATGTGTCCGAAACTCATGTAAGATACCAGCTTGATAGATTTGGTCCTATTGATCATTTCTTTTTCTACCAAAGGAGAGGATTTGCATTGGTTGAATTCAGGAGTATTATGGATTCTATAAGAGCTCGGGATTATATCAGAAGACATTTCCCATGGCGCATTAAATTTTTGGACATAGGACTAGGGACAATGGGAGCAGTAAATGGTATTGCAGTGGGTTATAGTTCTTTTATTTATGTTGGAAATATATCAAGTCAGTGGATGAGGGATGAGTTTCTGAATGAATCCAGGAAAGCGATTTACAAGGGTCCTAACATGGTTACGGATTTGACTAATGAAGGTGCTTTGCTGCTTGAATATGAAACTTCTGAAGAAGCTGCAACAGTGATGACACATCTTAGGCAGTATCGTAAGGAAATGAGCAACAGGTCGCACATGGATCCTTCAAGATCTGCTGCTATTACTGCTCATGGTGTTGGCTCGCCGCATCCTCAAATGGTTGCACATAGCCCTGCTGACAGCACGAGGACTAGGATGTCTCAGTTATCTTCTCTATTCTCTTCATTACGTTTGAAATACAATATTAGCCAAACTTTTAGCTACTTTGATAATCACAATGATAAGGCTACCAACTCAAGAGGAGAAGAAATGACATCAAGCACATTGTGGATCTATGTTCCAAATTCCAACACTCCATATCTCTTGGAGGATGAGCTAATGACAATTTGCAGACTTGCTATTGGGGATGTAGGATCCATTATTCGGCTTACACGCACAAATATGCAATCAGGTTCAGGCTGGTTGGTTGAGTGCAGCAGCTTGGATACTGCAGTTACTGCTTTGAGAAACCTGCGTGGTTGTCCTGGCACATTCCTTCAGATTGAACTCAGGTTTGTGCATGATAAGCAAATAGCTTTAAATGGTTTCTGCCTTCCTATGCTTTTCCATTGTTCAATGGCCAGGCTACAATGTGTATGATCCTTATTGTTGATAGAAAGGTTAGACAATCCCATCAATGTTGACCTTGATAAAGATGCTTCATATTATGTGAAATAACACATTAATTATCTGCCATTTTGTGCTGGTGCAATTTCAAACAATGTGCCAAGTAGGGATGCCCATGAAGCTTTTGTACATACAACGGTTTAAAACAGTCAAATTGATAACTCCCATAAATTGGAGCAACATTTGAATCATAAACAGATGCCTGTTTCCTTGCAGATTTTATCTCATTCTTTGGTTTATATTTCATTGAGAAGTGATATAAATATGCAGCCGAACATCTGATTGTCATAATTAGTCAATTGGCTGTTTTTTCTGTTATTTGTTTGTCTAGCTTGTGCAGCCAAAAAAATTATTTGAGTGGGATCTGTTCATTTGATGTAAGGTCTTTGATCCCGTGAACTGGATGGATGATTGCAGATTGTTGAACTGATATGATTTTTGCTATTTGGTCTTAAACCATAAGATGTACTTTCAGAGAATTTGTGTATGCAATTTGTCTTTTGAGCTCCAATCCAATTCTTTACTGCTAGTGGCGTTCATCATAGTAAAAGACTTAAAAGTGGCTTGGACCAACTCTATTTACAAAGTGAGATCATTTTTCTGAATAGAGCAAATAATAATTTAGTATTTCTATATTATTGAATTGATACATTAAGAGTTATGCAAAAGAAAGAAAGAAAGAATTGATACACTTAGTAGATTTAGGGTAGGCTAGGACATAAATGAGAGTTTCTGTAACTCGTATTCAAGCTTTATCTCTATTTTGAAGAATTCTTCGTCGTTGCATTTTTATTTACCAAGATTCTCCCAGAGGTGCCCGTATAGGCAACTTCTTAATTTTTTCAAAAAATTAGAATAAAAGCTGATGTAAACATGGTCACATTTTTAGTTTCATGGGATATTTGAACCAATTTGTGAAGAATGTATAGAACCATGGAATGGATTCCGATTTGAGCTTGAGATACACATATATGTTATCTTAACAAAAATGCTCCCTTCTTTTGAGCAGTCATGGAGGACAGCAACCTGTTCCAACTGTATCATCTAATCCTGATGGTGGCTCCAGTTGCCTTGTATCTCCGAGGTTGAAATCAGATAGCACTCCTGCACCGGGCCCACATACTTTCCAAACAAACTGGACTTCTTGTAGCTCTGAGAACATTGTGGTGGAAAATACTTCACAAGGTGGTAACAATCCGTCTGTTTAGCATTTTCTTGTTACAGTCTGCTTTTCCTCAAGGCCGGGACAATGAGAACTTGATCCTCGAGTTGGTCAAAGGATTTCCATATTAAAGTGGGTTAATTGAACTTGTTGATCATTACCTATCCATAATAATTATGTCATAGAACTTGACTGATTTGGATTGATCCAACCTAAAATAGTCTTTGCTTACCCATTTTATCCTGGAAGTATAATTGAATGCTTATATTTTGCAGGTAGCAGCATTGTCTCAGGTGCCAGTTCTGCCCCTGCGAGCATCTCATGCATGCAAATGGCACCTCAAGGACCCAATTTGCCACATCATCAAATCCAACCATCTACATACATGCAGCCCACTTATTTTGCCCCATCAAACCCATGGGACCCACGAGGTTCTGGTCACCACTTGCCTGGAAATCCTGTCCATCCTGGGCCTGTACCAAATAATTTTCAGGTTGCTACTGTATCAGAAGCTCCTCTTCCTCCTCCTGTGACACCTGTAGCACAACTACCAGGAAGCTCAATAAATCCTGAACACACTCTTATCCCTCCTGAGGTGCCACCTCCTCCATTGCCTCCATCTCCCCCACCTCCGCCTCAGGCACAACCACCTTCCCTACCACCTCCTCCATGTTCTCCACCACCACCTCCTCCTCCTCTGCCTGCCTCTGAACCTTCTTATCCGGAGACCTCTTCGCCACCTCTTCAGTACCAATGGCAGGGAACACTATGCAAGAGTGGTGTGCATTACTGCATAATTCACGCATATAGAGTAGATTCAAACATCTGCAAATATTCGACTGGCCTCTCTGAGCCTGCAGAGTAAGGACTTGAACCTCATTCTTACACTGATTTCAGCTCCTTTTATTGTGAAATGATTTATCAAAATGTTCTCTGCCCACAAATGATGCAGCTGGCCCGTTAAATTGGACATGACCAAGCGCACAGACTTTCGGCATGTGAAGTCAGCATTCAATAGTACGCCACCACATAGAGTAAGTCTGGTTATGTAGTGTTTGGCATATTTCTCAGGGTTAATAGGTTGCTATACTATCTTATGTTGAAACGTGTCACAAGACTTTATGAGGTTAGATTTTTTAAAAAGGGAAATACATCTTACAAGGCCATAAGGACCTGGCAAGGCAACAACATTGAGGAGTAAAACCCATCTGACTTGCAAAAAAGCCAGTTAACCCTGTGAAGGGGAAAGAGGCAATCCATGATATGGTCTCTTTAAACTTCAAACTTACAATAATTCATTAATCTAATTCTAGTACACTTCTCGAGGTATCTATCATCAAAATTTCACTCATATATGTTACTGTTGGCAACTTGGAAGTGGAACCCAAAATTTGCTACGCACTATGTTATATGTTCTTTTTGATAAGCTTTCATTCTAATCATAGTTTGGAATGTTTGATGAGTCGATGTTTTTGGAGCTATAAGTCCTTTCAATAGTTTGGTCCTTGATTATTGGCATATGATGCAGAGAGAAGTATGCCGGATGGTTCCTGCTTCTGCTGCTGACCGTAAAGGCGTAAGTGTTATCTGATCACTTTGTTTGCTTACCCTATACGTGCATGATTAACCATAATTTCTCTGTTTGCGACACCGGGCAAGTCAGGGAACTAGGCTGCTACTCTGGGAAATTGGTTTATTTTCATTTTCTTTAATCCCATCAACTTCCTTTTGTGCTACAAACTTGCAACTAAATTTCTTTCACACAATAGTCTAATTGAGATTCATGCCAGTTATACACTTGAATATAAATGTACTAAGTATCTTAACTAGAATTGCTGCCATATTATCTGCAGTTCGGGGACTTCATATCATACTTGAAGCAGCGGGAGTGTGCTGGAGTGATCAAGATTCCTGCAATGAGTTCCATATGGGCAAGGCTCTTGTTCATGCTTCCTTACTCGGAGGAGGTTTGCTCGATGCTCTCTATTCCCCACCTTCCCTCAGATGCCCTGATTGCCTTGGTCATGCCCAAGGAAACCCACATCGATGGGGTGTGACCGAACACCGCTCTAAATTCTCGGGTTTTTCAGGGACCCTCTGTTGTAATATTATTGGAGAGAGGCTGTTGGCGGTAGTTGTACATGCTGTGGAATTTCGAAGCAATGTAGTTCCTCGGCTGTTCTGCAATCAGTTTTTCAGGTAGATTTTGTAAAACTCTGCGAGTTTAATCAACAATTTTGGGTTAAAGCCGTTAAACAATTATGTTCTTTTCCCTTCTTGTTTTGAGCTCCCATGTGGACATATTCTAAATGAATGCTACTCAACGTTATATGTTATCCAGATTCGGCTTTCGACCTTCTGACAGATTGATCCATAGAATGATCAATTTCTAACATGATAAAACAAGGTTTCTTCCCGCACTCGATCGTGGCCTTTTGCATTTACTAGCTTGATCTAATCGTGGTTCCATTGGATTTGCCTTGAACCTGCAATTTGCAGTAATGGTTGCACCAAATAGCCATTACTGTTTTTTTTTTTTAAATTTAATTATTTTCTGTCATATCAACCAGTTTTAATTATAAAATAATAATGATGATCGAAAGTGAACTTATCAGTGACGACTGGAGACTCGGTTCCAAAAGGGTGTGTGCCTAAACGATGGATAAAAATATCATTATTTTTAAAATAAATTCATAAAAAAGGTATTTTTTTTAACTATTTTTTGGAATAACATTTTTAAAACGCCAATTAAATTTGTATTTTTAACAATAATGAAAACCATAGTTTTCAGAACCAAACTGGACCAGAAACCGGTCAAGATATGGATTTTTGGGTTCTTGGGTTCAACCGGGGTTCAATGGGTCTAACTGGATTTTTACAAATAATACTTATAATAGTGTAAAATTAGTAATATAAATATAAGATTGTTATATTTTATACATTAATTTATAACTTAAACTTTACAAATAAGATTTTTATATTCTACATATTAATTTAGAGATTAGGTTTCCTTTTTTTTTTTCTATTTTTGACTCTTGTTTTTTATTTTTTAGTCTTTGACCGGTTCTTATGGGTCCAGTAGAAACCCGGTTAGATTGGCCGGTTCACACTGTCCAACCCGGTCCTTGATACAAATGGAGTAATTAGTGAAACCGGACTGGGCTGGTGTCCGGTTCCGGGTCCGACCGGTCTGACCGGCCGGCCCGGTCCGGTTTTTAAAACTATGGTGAAAACGTCAACTTAGTTGACATTTTTTATTCAACTTATCAACGCCAAAGGAGTAGAACAATTACCCTGAAAACGCCAACTATGTTGGCGTTTTCTATTCAACATATATAAGTTTAACTGTTGGACAATATTAAGAGTAAATGTGAAGTGTGTAATACATCATAATCTCATTTTGTAAATATCTTTTAGATTTTTATATGTATAAAATTTTTATAAATTTTTAAAAGCAAATTTTATAGGTTTTGATACATGAATAGTAGTTTATAGAACAATTCAAATGTGTCATATATTGAGCAACCACCCAAATGCACTGTAGCCCAAATATTATACTGTAGCCCAACTCATTCCGTAGCAAAACTAAAGGAATTGTACCTTAAAATTCATCATATAAATCACCATTCAGGTGACAATACTTATAAATTTTACATTTAAAAATTTAAGAGAAATTTATAAAAAGAGATTATTATATATTACACACTTATAATTTACTCCTTAGTATTAGCGAAGGCTTACAAGTATGGGGCAGTTTCAAACTCAATGGAAAATGCCAACTATGTTGGCTTTTTCAGCGTAATGGACAAAATGGAGTTGAATTAAAAAAGTTAACTAAGTTAGCGTTTTAAAAAGGGAAGTTCAAAAAATAGTTAAAAAACCATTTTTGATGAATTTATTTTTAAAATAACGGTATTTTTTTTTATCAATTTCTCTGCCTAAAACATCAAAATAATAAAAGTGGAGGATAAATTCGACATTTTGCATTTTCGTTTTTCCAATTATTTTGAAGAAAAACATGGGAAAGAATAACCTCTTCGCATTCGTAGTCCGCGGCGGCGAGGCCAATCGGTTCTCCCCGAAGAGGCGGCGGAGTGCCTGATTTCTCATCCAAGCAATTCATCGCCTCGACCCTCCCGCTGTATCTGCAAGAGACTACGATCAAACGAAGAACTTAAATATGTCGAACACGTCGAATCGGTATGCTCACAGTCGACCCAGGCAGCCTAACTCCGCGACCAGGAATTGCCCGGATGCCCAGAAGAAGTTCGTTCCCAAGTCACAGGATCCAACCACTAAGCAGCCGTACCCTAGTCCCGCTCTCTCCAATTCCGTCCGGAAATCGTCGTCGCTGCAGGCCGGTGATGGTTCTTCCTCCGGCGGTGGTGGAGCTGCTGCGTCGGAAAGCAGAGTCCGGCTTGGGGAGATTGGACAGTGGGTGTCGGGCGCAGCTCAAAGTGGCAGCTTCGTTAATTACTTACCCCAGGATGAGGCTGTGGCAGCTGGCCTCGGGGCGGCGGAGGGTGGCATGGATCCAGTGGAGTCGCAGCGTGTAGTGGATCTTTTGAACAGGGAGCTCTCTCGGTTGCTCAAGCTAAAACCAAGAGAATTTTGGAGAGAAGGTGGGGGTGTTGGAGTTAAATTATGTTTTTATTGAATGATGTATTTGGATGATTGAGGACGATTCAATATCTGCTAATTATATGTCTTTGCTAAACGAAATGGTTCATGATTAGAATTCAATTTTGGTTGTTGGGTTCTCATTTCCGTGGTTTCTAATGCTACTTGTTTTCAGTTTGATTTATGGACACACCTAGCTGTTTCTAAGTGAACAGATTGCAAGGGGAAATTAGTGAAGATGATTGTGTGGGCTGCAACTTCAAATTGATCCTTGTGCCTTATCCTGTTAAGCAATCTATGGTTTTCTTTTTGTGTATTGACAAATCGGTTACTTTGTTCCAATTTAGCTTTTGAACGCTTAGTCCTGAGAAATATGCCAATGATTCTTCATTTACATTTAAAGAACCAAAAAGGTGATGTTGGAATATCATTTGTGGGTTGTTCTTATATCACAGCAATTTTTTGTTGGCTTATGTATTGAAAATTGGAGAGGAGAGAAAAGGCTGCCTGTTTATTTCATTGCTAATTTTTTACTGCACTTTTAGGCCATCCTTTTGTTTATGTCTAATGGGTTTGTGCTTATTTCATTCCTCCAATTATTTTCAGTTGCTGGTGATTCTTCACTACAAGAATTTCTCGATAGCTTCCTGAAGTTCAGAAGCAGATGGTATGACTTCCCACATCATGGTGCCAAAGGAATTGTTGCAGGAGTTATTGTTGGAGAGCTCGAGCTATGTCATCGCGTCTTCATGGTACTGTATCGAATGTAAGTTTCAATTATGTATTGGATCAGGTTGCATTTTAGTCTTTTTATACATCCTCCTTTCTCCAGACACCTATTTTCTGACAGTTATCTGGTGCTTGATATTTGATTTTAGATCTTCAAATAGAGATCCAGGTGCTCGTTCTGTTGATTCCCTTAGTCCAAAAGACCACGTAGGTTGGTTCTCTCTCACTATAAGCTGTTCTTATCGTGGTCCCTAACATGAGTTGATGTAAGTTCTCTTTGAGTGGCTGTCGGGGAGTTATGACGTGCTTTTTTGATATACTGTTGTCACTATTTTTGCTACTGTATATTTACTTTGGGTGTACCTTTGTTGACTAACTTCATGTATAGTCATTTTGCAGGACAAGAAGTTGCTGGACTTGCCTAAGTTGTTGGATATTTGTGCCATATATGGTCATGAAAATGAAGATCTGACTAGATTGCTGGTACATAGCTGAGCCTTCACTTTATAAAATTTTCCTTTTTTTTTTCTGAATTACTTTATAAAATTTTCAGCATGCAGAAAGAGAATACAATTTTGTTATCATTGCAGTTTAACACAGAAAGAAATACAAGATATTTATGACTCCAAATGCAAGAGATATTGCTTGTCAGATGCACAACCATCAAATAAGCCATATCTGTTTCCACGTAAATAGCTCAATTGGTCATGATTCTAAATTCTGTCTCCCCCATCGACTTTTTCACTTCCAGGTCTCCAATGCTATGAAAGCGCAACCATGGTTGCACTACAATTTGACGGATGTGAATTATAACTTCTTGAGTATTGTCCAGACAATGCAACATCGATGCAGCTCATTATTACAGGTTATATTCCTGATATTATATTAAAATACAAGTGACCGTCTATTAGATTGACTGCAATTTCCTTAAGCAAAACTACCTTGTCTTGGTAAGGCTTTCTGTGCACTAATATATTCCTAGATTGAGTGTATCTCAAGGGAATACAAGAATCTGAAAGAATGGGTGTGATTTAAGTTTTTGCAATGGTTTTAGTTCTGTGCAACCATAACTTCTAGTTTGTTTACTTCTCAATATTGCTTTTTCGGTCATCAATTAGTGTTGTTATTTGTTACATAAGCATGAGTGAGAGTAAACATATGCAAAAATTTATGCAGTTACTTTTCTCTGAGAGCCGTGAAGACCATGATATAAAGCAGGCTCACTCTGGCTTCTTAGAGGTGAGGGACCTCTCCCCATTGTATATGAGCCCATAACTTAATCCATTGCATAATGGGGGCAATGAGGTCATTGTTCCATCAACTTGATTTTTAATCAGTTAGATATCAATGTGGTCAATAGCCTTCATAGTAAAATTTGAAGTATCATGATAAATATTTTGTACTTAGAGGGAGCAAATCCAGGATCATTGGATGGAGAGAAATTATTTTCTTTCCTGGTCACAGTAGACTCTAGCAAGTGGATGAGGCCCTAGTTAGGGTTGGCAGTCACAACCCAATTCCCAGTTCTCTGATAAACTTTGTTCAATAGGTGATGGATTTTATAAATGATGCAATTTCATCTATGGACACATTTGTTGACGCATACAAACCTGCAGCTGCATTCTTCTCATGTCCGGTTGAAACAAGGTACTTTTTCTTCTCTCTTTTGGGGCACATAGAAACATTTTCATTAGATGAATACCATTAATCAAGCAAGGACTACATAAATTCATACTGCTGCCATTAGGATTCTCATTTATTTAGAGTATTATGGACTTAGAACTCTTGGCTGTAATACTTTGTGACGTAACCTTTGAGGACACAGATAACATGATTTAGTTTGCAACTATTGAGAAGCGATCTCTCTGTACTATATAACCTTCTGGTAGTTATACATTCTTTTCACTCAGATAAAATCCAGAATTTCTATTTGCTTCTGACAATTGTTAATTAATGTTTGTAGTAATGGAAATGAGGATTTGGTTTGCACACTTGTGAAGCTACATGATTCATTACTTCCATCATTGCAAAAGGGTTTCAGATTGATCTATTCATCTAGCGACATGATTTCATTGGGGGATGGGATAAAATCTACAAGTTCTATAAATTTAAAGCTGTTGTGTACAAGATTAGTGAAATTTGGCTGGAATCTTTTGGACACTTGTTATCTGAGAAATGAAACTTTTGAAGAGAGTCTTGATTTGCCAACTTCGACGAAAATTTTCCCTGCCAAAGTAGAAGATCCAATTATAAGAGCGGATATTATCATTCAAGCTTTTCGGGAAATAAGCAATTTGTCGCACCAAGTTATGGAGAATCAGAATCAGAAGACATTCCTTCAACAAGTTGACAGGAGTTATGGTATGATCAGCAGACTCAGGAGCTTGCAGAGCAGTGGTGAGTGCTTCATTATGTTCCAGCATGTAATAACCTCTTCGTTGTTTTCTCGGTTATTATAAATTAATAATTCTGCTTGTATGATATTCATCGTGGAGACATTTAATCTTATTGAACCACAACTTATGTGGGTCATTCAACCTTAGTTATCAGGATTGAACCGGAATTTTGAACCGGTTGAGCGATAAGTTCTTGGACAATTAGGGGCCTGAAGGCTCCGATAGCTTATTTGGCTAAATTTGTATAGATCAGGAGACAATTACAAGAAAAATGTAGAATGTATAAAATATACCAGTCAGATATTGTTCAAAGAACAACCTGGCTTGTTTGATCATGTGATGAGGCTGAACCATGCCAGTTCAATCTATGTTTCGGTGGCATATAGGCATGATGATAAGTGTCATATGGTCAATCTTCCATTGTATTTGTCAGCCTTGTTCGGTTCTGATAACCTGGTAAATTTTTTGTTACCTAAAAATATACAATTGTCCTCAATCTACTCTTGACTTGATGCAGGATGGATAGTAATGGATGATGAACAATACCAATATTTATCAGGCATCACGATGTCAACCAGTCTTCCAGCTCATGACATGAATCAACCTTGTGCGCCCGCTATTATAAACACGAGCAACGAGCTCCAGATTGATGAAGAGGCTGCTGTTATGGAATCGAAGATCAGTCAAATTAAGGATCTCTTCCCTGACTATGGCAAAGGCTTCCTATCAGCCTGTCTAGAAGTGTATAACCAGAACCCTGAAGAGGTTATTCAGAGAATTCTTGAGGGAACTCTTCACGAAGATCTCCAGTGTTTAGATACTTCACTAGAGACAGTTGCGGTACTAAAATCCGTTTCTTCAATGAGAGCGAAGGATAAGGGGAAAGGGAAGGTATGGGAATCGGAGCCAACACCTCCATCAAGAAATCCTTTGCCAGTTCCAGTGGAGCAACAAAGTGGGGGATCCTCATCTTTGGGTGGAAGGTTTGTTAGGAAGTCCAAGTCAGAGGCACCAGATATTGAAACGCTAGATACCCGAGATAAGAGAGACTCAGAGAAGGTTAATGCTTTAGCTTTGCAGTACGAGTACGAGGATGAGTATGATGATTCCTTTGATGATCTTGGTCTCGGAGGAGTGGAGTCGGGATTCGAGGAGAGTGAAGGGTTGGAAGAGGGTTCAGGTCCTGAAATGGGGAGTGAAGCTCCCAGCAGCAGCTCCAGATGGGGTTCGAGGAGGAAGCCTCAGTTCTTTGTTAAGGATGGGAAGAATTACAGCTATAAGGTGGATGGTGCAGTGGCCGTTGCAAATGCCAAGGAAGCTTCACTGGTCACTCGGGCACAGGGTGAGCTGATTTATGGCCTCGGTCGAGGTGGGAACATCCCACTGGGAGCTGTCAGGAGGCTGGAAGAGGCTCAAATGGAGGAGGAAAAACAAAGGGATTCTTCTTTGGCGAACGAGGGGGAACGTGAGTCGACTCCTAGGGGAAGGGGAAGGAGAGGTGGAGGAAGAGGCAGGGAGTCTCATGAAGAAAGAGCTAGTAATCAGTCCAATGGCTCCGAGGGAGAAGTGAGGGGGAATTCAGAGACTGGTAGGGGAAGGGGGAGAAGAGGAGGAAGGGGCCATTCTCGAAAGGATAGGGCCACGAGTAAACACTTTTCGAGTGTAAGTGGTCGCTAGTTTGATCTGAAAGTCATTTGATGAGCTTGGCTGTAGGTTCGCTGAAGGGTTTAAGGAGATGCAATACGATATTCGTAAAACTCATATGCGTGTTTGCTCATTTAAGGGTTTTGATTGGGGTGCACAACTTAGTCAAAGAGAACATTTGAATATAAGACCAGCAGTTTGCTTGTAGCAACAGCTTTAGGAGATCTTTGGCATGACCATGACGGTGAATTTTGTCCACGATCAGAATGGACTAGCAAATGCCCGAATTTTCAGGTCAATTTTTCTCTGTTACTAGAAAGATAATACAATGAGCTCTCTGTTCCACCAATTGTGCTCTCTGTCTGCCTCTTGCATTTGCAGCATCTCTGCCCTTTTCTCCAACTTTGTCTGCCTTTTATAGGTCTTATTGCACTTGCAGCGTTTCACTCTCCTATGTACCATCGTTGTATCGGAGCAAAGAGCACAGGCAGAAGTCGGGTTACATACTTGCTGAGCAATCAGCAGTTGATCTTGCTCACTGGTTAATCGAGGTTCATGCTTTCCACAGATTACTCCATAGGCAGTGGAGACCATTGCTTAATAAGTATGCAGTATTCATGGGTGGTAGACGAAACTGCTCCTTTCAGGGCCATTCGACATGACGGTGAAATATGAATGCAGGATCTTGTAAATGTAAATGGTGGTTAACCACATTCGCCCTTGTTGCACAGATGCGTAGATCGAGTTGGCTCTGTTGTCTGGTAACAATAACATTCATGTGCTTGAAGCCTACTAATATGTGTCGGGTTTTTCTATCCAACACATGCAGATCATGACAGAGCAAGGATGAACAGCTCTGTGGAAGCTAATCATCAACTGGCGATTCAGAACTCGTTGTCGCCGACATCTGACTGATAATGCCCGTCATTCCTAACCTGATGATAAGCGTACGCGGTAGTATAGACTGGCAAAACAATAACAATAACGATGATAGTAATGAAACGACTCAACAAAAAGAGAGTAATTCTTGGGTTGGAACCCGAAAATCTATTCATCGTGGTCTCTTCTGTTTAACAGTAACCGTCATTTTTGGGTTATGGAAAATGCACATGAATCTACTATATATATGATAGGAGTAAAAAAAGGGTGAATAGACGGTTAAGGAATCCCACGAGTAAGAGAGAATTTAATACAAGATTTTCTCAAAGGTGATGCCACTTCTTCAAGCCTCCCTCTTCGATACTTGCAGCGTCTATTCAGTGAAAAAATAGCTATCTTGGCCTTTGGTTAGTATATTCGCAATACCTATTCCAATGTACATATGGAATAGAGGGAGAATGAGTATTCTTTCTTTCTTTTTCTTTCTTTTTTTTTTTTCCATAAGCGATAGTTATTACTTATAAGGAGTAGAAATGAAATGGTAAAATTATACTTAAATTTTTAACCTCTTTCTCTCGCTTTTAGAAAAATATATTTAAAATTTTCACATTTAGTGTTACTTTAATACTTCATTTTTTTTTACATGTTTTATTCTTTCCTTAAATTAACTCTAACGAGACAACCCTGCTCCCATCAAAACTAAATTTATATTTTAACTATCCTTCCTTTCAGTGCCTATTCTAATCCCGATCATTTCCTTTTCAGTCAACTACATCAGCCCTTAAGTACTTTATTTTATCATATAATCAAATCTAAGACACTTTCAGATTGAGCGTTATACTGCGAATTTAAGCTCCTTTCTCAAATATACAATCGATCTTTTTTCTTATACAACTAGAGATCGATACACATCCATGGAACTGTGAGACGGAGCTTTGTTTCAAATTTTGCCTTGTAGACTATCATAATCAGACTCTGAACAATATAAACTGCATGTATTTGGCAAAAGTCCATTTGGGTCACATGGCTTCTCTATGACTTGCATAAGCTTACTTTTGACATTTGCTTTGATTTTTATTGGCCTCACTTCTAGAATGCTTTTTTTTTTTAATCTATATAACAAGCAATGTCGGGTAACATCTTGGTCAGGCATAATAATATCAGGGCCCCTTACCTTTCTGAGCGTGACCAAGGTCACGGTCGGGGTTGTACATGCTCTTGTTGTGAGCCAAGTGGGAACATCTTCCATCTATCTGCATCACCTGTTCAGATTAATAGCAGCAATATCTACTTTTCGATGCAACACGACAACGATAAATCACAACGTGCTCCATCCACTTTCCAAATCAATGAATGGGACAACCCGTTTGCCTAACTTGTACAAGCGGGGAAAAAAAAAGTTGCAGACGTGAGCCCTAAATTCACATGCAGCTTTATCACACAGATATTTACATCCATCTCTCTCTCTCTCTGTTTTTTTTTTTTCCCTTTTCTGGGGGCTCACTTTGTCGTCGCTGTTTCCTAATTCTCGGTGTCCGTTTCTTTTTATACAGATGTGGGGAGAAAAAACGCCAAGTAGAAACAAGCAAAACAAGGGGAGATGTCGGGGGCTAAGCAGCGGACCTGCCGGATCTCGGTTGGCGTAGGAGCTCTACCAGCGCCTCTGCCTGCATCCACAGATCAAGCCGCACACGTCAGCCGACCACGACGACCAGAGACACTTAAACGACCCACTAAACAATATTACAACCAAACAAAAAAATTTTAAAAAAATGCCCAAACCCGAGACGATGTCATGGAACGAGCTCGTATGACTCCAACCGCAATAACTTCACAACCGAATATCGAATCCATGAAAGTTTCGATCATAGAGCTAAACAAACATGGGCTCGACAAATTAATTGTTTTAAGCACACTATATATCGCAATAAAAGATCATCAGATGCTGGCAGTCCCCTGTAATGATTCTACGGTACACGTCGGACTTATGATTTGATATCCACCACGCTTACCAACCTCCGGGTTACCTAATATCTTAGAAGTCTGTGAGAAAGGAGTGACATCTCCATTGACCTATCAAAAGATTCTGTCTTCAACTAAAAAATTTTAAAAAAATTTCTCATTTTCATACTATTTTACTTTTTCAAGGAAAAAAGAGAAAAAAAACTAGCTTCCAAATCAAAGTTAGGTACCTTCCACTCTCTCTCATCATCAAATGCCTTTTCTTTTGGGAGCAAACCTCCTTTTCTTTTCCCATATCATAATCCTTTGTTTGGTTTTTTTTTTCCCCTATTTATGGGGTTTTTGTTCTATTTTATCTTTTAGCCTGTCCCACAACCCCGACATCGCAAATGGATCAATTGGCGTGGCAAAGCATGAGTCTCATGTTTTTTTTACCTTATACGGAAAAAGGAAAATGATTTACTAAATCCCACTGAAATTGACTGTAAAAATTTACTGCCCGGTCAGTCCATGCCGGAGCGAAGGCGAAATTCCCGTTCCGAGCCACCGGAAAATCATTCAACCGTACCTTTTCCTTGGCGCGCTTAGTGCCCGACTGCGACAGAGCCACCAGCGGCGGGATCGCTCCCTCGCGGGCCACCATCGTACGGAACACCACGCTCTCATCGCATATCTGCAGCAGGATCCCCACCGCGATCTCCTTCTGCCTCTGCGTGCCGACCTCCACGATCTCCACCAGCACCGGGATCCCGCCTTCCTCCACCACGGCTGCCCTTGCCTCCGGCAACCTCACCAGCTCGCTCATCACGAATGCTGCCTTGTCCACCATGTTCGAGCTGAAGTCGGCCATCAGCTCCACTAGAGGCTTCATGATCCCAGCCTGTACCGCCCTGATTTTATTCTCCTTCACCGAGCAGAGCGAGTACAGAGCCGTTGACGCGTCCTTTTTGCCGCGAAGGCTTCCGGTCTCTAGAAGGTTCACCAGGTGGGGAATGGCTCCTGACCTCCCAATTGCCGCCTTGTTCTCTTCCACCTGCGACAGTCGCAGCAGGGCGCAAGCAGCGTTTTCTTTCGCCGTCGGTGTTCCTGTTGAAGGCAAAAAAGAAGAATTCTGAGAAGAAGAAATCTCTATAGACATGAACCTGAATCTGCAATCTATCGGATTCGTGCAATCGAATCGGATGTACCTGTTCTGAGAGCTCTGACAAGTGGCCGTATCGCTCCTGATACGGCGATGAGCTCCTTATTCTCATCGCACAGTGAAAGATTCAGAATCGCCGTGACTCCATGCTCCTGGAGCTGGGGATCGGTCGACGAGATGAGCGCAATTAGAGGCTTTACCGCGCCAGCTCTGGCAATTTTGAGGCGATTCTCGGGCTTGTTCTTCGCGAGGAGCCGAATCTCCATGGCCGCCTGCTTCTGCTCGTCGATGGAACACGAGTGGAGGTCAGACACGAGTTGCCGAATGAGCTCCTCGGAGTTCTCCGAAGCGCAGGCTATGAGAAGTCGGCGGCTCTCGGATGACGCCGTCGGGAACTCCCCGGATCTGTCACTGTTGCAGTCGCTGAAGGCGGAAGAGTCGTCGTTGACGCTGAAATTGCTGAAGTTCTTACCTAAGTACGAATAATTCGACGGGCTCTCGGCCGCCATCTCCGGAGTGCTCTGGTCGCAGATCATCGGAGCGGCCCCTGATCAAATCGGAAATCGGCAGTGCGTAATGAGGAGTCGAGCTGGTCCGTCGACTGGGAAGAATATGTGAAGCGGCAATTTTGTTTTTGTCTCTCTACCCTCAAATTTCACATTCGATGCACTTTGCACCCTTCACTTTACATATTACTAATTTACCCACTTCGGTTTCACATTGGACCACCGGTGTTTGAAAGGTTTTACTTTTTTTTTGTTTTTTTTTATATCGGTGGTGTCCGGACCGGCCACCAGAGTGACAACGATTCCCGACTAGTCTTGATTGATAAAAAAAATATAACAAACAGTGACTTCGAGATAGCTATAACACTATCTTTAAATGATCAATTGTAAGAATTTTTTAAAATCATATAATTTGTTGGCATAGGCCATTGGGGACCGTTCGAATTCTGATTGAAAACCAAAACTTCAGCATCTAAATTCGAGATAAGTAAGCTTCAGGTAATCAAACAAATATATAAAACTGGAGGTGCAAATTTCTTGTGTAGAGTGGTAGTACCGAGTTGAATGAAAGGTGAAACTTTGAGGTGCGAAAAGGAATTATCCTACAAATGAGGGATGGAGAAGGCCTTCAGGGGTCGAACCGAGACGGGTCGGGTCGGGCCCACTGGCTGGGGCAGACCAACCACCAAGATAACTCACGGTTTCCCAGGCCGGTGCGCACGTGTGAAAGCAGGTGTTCTACCTCTAAAGGCGTGCGTCGAGTCATTTTTAACCTTTGCCTTTTCCCATTTGACTTTCTAATCTTATAATAACAACAATATTATTATTGATATATTTTAATATAATTCAATACATCTTTCCTTTAAAAATTATTGCTTTAGGCTATGAATATGGAAAAATTCATCCACGATGGAGATTTATCATTTACTGGATTGATCTGTATCAAATCAAATTAGTTGAAAACTACTCCATTTCTAGAGAGTGGGTGGGTGAGTCAGATCAAAGAAAAAAATAAATAATTTAAGTCTTGCCCAATCAACTAAAATTATTGTGGATTTACCAAAACAAAACAAGAAATGATCAAAGGCAGCCCACGACCGAACAACTCCATCAAACTCCATTATTTCTCAACTTGGGATGTTGATCCCATGTTTAGATGGTTGGCGCTGCCCGAGCAAAATCAGCATGGTCAATATCGACTTGTTACCGACTTATCGGTAACACTGTCTTCCGAGTTGTTTTGATCTCTGTACGGATGTGCAGAGCCACAGGGTGCAGCGTGACATCATCAAGCATTTTTTTTTGGGTACGCAAAAATGCTGCTGCGATCGATTGGCTTCTCTGTTAATATTTTGTGGCTATAGAATTAATATTTCTCGCACTGCTGTACAGTAAGCATTAATAGAACAGACCGACTTCCAGCACTATACATGTATGGCCTACTCTCTACATGCTAATGCTTCTAACTTCTTTGCGCGTCCATAAAAATGGCAACTCCCACAGCTTTTGGTCTCAGCAGTCTGAAGAATAGAAAGCGCACGGAGGAGGAAAACAGAGGAGAGTTCGGTTTTCAACCGCTTTGCTGAACCGGTCGAGGCTTCATCGGGATCGGGTCCTCATCTCTTTCCTCTTCATTAGTGGTGGGAGGAGAAAGATGAGCAGATTTCCCGAGGTCTTGGCTGTTCAACGTGAACTGACAATAGGCCGTCTGCAAGTTCCGGTGGATCTCCTCCATCCTTCCGCTCTGCTCATCGTCCAGGTCCATCTCGATCAGTATCTACCAAAATACCACACCTCAAGTTAGAGAGACAACAGATAAGAGAAGGTTGAGTCCACACGGTACTGGAAACCGTTTCTAGCAAGTACTTGACTCCCTCTGGTTCTACTGGAAGTTTTTCGAGTTCCCATTTTCCTTCTTTCAGAACAATGAGGGAAACAAGGAGGGCGCATTCCTTCCTACGGCACTTTGATGAATATGAGACGAACAGCACATTCACCGTCAGACCATGTTTATCTTTTTCCATTGTTGTTCCTATGTGAACAATGGGAACTGGAAACAGTTTCGAAGTAATTCAGAACCAGAATCTTCTACGATTGACGTAAAATCACCCTCCAAAAAGATGCAGAAGAAACAATGTTTGACATCATAAATATTCATAACTTCAGAGTTTTTTTTTTTTTAAACAAAAGATGGGTTCTAGTTAACTCCAAGAACCTTTTATTTTCCTTTCCCAATAGATGAGGAAAAAATGGAAATCCATATGTTGATTCAAAGACGTTTGATTTTAAATTATCCTATGAAATGAATGGTACCACATTCTATAATTAATTTCCTGCATCTGTAATACCTCTGCGGCAGTGTTCTTGAATATGGGGTGAAACCTCTGCCTGCAGTACTCATTGAATAGGATAGTGCAAATAATCAGCGGAATCATACAAGATGACGCTGATTTTGATCGTTTCAGCCCAAAAACAGAAAGAGCTATGATCTGCATAAAAACCAGAGAGAATATTGTTGTGTTGTGCACAGTAGGCCAAAGCTGTCCTCCACTTTCATACTTGCTAATATATACGTTGAGGATCTGCAAACAGACGCCAGAGACTAGTCATAAGCAATCAATACATCAACAGGAAACATGCATGATAGACCACTTTAAGCAAGTCATTATTACATGAAACTATGTGCACGTGTTATTTATTCTGTGAACCAGAACGATTGGTTTTTTTTTTCCTCTTGTTTCGCAAATTCAGGAAAATTTCAATTTGTAGTTCTCATGAACTCAAAAGCACCTGCTGAACACAAGATCAGATCAACCATGCAAACGGAAGAATGTTGATACATCAATAACGCCTAATGAGCAAAGAGAGCATTCAGCTAGCAATTCTCCAGGCAACCAAATAGACAAAGTTGTTGGAGGGTTGACAATCACCATGGAGAGGAATACAGGGCTTAGGGGAGATTTGATGTACCATATTCACATTGATTAAACAAATCACTTGTGATGCCACCAATACTCAAGTCAAGGACTTTGCGAGACGTTATTTGAGAAAATTATTGTTCAGTCAATAAATATGCAAAATGCCATGTTGGACCTTCAGCAGCCTCAATACAAGGATTGAAATCTACCTAAAATTTCAAAAAATTGGTCCTGTGTGCCAGGTCAGTTGTACTCTGGAAGCGGCAACTAATACATGAACAAAATTATGCCTACTGGGAATCCAATTCTTGGAGAAGGATAAATAATAAAAGAGGGTTTTGGAAGACAGCCATACCTGGTTCCGATACACGAGGTAACCAAGGAAAAAGTAAACCAGCAAGAGGGGCAGGATTAAGGGTGCGTGGATGGAAAAAGTGAAGCCAATAAATCCAAAGAGCAGCACTTTTGGGACTTCAGTGTGGTATGGAAAAGAGAAAGCACATAGATCATCGTTCTGTCTCAAAATACCCCTTTTGAACCAGTTCCATATCAACAACATTGGCTGCATCAACTCAGATGATAGACTCGCCCAACCTGATGTTAAAACATATGTCATGAAAAAGGTAGCCTGCAAATAGTTTAGCAAACCATATTAATCTAAAACACATTCTTAGACTCGAACAAGAGGTCATTCAAAATGGTCATCTAACTAGAACCTGGTCCAACAAGGGATCCAAAAAATGGTAAAAAAGTTCGGCAAATTGCACACCAAAAGAATCCTAAACCAAGTGTAGATGAAGCAAAAATTAGTGGGTGAAGATTCACCTGAGCTGGTACTGCCCTTGCAAGTTGAGTAGGTATCTCTTTCGGGCTAGAGATGGCATCTATTTGACTAATGACAGACCCCGAGAGAACATTAACAAAGAACACATTCCATATCATGAAATAGAGGACCTTGCTACATGCACTCTTTTTCCTTCCGCTACGAGATATAGACCCTTCTATCACTGCAAACAGCATCATTGTGGGAGGAACAGTATAGAGGAACAGTAACAAGATCACGCTTGGTAGGTATCCTGTAACCAGCTGATTCATATATTTCCTACAAAAAAAAGGACATATCATAAATAATGCCTGAAAGTGTGTGTGCGTGAATTGTGTAAATTCCTTTTTGAATGGCCAACAGGCATTCTAAATCCATTCTTCATCTATGTTTGTCAATAGAATTAAGTAAAAACATCTTCTCAGTAATGACTAAAAGTTAGATGATCATTGCTCGTGTATTATCATGCTTCAGTGACTAGAACAAGCAGGAGCACTGAATGACAACTGCATTATTAGAAGCATCATTGACCTCTATTAACAGACCAAAAAACTCAATAAAGAGTGCCCGCTTCCTTTTTCTGCTGTGGAAAGAAATATGAAGAGAATACACTTTAATTGCACATACTATCTTTACTTTGGATGACAATCAGACAGTTAAAGTTATGGCCTAAGTCCTCATGAAGATGAAGCCACTATTAGGAACCAATTCTCTGGTCCCTAAATCTCAAGAGACTGGCTGATTAGTCTCATGTCCAAATCAAATCATATAGAAGGTGTTCCATGTCTTATCCTCATTATTAACAAAATAATTGAAAAGCCATCCTTGCTAATAAGAATTATCCCAGGCATATCATGTAACTGCTGAAATGACCAGTTCCCATGCAATTGCATGCATTTTAATCAAGGATGCTCGGAGTCACCACGTCAAATAATTTCTCACCGTAAATCACCGTCAGCACCTAAGCATGATCCATGAGAGAAGCATACGATAAAATGCTTACTTTTTTAATAGTCCTCTGAGAAAGGGAAATGAGTTGTGCAACTGATCCAGTTGAGTGAGCCCTTGAACAAAAGTGACAGGTACGAGAAACACAAACATGAAGACAATGGTAGCGAGAAGTGTAGCTAACTTTCGGAGCCAGAGCTGTCCATATGGAATGGAGAGGTTTCTCCAATACACATCATGTGGTTCTGGAGCATAATTAGTCACCCATGACATTGGATTAGTTGACAGAAGAACCTCTGCAGCAACATCAGCAGCATAGCGAGTCTTGAAAAAGACGAAAGCAGCTGCAACTTCCTGTTGAAGATACAAAACAAATGAGACAGATACTCCTATCCAAGCAAAAGACTCCAGACATCTAAAATATCAAACAATCTCATAGGAAAATCACATAGTTGCTCCTGAAAACTATGGTTCTCATAAAGATTTAACTCTGTAAATTTTGATTTTCAAAAAATCCCCCAACCACTAAACATTCTGCTTAGGATCCATACATGTCAGTCCACTGGAATTTCCATCACATTCTGACTTCTTTTGTTATTCCCATTAGGATGCACCTCAACTCATTGTTGCATATCAATCATTTCCATCGAAGTCCTCAAGCACAGATTGAAATATCTATCTTCGTTTTTAGGGAATTGACTGAGACAGAGATTATGGGCTTTAACAGAAGATGCCGAGAGTGAAGAGTCTTTTACTGATACCAACAGCTACCAACATGTCATAGAGTGCATTGCCTTGAGTTTTACATGCTTATATAACCAAAACGTTGATATGAAGGCTATATTGATTGATCAATAGAAGTGAAAAAATTTCGCAGATGTAATCAACCATATCATTATGTAGACAAAGCAAGATGCAATGAAATCATTTTGACATGATTTTTGTTCCATTCCTCCGGGAAGCATTCCCTTCCTCCGTTCTCTCTTAGTTTGATAAGGAGTTTTTTACCCTTCCATTTGAAGCAGTTTCCAGATCACGAAAGGGTCGATTTCGGCTGATGCTCTCCGGTTGTTTAGGAGGAACTCTTAAAGCACCAGATGGACCTTGGGACAAAGCATATTGTAACATGTTTGTTCCAAGACCAATGTTATCAGATCTTAACATCTTATACACCTTTCTGTCTCAGCCTGTACAGGACATAGAAATAGACATCAAATTAAACAGCATAGGAACCATTAGAGAGCAAATCAATTTTAAGGAAAAATTAAAGTCAGAGAAAGAATTGGAATTTTCAAAGCAAGAAGCCAAGAAAATAGTGCCCTGAAAGTCCAATAAATAATTAGCTAAGGCACCTTACAATCTTCAGATTGAGAATACTGCTAATACTATTAATAAAAAGAACATGACAGAGAAATTAGCTAAAATGGTACTGCCTTGTAAACTTAACGATGAGATACTTCCAGTTCCCCACGTACTTACGACAGGATGCTAGCAAATACCAAGATTATGACCACAAGCCATTAAATTGGAAGGCCTTCTAATAGATGAGTTGATGGTTTCCCAAATTTCAGCACCCATCAAAAGTGATTCTGTTAAAATAAGGCTAATCTTTCATCATGTGAAGACATCCGCATTTAAATTATTCTAAACCTAAAAATTTTTAAGAGCCATGATGAAGCATTTCATGACAGCAAGGCATTCAGATGTCACAGATGCTCCACAGATCTAAATGCTGGCTTTACTAAAGCCAGTCTACCAAGAATAATCAAGCATCATGGAAAGTCAAAAGTTGAATGGATTTCAAATCAATGATTCGTACAACATGCTAGTTAAATCATAACATAAATCCAACATATCAAAAAAGATCCTAAATGACCCAGATAGAGTGATAGGAGCCTCCCACAATGAATATTTGGAAGAAGTTCCTTACCATCAATTTTTGAACTGTGCCACGCCGATAAACCATTTGATGCCCCAGATAGCTTGAACCATGATACTTTGTAAAAAATTTCTTCACTGTATCACTATATGACTCTTCTGGAGACCAAGGAACAGCACGGACAAGCACCGTGAAATGACTTGGATTTGGAGGAGATGTTCTTATATGTGTGACCCTCATATTAGCTATGCTTTTGTACTCCTGGTTAAGATGGTGCTCTGAGCATCAGAATTGCGTCAAATCAAGTACGCTAAAATTGTAGAATGTTGGGACATTACTTACACAGTAAAGAAGATAGCAAGCTGTAATCGATATGATATACAGTGCAAGACAATGAGCCCAAAACCTGGAATGCATTTGAATAAGGAAAATGATGAGAAACCAACACTTTTGACACTGAAAGACTCATAATGCAGTCATTGACTGCCTTTTCGTGAACTTTTAACTTCTAAGCATTTGTCTGATGAGCAAATTCAGCCAAGGGCTCAAGAAAGGAGCAATAACAGCAGAGAAAAAAACTTGGACTTTAATAAGGTTGTTTCCATCACCATTTTGATCCTTCTTTAACATTTCCAATGGTAAAGACCTCCAGAGATTCTCGTGGGAACTGCTTGTGGTGCATCTCCTGCCCATAATAGTTCACTGGAAGAACTAGAAACATGCCAAGAAAAGCAGCAACTGCAAAGATTCGGAGACTGCACAAATAAAGTTGATATATTGGTATAAGCATGCACACCAATCATTGATGTAAAGGGGGGCAAAATGAAATTCGTACATGCCATTTTCAAGGCAAGAGCAAGTAGTCTATCTTAAGTTGCAAGTATTTAACAGGTAAAAGTTGTGTCATAATTCTAAATAATATTCTATGTACTGCCAGAAATTATGGCAGATAATTAGGAAGACAGTAGGAAAGTCCAGCAATGTAAATTAAAGATATAAGTAATTATTGATCATAGGCAAACCACATGTACAGGGGCTTCTGTCAAAATTACCTGCAGCAATCGTGCCTAGCAATATTTTGGTAAAATTTGAATTGCATAAAACAAATAAGCAGCTGAAGAATGTTTAAATCACCTGAAAACAATTATCCTGAGGAAAACTACAGCATCCACGCCAGCAGTAGCTAATATTTCAGCTTCAGATGTCTCCCATGCCTTCACAATCCAACTGGGGGAAGGAACAAATCTCTGGAAGTTGATATGGTGATTGCGAGTTGGATTTACCTGGGCAAGCCTTCGTCCAAAATACACGCTGAAGTTGCTTGGCTGCTTTCTCAATATGGAATAAAGTGACAAGAGCACCACACAAACAGCAATATTAATGCCAGCGGATGTTAAAAGAGCAGAAAGGTTCATCTCCGCTCACTACAAGTAGAAGCTGCCAACTACTATCCAAGTGTCAAGACACGACCGGAGCCAGATGACAAAGCAAATTCCATTTGCAAAAAAGCCAGGGGACCTTTGGATAACCTCTATGGCTTAAGCATCGAAGTTTTCCCAATGTAAATGCTGCACAATCAAAGAACCAATGCTAGTTATACCGATAGAAAAATGAAAGAAAACTGAAAAAGAACTCTCTGTCGACCTATTGAAGTTCTAGTTCTTCTGAGGACAGTTTAGAAGGATCTTCTATATGAAAATCAACAGAAATTGATGCAAGTGGAATATGAATCATTACAGATGTCCCTAAAGAAATTCCGACTATTTGGGAAAAAGCCGCCAAATTCCCAATCCGACAGCTTGTACTTATCGCTCATCCAGCATTCCCTAGAAGTACTCATCAAAGCTCTTCCGAGCACAATTCCTCACTAGCACCTCGAGTAAGACCAGTGCAATGTCGATGGCTTCAAACACTCTCCCCTGCACATTTGAAACTCCCACAATTTTCACTCCGTCTCCAACTCCAGTCCCCTCTCATCCGAATAAGATTCATTATTGAACCATCAAATTGGAAACCCAGCCTATCAGCAGGAAGAGCGAACTACTGGTCGAGAAACGACAACATAAACACAAAAGCAGGACTAACCAGGGGAAATAATAGGATGACAGGACGAACGGCAGGGAATGGCAAGACTCCGACAAGAGGTTATCGGGAAATCGTACACTTAAGGAGCGACCGATGGCTTCCCCGGCCCTGGAGTGAAACCAAAGCCAGTTATTGTGCGAAGGGACGGATACGAGCCAGAGACTTGCACGCCATTGGCCAAAACCTTCTTGCTTCGACTTCACAAAAACAGAGAGACGAACAGTGACGGATCGGTGGAGACGCGGTGAAGCCACGGAATCATCGCTGCTTAACGCCGATTAACTCCTCCCGGAATCGGAAGCTCTCCGTTATCAAATTTTATGGAGAGTGGACGGAATGGTTAGTTTTGATTAAGCGATCGGATGCGGAGAGAGAGTGTTTTCTGTTTTGCCTTTCTTAAACAAATTACGGCTCCGCTGGAAGACATGACACGTTGTATTCTTGTATTTTCATCATTTTTCTGAAACAGAAAATGGGCTTTTTATAAGGAAAATATGATTTTGGAAGGATCGTGACAATTCTAGACACCTTTTCCATATTAGGTGTGGAATTATTAATTATATAATTGGATGTAAAATCATGCTAATTTTATGTAATTTTTTATATTACGTATAAAATTATTAATTATATATTTAGATGTAAAGTCATATTACTTTTATTTAATTTTACATCATTGAGTATAAAATTAGTGTGCATTTATGACTTGAACTTATAGTTGCAATTTTAAGAATAATTTTACAACCTTACATCATTAATCTTTTTTTTTAATTTGTTAAACATTTAATTGTCATGGCTATTAACTTAAAAAAGAAGCTAATAATATAAGAGATAACTCAAGTAGATAGGACGTACGTATTACTCGTATAGAACTCAACAATGTCAGAGGTTTGAATTCTCTTCAACGCGTAGTCCTTGGTGAGATCACCTACAGACTTATAGGATATTCATAGGTCTGAGAAAAAGAAACTCCTCGTTATATTAAGAAAAGATCAACTACTTTACTTTTTACTTAAAATAATAGAGAAGAGATTAAAAAAAAAAGAGCGTGATAAAATTAAAAATTTTTTTTTCACAAAGTCATGTTATTACAACAAATTGTCGTTCACGAAAATGATTTCTGGGACCGGGGGGAAGGAGAAAGCGAGCGATGCGCCACGTGGACGACAGGGTTTGAAAGGAACACGCGGGGCGGCGGTGGGGGGGCCGGAGGCAACCGCCAGTGCGCCTAACTGTCGCTGTACGAACATGTAACTTTCCCGCTTCTCTGCCGCGTATTTTTCGTATCCCAATTCCCAATTGCTTTCCCTGTCTCTCTCCGATTAATGAAAAAAAGGCACGATCATATAAAGGAAAAAAATTTAAAAATAAAAAAGTTTCATTTTTAGTGGGCGCAAGTCGAATGTAGATTTCGGGGTGCCTCCAATAGGCGAATCCGCAGGTAAACAACATACAACAGGTATAGTTCAGAGTTCGACTCTCCAAGGGGCTGGTGTTCATGAATTAATGATGGTTTTCAGACCTTATAATACGCTGGTTTGTTTCGGGTCTGTTTATTATTAAATTATTTTGTATGGGCTGGGCTAAGAGTTAAATTTTGCAGGCCTCGATGTCAGCCCAAGCCTAAATTGATTACCAATCGAAGCCCATGAATAAGTTATTCAGT
Organism: Lagerstroemia speciosa; assembly: GCA_037672795.1. Taxonomy (NCBI): domain Eukaryota; kingdom Viridiplantae; phylum Streptophyta; class Magnoliopsida; order Myrtales; family Lythraceae; genus Lagerstroemia; species Lagerstroemia speciosa. The sequence continues at coordinate 540,189 of CM075292.1, forward strand.
CTATTAATTCTTACATGAGCCAACGTGTCTCGTCATTTGTAGCTGATTGATACTCGTTTCATACATTAATAAGGAAAAAAAAGGTCAAATTATCGATTTTATTCATTACTAATATTCGCCTTTAGAATATTATGGCACTTTAAACACTCGTCCTCAACATATGGACAACTAAACTCGAATCGGATAGTTTTATTCCATCATCGAGCTAACAATTGACGCGAATTCAACTCTCTCTTCCGCACCCAATTTTTACTGACCGCGAGTTTCACGCCGCAGTTTCTACAACTAACCACAAGCCGGACACTTTCCTTCGATGCTCTGGCTTACACAAGTTCCCACGCTCGGACACGACGAAGTATAAACTCGAACGTTAACAAACTGTTCTAATAATATAATAGAACTTGACATAACCATAACCATTTTCTCATTACTTAATAATCTAACTTTTTCCGCCTTCTGACATTTAATCACTATCTCTAGGTAGTAGTTTGGATGGTGGTTCCAACACATCTTGATTATAACTTATCGCTCTTAAATCCAAAAATTGTGACAATATGACGAGACTCTCCTACGTAGTTGAACGCGTGTTGAGTCTCTCGACAAAAGCCTTCACCCGCCGGACCGCGGTCTCCAGCGTCCGCACGTTCATGTTGGCGAAGCAGAACCGGAACCACCCCGGCTCGGTGCAGTGGCAGGCCGATCCCGGCGAGACGTTGAGCCCGACTTCATAAATCAGCCGCCTCCACAGCTCCATCTCCGCGTCGAACGTCCCCGACCTAAGCAACTTCCTCATATCGACCCAGCAGAAGAGGCCCGAGTTCCCCTCCAGGCACTCTATCCCTATGCTCCTCAGCCCCGTCACCATCTCCTCCTTCCTTTTCCTCAACCTCTCCCGGTTTTCGGCGATGTACTCCATGGTGAAGCTCTCGTCGGAGAGCATGCTCGCGAGAAGTGACTGCGTGTGGGACGACATGAGCCCGAAGCTCGACATCTTGGTCGCAGCGGCTGTGACTGCCTTGTTCTCGGAGTAGATGAGCCCTGCCCGGAAGCCCGGGAGGCCAAGGTCCTTTGACAGGCTGTACACCAGGTGGACTCGGTCCGCGGCCGAGCCGTTGAGACCGTTGCCGCCCACCGCTGCCTCCCAGATGCTCACGAAGCGCGGGGAGTCAAACACCGTGCCGGAGTAGATCTCGTCGCTTATCAGGTGGATGTTCTTCGCCGATGCGAACCGTACAACACAGTCCAGCTCATCCCGGGCCATGGTCGTGCCTAGTGGGTTCGAGGGGTTCGTGATGAGGATGCCCCTTACGTTGAGGTCTAGGGTTTCGGCTCGTGCAAAGGCTTCTTCCATGGCCGAGGCAGTGACCCTGAAGTTGTTCGAGGAAGAGGTGTTTATAGGAACGATTTCAACCCCAGTTCTCCATTTGAGATCCCTGTCGAACCTGCAATATCGAGAATCGAATACATAACTCTACTATAGCAGACACGACATCAGATTATCGCCAGGTGCAAGATTACAGTGGCATCAGATCGATCAAAATCGTAAACACTAAGCCAAGAAACAACACGTGTATAAATATGTATACATTATCAGATAGTATGAGATCGAGAGTGTGTTTACATACCCAGGATAGTAAGGGGTAGGGACGAGAAAGGCGTCTCCCGGCTCGGCGAGGCAAAACATGAGAATTTCGTTGGCTGAAGTTGCGCCGGCGGTGAGGACGATCTTGCTCGGATCAAACTTCACCTTGTTCCCTCTTATCTTGGCCATGAAATCTGCCAAGGCCTGCACAAAACCAGAAGCTCTTATATGTATATATACATATACTAATAACGTAATTGGTGCATAACCGGTATAGTGACATCAACATCGAACCATGATATTGTGGTTTGCCCCGACATTTTCATGTTTTATGACCATGTTATAATCAGGTAAATGGCATACCTCCTTGAAAGCGGGGAGACCGTGATAATCTTGGAAAAGCGCAAGTTGTCTGAAGTTGGACGTGTCCCCGCCTCTCAACCCGGCTGCTTCCGTGTTCCTCTCGAGCCATGACTCGATAAGGTCCAGAGAGAGCTACAGATTTTCGAGAAATCGACATATGAAAATATGCACACATAGTCGGGCCCACTAATTTTCCGAATATAAGACAGTATGTGCCAAAAAAGTTAAAGACAAATGACAACAGACATGCATGTTGGGTCGACCAAGACACATTTAATTATCCATAAGCATCTCTCGCCTACCGGTTTTAAATAGAATCTCTAACCTGGTTTTCGGCTAGTCCCATCTGGATGATCCCACCGGCATTTCGAACTTCATCGTACGGGTTCTTCTCGTACTCCTCCCATCCCAGGAAGTAGGATGAGTCCTGCCCGTGCGAATCACAGCTTGCTTTTCTCGACACCATCAACGTTTGCGCGGTAAGACGGATTCCTAAGATCGATGAGTAATAAGTTTATGGTGAACGGAGTGAGATACGATGTGTATTGATCTTCTGGTGGATGAGACCGTCTACCATCGAATGCGTATATATAATACATAAACGCTGGAGAAGGATCCGGGGAGGTGCAGGGAGACTGGCTTAAGGAAGGACATATGCTTGACTTGGGTGCTTCCGTTCTGCCTGGTGCTTGCCAATATTGTACGAGTTGATGGATTTGATCTGATGGTGTCTGCTGATTGTTTTTGACCATTTAGATGTGGTGTGTTACCATATTTGTTCTTCTGTGAAATTTCATGTCGTCCGTACTTGATTATACATTATTGGAGAAGACATGTATACCTTGAAATACCTACAACATAACCACACACGGCCACGGATATTTCTTTTCGGTTCATACCATCGGTATCCACAAGTTCATCGAGTCATGATTAATTCAGTTCGAGTAGAACAATGTGAATTCTTTATGTTCGTAAGATTCGGATACGAGATTTTACTTGGGGGAGGTGTGTTATCACCTCAATTAACCCATTTCTATTATAGATATTTAGATTAGACAAGTAATGTGACCACTTGACACTTAGAATCCTCGTGGGTCTGAACTAATTCAAGTTTAAAAAGATATACCAAATCAACTTAATCGGTCCATATTAGCTATGATCAAAACTTTTCGTTCTCTTGTATTAGAGATATTATTTACTGTTGACTCGAAAATATGGTATTTAGGAATAAGACTGTGTCGATTAGAGACAGTAATAACTGTCTTTGGAATGCTCAAATATCTGTTTGATATCACTTTGATATTTTCAATTTATTAGTGCCCTAAATTATTACATGTTCTTTATCTATAAACATATTATTTATCCATAAAATTACTTAAGCTACTCAATCTAATAAAGTCGTGGTTATGGAGAAATTATTACTTGATCTTATCTCACAACGTAGTTCAAGAAAAATACCAAATGAATTATAATAAACGAGCAATTGATATTAATCACTTAAACAAATGTCGTAATTATTTTTAATCAGTGTAATTTAATTAATAAATTAATTTTTTCTCGCCATCTTATTTATTGTAATGTTAGACTATCTGTGATTTTTTTTTTTCATAGACACGTTTTCTCTATCTCTGCTCTTCTTATTTATCACGTTTTGAAATTCTTACTGGTATTAGGTTGAGAGAAAAACTCCATTTTTGTTTGCCATCGTGAAGCCCTTGGGAGAGAATTGGTCAGCCATCAAACATAGCCAAGAAAATCGTGAACATTTATTACCGCTGCAAGGTCAACATTTAATGACAATCCCACATTTCATAGGAGTGTTAAGAGATATTATTTATTAGTATTAGAAAATAAAATATTTAAAATAAGATCGTACTAATCATAGATAGTAATTAATATCTTTCAAATATTAAAAATCCATTTGGTGTTCATAAATTATTATATTTTTTTTATCTATAAATAGGTTGTTTATTGACAGAAGTACTCGAGCTGACAGGCCTAATAAAGTATGAAATTATACACCGTGACCTGCCATACTCCTTGATGTTTTATTTCTACTCTCCTTGTCCTTCATTTTTTGAAATTCTTCACCTCGTATATTATATATGTATATATCTTCTATTATTATACGTGAGAATAGACGTAGTTGATCTCTAATACCCTTGTTAAATAAATCAATAAAATTAAAAATGCGTTAAATGGCAAAATTACTTTTACAATTATAACCCCCACTAACTGCTCGTTAATTTTCTTTTTTTTTTCTAATTATATGTTTTATTTTTTATTCGTGACAATTATAAAATATAACAAAATAACAGTTTAAAAATAAACTATATATTTAATAATTTCATACATAGTAAAAGTCTGTGTCTAGTGTCTGTGTGCGTGTATATATGTACACCACAAATGTGCCTGATTAACTTGGGATTGGATATATAATTCAAGTCAAGGGAGGCTGCTGCTACATCATTTATGAACCAGACTGTCTCCAAATATTCGAAAAGCTGGGGTCCAACTTTAGCGTACCATTCCTCACCGGTCACTTGATCAAGTAATGTCACGATCATTAGTTCATGTTTAAAATAGAATGATAATCGAAAAATAGGATTCGATACAGTGGATACCTACCAAAAAGTTCTTGGCTCAACTCCTCTTGAAAAAAAGAAAACTTCTCGTGCTGTGATATTTCTTTCAGTTCTTGTTCGAAAACCCCGTAGTTCCTGTCACGTCCCATGGCTCTCCATTGGATTGTGAGAAAGAAGACATTTTTTCGAGTACATTTGTAAGAAATAGCGATCTCAAAGGTAGCAAAGATAACAGTTTTGAGCGATGAGACCGTAATGTTACAGATGGTATCAAAACTATCCATGTTCCACAATCACGGGAATTGTGGGTGTTTATGTTTCAAAGGCAGCTTTCAAGCCGTGATCGAGGGGGATTATTCGAATCACGGTCCAAGAGCGGCACGAAATTATTTGGACCCTCATAGGTCAAGAGCCCACGGCCATAAGGGAAAGTTTATCACGTCCCGTGATCCCACATTAGGTGTGAAAGAAATAGCTGAGGTCGTGGTGTTACAGTGCCGACCTTATCCGTGCCGTGTCGTTCTTTCTCGATATCTACTGATTTTAGCTAGCGACCATTGTGATCGGTCAAGAAGTACCGCGCAGTGGTGCAGGCATTAATGAAGAGTTCCATGTATATAAAGTCAAGGGCGTGATCTTTCTCCGCTGGCCACCCAGCTGCATGCTGAGACAGAAGAATTAACTCTTCTTGCTCGCCCATCGACACTAGCCGCGTAGGTGGCACAGCTCTAAGCGTTGAAAATCCGATCCAAGAATTGAATTGAAATTCTCCTGAAATGGAAAGCTGGCGGAAGATTACTTGCAGTTCACTGCATGAAGGAAAAAGCCAGCAAATAGCTTCTCCCCGAAGTATGCGTTTACATGCCTGAATGAGGAGAAAGTCTTGTATGTTGAGCATATACCATGTATTCGTGTCACGAGCCAATCAAATCAAATCATTATGGTTATTTTTTTCCCTTTTAGATTTTATTTAAAAAAATTATAAAATTAACTTAATCTTATTGGCTCGTGATATCACACTAACACTAGCACTACCACATAGTATACTTGTTACACGACTCTCCCCTTAATGAAGGGGCGAGGACCCGCGTGGTTAAGAAGAAGAGAGAAGGTCTATCAGAGGAGAGAGTCTTGTGTAATTTCACGTGACAGTACTAACGTAGTGTGTTACGAGCCAATAGAATTAACCGTAAAAATGACTTGATTTGATTGGCTCGTGACACTGTGTCAGAACTGTCACGTGGTATACGTATTACAATACGTATTATAGATCATTAAGGAAGTTAATATTTTATGAGATTTATGTTGCGAATTGGTCTAGATTCAGGTAAGTGTATTAGAGATTGAGTACTTGTATTTTACACTACAGTAGTTGCCTTTTCGACAGGTATGTTGGATAGCAATAATCATCCAGTACCCGGTTAGAAAGCGATGAATCTCCGATATTAGAGGAGCCAGCCATTAGGCCATCGAGTTCAATTTGCCATGAGACAAGATGAAGGTCACGAACCGTGGGTCAACTTTGAGGACAAGATCTCCAATGCTCCTTTCTCTCAAGTTAACCTCGATTCAGAGCAAACACCCCATAGTATGATAAACTCCCGTAATTTTAATGTATGACGTACCACATTTATATCTACTCCCTTCCTCCTTTTACTTATTTTAAGTTTCTAACACAACACTCTCTCTCAACCTTAAATCAAGAAATTCTTAATTCATCTTTTATATATATATAAATATGTATGTATATATATGTATTGGATTTCCACGCGTCTTGATTATTAATTTCCTCTGTTTCTTGTTCCATTTTAGGCTTATAGTCTCCATCCAAAAAGACCGCACCACCGACGAAGTTTCAGGTTGTGGGGCCCCTCGGTGGCGAAACTTTCCGATAATGTCTCGAGAGCATATGTGTGTTGTGCGTGTGTGTATATATAGGCTAGTTATATATTCCATGTAGTAGGACGTCGTAGGCAACGCATGGTAAGCCCTCAATTATTTCACTTTGTTTGCAGTTCTCGATTTGTGTCCCATCATCTTGGAAATTTTGCTCTCCCTTGGGATACTTTTGATTCTCTCAATACTGTTGGCAGATGCGATCCGCTTGAGGATTGAGCAGAAAAAACCCTACCGTTCAATAACAAAATTGTTAAAAAAAAAAACGTACTTTTAAAATAATTTTCATGATAAAAACAATCTTAAAATCGCACGCTCAAAATATGTTTTCAGTTTTCTAAAGAAAAACGCATGTTCAACATGCGATTACCTACCTTTTTAACAAACGAATCGCGTGCTCAGCATGTGTTTCCTCTACAGAGGTGAAATGCTTCTTGCGAACACGATTTTGAAGCGGCATTTTAGAAGTCAGTTCTAGAACTACCGATTTTTAAAAACGAATTATTTACGAGGGCGGTGTGTTTGTCCGATTCTCCCGAAGCTGAGTGACAAGATAGTCTTAGTGACCGTTGGGTCATCTCGATCCGTTTTATGTCAGTCATCAGTTGCAAAGTGAGAAGATAAGTGTTTGGCGACCATTGAATATCACAATCTTTTTTTTTTTTGGTCGCCAGCCACGGTATCCAAGCAGGCCCCACCAGCGGTGAGATGACATCTTTCAGCCAACCATACTTGACTAATCCGTTGGTCGCCCCGGGTCGCACGCCTGGCAATGGCGGGTGAGGCTCCCAAGAGGGGTGTCTGCGTACGTGAGGTCTCGAACCCGAGACCTCCTTAAGCGGCACCGAGCTGCTTACCACTCGGCCCAACCCCTCTTGGTTTGAATATCACAATCTAAATGGCTGGTATCGCCCCCAAAGAAAAAAAAAACAAAAAATAAGACCATTTTTTTTTCGTACTCAAAAACTTTATATTCCCGCAAATGTCGCCATAAACTTCACATTCAACAAAGAAATCATTATCAAAAAAAGGTTAAACGTGGAGAAAATAGCAATAGCTGGAGATGTTGTTTCATATATTACGGATAGTACTTACGAGATATCACAAATCAGTAATTTTTTATATTTTTATAAAATTCTAAAAATAAAAAGTATAAATAACCGAATTTTTTATTAATTTATAACACCATATAAGAACTATCACGTAATATTCTCCTGCTCAATTTTCAACTTCGATGGCTTCCCAACATATTTTTTTATGTACAAAGAATGCACATAAATTTAGAGTTGATAGAAGGAAGAGAGAATGAAAGGAGTACGAGAAATTCCACTAATAAGATCAAACTCAGGATGTCTATGTCACGGGACGAAAGCGACCATAGGTTCTCTCTGGATCCCAACATACTTTATTAGAATTATCCAAAATTCGTTTGGTCTATCTTAGAATGATGAACCGGCACTGTCGGACTCCTCCAAGCAAGTTTATCTGCGCCATTACGCTTGTCAATTCCTTTTTAGATTTGACATCTCAGTTTGTGTGGAGATTTATAGCTATGCCCAATTATGTTGTCCACACAACACACGCATATATGTATGTATATGTATGCCGACCATGATTATGAATCACTTGGTACCTTATCCAAAAGGATGTCCGTTGCCTTCTAACTTCAAAAGCATTAGGGCTGATGTGAATGAGATGATCAAGCGGGGACGGATCGTCCAGTTTTGAGCGTTGGCTGCAATTCGGAAGGCCCTTTCTAGGTCTCTGGTGGATGTTCGACATAGTCGCTTGATGGATCTAAAAAAATGCAAGAAAATTAAATCGAAAGTGGCTGTCCGATTTGACCGTTGCAGATAGCTCAAATTAGGCGACTGAAAGAAAAGAACGATGAGAGATGACCAGCAGGAACAAGTCAAAATATTTGGATTAATATTAGTTATTTATAGGAAATAAGAGAAGTCTTTTTTTAGGCCATTAGCCAATGGGTGTGTGCCAACTATGTGACATGTCGCCTTAGGGGAGCGAGAACCGGGGTGAGTGAAAGGACATTTTTACCCCGAAATTGTTCCATTCCTTATTTAATATGAGGGGATGAAATATTGGTTTTTTCTGCTATTATATTTTGTTACAAAAAAGTCCTGTAAATCTAAGAAGCGAAAAATAAAAAAAATTATAATAAATTTCATTAATAAGAATTTAGTTATAATATCTTAATTTCAGATAAAAATAATATAAAGCTCTTTATTTTTAATTTCTTTTACTATTCTTTTCCTTTTTAGGAACTAATAAGAGGGTGATGTGCTTACCCTCTTCTATGCTGTTTGACGAGTCCACAATCACAGGTTCCAATTCCTTTTGCAAAACCCTTTTACGCATTTGTGTAAAAATATTTGTTACAAGTTTGCTCCTTAAATTTGGGTTTACCCTCCGATTTCTTAAATTATATCAGGTCGTAAGTAGTATTACGTTGACACGTATATTTACAATTGAGTATGAAAATCTAATTAAGCATATAGTTGAATTGCGGCTATTATTATCTCTTTTTTTTATCTATACTATTATTATTCAAAAGTTAAACAATTTATAACTAATACAGTTTGAATCGATATATGAATTCAAGATCTTATTTAAGAGGAAAAAAAAAACTAACAGCTTAACCAATCCACTCTCGTTACTTTCTTCCTTTTCGTTATCATGTTTGTTTAAAGCAAGAGCCCAGTTTCCACATTTACGTGACCGACCACACTTAGATCAATATCCACTATCCCTCTCCAACCACTCCGACCTTTGTCGTCCCCATCTTTTCCCCCACTTCTCAGTCTCGCCTTTTTGTTTTTATCGCTTGAATTCGCTTTGCCAACAGATATCTTTCCGGCCAAGTAAAAGCATGCAGAAGCCAAAGTCAGCGGCTGACAATGAATAATATAAGCGGAAAGAATGCCCCTCGCAAGAACCATTAGGGTTTTCGCATCCGTTTCCAGATGCTCAAACTTTAACACTAGCCAGTGCTCGCCCACAGTCGGGATTATTAATCGATCGATCCCAGTCTGTTGCTAGCTAGCAGGGCGAATGACATCGATCGATCCACATCAAACCCTCGCAAATGTTCTTTAATTATATGCGTACACTGTCCGACAACATTGAACCCTAACCGATAAATGCGCGTAGAGCGGTAAGCGTCGTTTACCCAACCGCCCCCGAGCCCAAGTGTCAACATTGGCAGCATATTGAAGAAGAGAAAGTCTCCATGGGAGAATTCCAAGGAGAGCTGCTATGGTGTCCTTTTTGGTATTGTGTGTTCCCCCCGATGGACTGAGCTCTGCATACAGGGAGTTGCTTCCCACTTCAACTCACTTCCATATCCATGTTAAAGTAAATTACTCGCTAGCCCGCCGGGCCCCCACCCACACGCAGCCATAAACACCGCATACCGCCCCGATCGATGGTCGGCATCGACGAACGGGTCTATTCCGATGCAGTCATTATTGAATGTACCTCGATGAGAAATGTGATGGGCATCTAGAGACCGATGCTTGGAAAGTGATAGAGTATGTATTCCCGAACGTTTGAAAGATCGATTACGTGAAGCTCCCATTAATAGCTCGTCGAGCAACTATAGAAGCTGAATCAGCTAGTATTAATTCATATCTTCTGCTAGATCTTTAGCCTCGAGCTTTAATCTACCGGAGGACATTTAGAGATCGATGTATGAAGGAAACCTAGTAAAAAAGAAAAAAGAAAAATGTAGTGGCTTGAGTACGTATTACAGTACCCTTCGTTAATAATTAATTGGAAAATTCTACGTTTGAATCTTTTGGCGGTAAATGCAGCGGTTAGACTCTTTTCTTTAATTTGAATAATTAATAACGATTGTTGGATTAAGTTACTGGATGATCCAATAATTAGACCGTAAAGGCTTCCACAATTAACATGGCAATTCGATGCTCACCTCTGGCTAGTGTATAGGAAGCCATGCACCTCGAGTCATTCAAGCCCGAGTAAGATTGACATTCCGATCGTAAAATTTATTCATGGATCAACAATCCATGTTTGTTCCGGCGGGACATTTTATCTCATTACGTGCTCTATAATCTCATGTCAAAAATGTTGAAATGCATGTCTTTTTATAAATTTCGCAGACAAAATATACACGCACATATATGTATATGTAACGACGATAATGATGATGATGCAGATGGATGGCTTATATAATTTTGGGCAAGGAGGTAGGCAAATGGGGGTCCAGGGCCGAGCACCGCCGCAGCCGATAAGGTGGCAGATTGGAACCGGCCGGCAACATGTACGTCACCGTGCAGAGAATGCCTCCCACTGCGAGCAAGAGGTACAAACATTATTGATCGCACTGCCACTTGGCTCGTTCCAAGATAGAACCACCATTATTAGCTTTGCCCAGGGCAAAGGTCGCTCTCTTCAAGTTCCAAGAGAAAATAATAATAATAATAAAAGTTCACTACTTATAATAGATAAAACATCTCTAAGAATAAAATTATCAAATTTTCTTTTCTAGAGTAATCATAATACCCATTGCCAATATGAATTAGTTCAGATGATTGGACACTCAACCCATTTAATTAATGAAAATGTCGGATTTGAGTTTATGAGAATAGAAAAAAACTCATACCGTGAGAGTTCACGTCTTTTTAGGATAAAACTCTTTGGTATCACATCACAAACTAATAGAATTTTGTTATCTCTAAGCTAAAAAAATCTTAAAATGTGTGAATCATATCAATTCATAGCATCGCATCGTTATTGTGACGCGGTCTTCTTTTTTGGCAAACATATTTGCTGAACAAGTGTCAAACGAGAAAACCGGCATTTACCGCATCGGATATTTTATGCATCGATGGATCTTATATCTACATGCAAGAATCATCGTGACCATCGGTCCCCATATTTTTCCCCGAGAGATAGCTCGGCTAGCCGAGGCCCGAGATAGGTGTGAACATATGGTCGTGTCAACCCCTTTCGCAGGTGACATAATCCACGCCTTGAATGTCTTTAACTGGGCCCAGATTATTGGGCCGAGGCCCCGTCTAGGATGAGGCCCATATTGAGCTCCGGCCCCCCACCGACCGCTTTTAATATATGGGCAACCACCCTACCCCTTCCATTTTCTGGTAAGAAATTTGACATTTCTGGGCAGTTATCTAATAGAAATTGGAAATTGGAAATTGGTAGGGTGTGCATAAATTGGTTCGGTATACTCAGTGCAGAGTAGAACGGTTTAAGGAGAGATTGGATTGCTCTGGATTAGTTCGATTGACCGATTTTATTTTAAATTCTTGAAAATAAATAATCTGGTCCGATTCGAACTGAAGGATTTAACTGATAAAGACAATTCGGCTCTATTTGAACCGATCAAAAATCATTTTATTAAAAAAATAAAATGATTTAATTCGATTCTAATTGACTAGTCGAATTAATTGAAGTGCTTTTTCATTCTGAAAATCGAACGATAAGTTGAACCAATTGAGCCGGTTTTCTTGCCAAATGGCCCCAATGTTGAACTTTGGGATGTAAAATCAAGATTTGCCACATTTTATTCCTTCTCCCGACAGACAGACGAACTCCGATTCCCAACAGAGTACGGGGTCGTTCGTATTGTGGAGGCGGCGAGCGGTGAGAATTGAGGCGCTTGTTCTCCTTTCGGACAAGAAGGAGCCGAATCATGGTCCCAGGGTTTCTGGTGCAGACTCGATATTGTTGAATCGAGACCAATTCGTTCCTTCTGCTGGAACCAAATGAGCGCGGGGAAGGACAGCCCCCAGAGTGGGAACACATGGCCCCCAAGCTATCGGCGGAAGGAGGAACAGGAGGAGATGAGCCTCTGGGGAGTCCTCGCGTTCGGTCTAATTGGCGCCACCGCCACTACTCTGGCGGTCAGCTTCTTCTCTGAAATGCTTCTCCCCTACAACCCCAATTCGGTCCTTGTTGTTTACTTTTTCAATCGAGATTCCTGGGCACGCTTGTATGGTCGAGATAATTCATGAGGTCCTTGACTTGCTTAGACAGATGTTAAATTTGAAATTTGGGATCTGATTGATAGGACGAGCTGAAGTTGGGTTTTGGATGGAATTGTGTTTGTGCATCGTATATTTAAGAAAGTTGACTGCTTTTGGTTTTACTTGGCGAGAATGAAAGCTTCTTGCTCGTAGATAGAAGTACGTGTCTCCTGTTGCTTTTGATGAGACTTTATCTGAGGATAATGTGCTGATCTCTTGTTGCAATGCACAGGCCACAAAGCTTCGGCGGACTGTTGATTGGGTCTATTCTCAGGTACGCAGCGGATCTACAGTTTTTCCCTTTTAGCAATATGGGCTTTTTTTCCATTGTGCTGGTCGGCTTAGTAGAATGGATCTCTTGATAGGTGGTAAAGTAACGGGCTGAATTCCACTTCAGTTCGCCATAAGAAAAGACAATGGCTTGAGTGCACTATTGCTTATGTCTTAGTTAGAACATTGTAAAAAACAACTACATAAGCTGACTGATATTTGATTGTTCTTCAAAGTTGACCAGGACAAGATCATCAGCAAAATCTTTTCGAACAGCTTTCCAAGAGGAGGCTTGGAAGAGGTACAATCGGCGAATGCAGGAGGAGTATGAAGAAGAAATGGAGAGAGTGGTGAGTCCTGTAGTTTGTCTGCTTTTGTTGTTGATTGCATTGTTCATTGCAATGACAAGGAAGATGGGTTTTGTGGTATATATTCCCTTGCATTTGATGGTTGGGCCTGCGGTGAAAGTTTCAGTCAAATATGTGTGTCATCTCCTTCATTTAGTACTATAGCAATGTTAAACGATAAAGCGAAAAAGCACATTGATGGGCTGGAATTCAGAATTAGAACAATTTAAAGGTCCTACTCTTCAGAACAGTTATCTATATGAATTTTCTAGTTTTCTTGTATGCCGCAAAATCTCGACAAGTCATCAACTGGAAGAGAAGGTGTTTCTAGTGATATTTAGACAACATAAAATTACAGTAAGTTTTGAGAATATAGAATAGCTAAGTTTTTTAAAGCATATCACATCTTCCTCTTGACTTGCTAGACTAGGGTAATTGATAATATTTTTTTCAAAGAAAGCTGGTATACTGAATTTGTCATCTTCTTCGATTCTTATATTGAATCAAAAACCATTTTTACTAGATATATTAGCAAGTGGGCCACCTTCCAAAAAAAAAATTAGCAACTGGGTACCTCTACAAATCTCTGCATATGTTGGCAGGATTTCTATCTTATGAATCTTCCAACTCACAAGTCTACCTTTTCCCTTAGATATGTATTAAAATAGAAGCCTTTTAAGGATTTCAGTTACAATATGAAGTGATATTGAAATCATGTGTGGAGCAGTTGTGTTTCTCGCAGAGAAATCTGTTCTTCCATTATTTTGTCCTTGTATTCCACCCCTTGAAGAAGCATAGTTGAATGCAGTGTCCTAGATTTCTTTTCAAATATAATATTATACCACGCAACAGTGTTAGCTTCGTACCTCAGTTATAATTCCAAGTGCATCACGTAATTAGCTTAGTAATAAACTAGCATGCAATGCATTGCTAGATTTGTGCTTATTTAAAGTTTGAAATGCCACATGAGCAAGACCTTCAAGCCCAGGTGAATTTGATTTGTTGCTATGTAATCAGGGACAAGAGAATTGTCCATGGTCTTGAGTGATAGATGATGCTAGATTTCCTTTCAAATATATATGGCGAGGGAGGAAATATTATACCCTTTAACTATGTCAGCTTCATATCAGGGTGCTGCAATGTGATTGGTTCAGTAATAACCTGTGTTGCTACGTCATTTGGGAAAAGGGAAATGCCCAAGTCCAAGTGATCACTGATGCTAGATTTCTTTTAAAGTATATCTGGTGAGGGAACAAATAGTATAACACACAACTATGATTGCATCGTATTGGGGTCGCCCATTATGTGATTAGCTTAGTAATAAACTAGCATGCGCTGCATGGCTTGAGCAGTGGATATTTAAAGTTCTAAATGTCAATTGAGCAAGATCTTCAAACTGAGAAGGAGAATCTGATCCAGTTTAGTCATTGCTATGTTACTGTTGACAAGGAAGATGCCCATGGTCCGAGGAACAAAAAAAGATCCTAGAGAACTAACTTGAACTGCTTTATCAGTAGTCTATGAAGGTACATTTTGGGCTAAGCTCGCTTTTCTATGATAGAATCTTTGTGCATTAGAACCATATTTGTATAAAATTGGGAGAGCTACTTTTTATCTGTCCTGTTTGTAGTCATGATCAGCCCTGAATATTAAGTTTTTTCAGTTTTTCTCTGTCACTTTTCAATCACTTTGTCAACATTTTCTTCTTTTACAGGAGCGCATAAGGCGTATGCAGAGTGTATTTAACAGGGAAAGAAGCAAATACAAGAGGGGGGGTTATGAGAGCTGGAGGGAAACTGGTCCCGGTGCATATCATCAACAGTTCCAGCGGGATGATTGGTATTGGAAGGCAGACACTTCCTTCAAAGATCATAGGACTAACTATCATGGACCTCCGAGAGACAATAGAAGTTATCAACTATCACATCATTACATGGTGTTGGGTCTTGACAGGTGATGCTTACATGTGAATCATGAGCACTTTGATTTGAGCAATGTTACCTCGTAGTGACTGTTGAAGCCATGAAAAGGATAGTTGTAATGATATGTTGATGTTAAGCTGTCTTTCATGCTCACTCTCCTACTGGTCTTCATTTTCCTTCTGGCTAATAGCGCACTTGTTTAACTCTTGTAAGTCACTGTACTTCGTTATCGAATGAAGTAGCGTTATCTAATTTTTCTTTGATGTAGGTCAAGGACAACTCCTTATACAGATGCTGAGATAAAGGTAAGACTGCTGTGGAGCATGAGCTATTTTGCTGACATGAACCTCGATATTTCTGTGATTTATTTGTACATGTCATTAGTCTTATGTTTTTTCTTTTTCAGTCCAGAATCCTTGTCAATTATTTGAAATAATGATCATTACCACATCACTTTCATCTGGACTGATGAAATTATTGATTTTTGCTAGAAGTGTATATAAGTTTCAATAAACTCCAGAAATAGTTATTGATATTTGATCTAAATAATGGCTGCCCCTTATTTGATAGTTCACATCTTTGATGATCATAATTCCGCTTACTGAAATACTGTTACGAATTGATGGATTTGGGTGAATACTCAGTTAACTTGGATGAAGGAACGATTAGTTTATCGACAACGAGATGGGAAATTTCGGAACAACATAAATTTTTTCCTTTCCCTTTGGTTTGAAGCTTTATTTACCCGCTTGTATCCCACAGTGGAGTACTGGGAATGCAATGGAATTACCTGTGGAAATGAATGGATGGATCACCATATCTTTTCTTTTTCTCCTTTTTGGTTGCCAGTTGATGGAAGTTCGGTATGCAATTATTTGAATATTGCTTAGTTCCACATCTTTTTCTCGTTGAACTTAGAGACTCTTGGTTTACTGACTTGCTTTCTAATGATTCAATTTGACTTGGTTTAAAACGAGCTTTTGCCTTCTTGTTGCTGCAGACAGCATTTAGGGCCAAGGCAATGGAGTTCCACCCAGATCAGAACCAGAATAATAAAGGCAATAAATAATCTTAGTAAAATAAAACGCCATGGCCTCGTGCAATTGTTGTTCTGCATTTAAAAGTTATCTTTTTCCTGGCTGGTTGCAGAAGCTGCTGAGGCAAAGTTCAAGGAGGTGCTGAAGTCGTACGAGGCTATCAAGCAAGAGAGGAAGACCGGGAATTAATAAACAGTCTACAAATAACTTTTTCAGGATGATTCTGAATCCACAAGAATGGTTTGCTCACAAGACACCCTACTGCACATTCCCGAGATTGCAGAACTGGAGCTGTGTAGGATCTAGCCTTGCTGCTTCATTAAGGATCTTGTCCGTGTCCAATCCGCTGATGCACATATGTTATGATTCGAATAAGCTAGACTACAGCTCCAATATCACTAGTCCGACTTCCGAGAGCTTGATGTGTATAAGGAGCAGTAAAGGTTTGATGCTGCCATTGGAGTCGTGGTCCGGGAGAGGTCTTTACCAGCAGGTTGATGTATAGTAGGTTATCTCTCACATTACTTTATTTTTGCCGACTAAGACGGAATCCGGAGATCGGAGTACAATTCCTGGTTCTTCGTTATTGTTCTCTCTTTACCTTTCCTATTGAGTCTGAGACATTTAACGTAAGTTGGTGTTGTACCATATAAAGATGCCAGAGGGAATCTTGAGACAGTTTCTCTAGCTTAAGCTATGTAGTAGTGTTACAAGAGAAGAAATCAGCCGTAACTTCTCGAAGTCGAAGGTCAAGCTAATGATTGAGATATGTAGTCTTCAATAGATTTGAGAAGTTTGAGTTTGATTCTGGTCGATAAGACTTGACATTTCCTTTTTTCTAATCTTCTACCTATTTGTAACCGGAAAAGAACAGACAATAAAGTGAAGGAATTCTTTTGGGGAATACATATATACACACGCGCGCGCGCACACATATATACACATAACGAGATGGAATGGAACGTTGGCTTGTTAGAGGGAACTTTGGCGGAGGAAATGGACTTCAAGTGTTCCGACACGAATCTATGGAGGGAGGCTCTCTCTGCGTACTCGGCTCACCTCGAGTCCCTCAAAAAACCCGACCTCGTCTCCCTCGACGCCTTCTACCGCCAGCAACTTCCGTCTCTTCTCCGCTGCCGGAACCCTAACCCTCACATCACCAAGTCGGAGCTCTCCCAGCTCATGAAATGGAAGCTCACCCGCGGAAAATGGAGGTGAGGCACCACCAACCGTTCCCTCTCCTCTCACCTTCGCGCGTCGACATCTCTTTTCCGTGCTCTCTCTTTCTTGTTGTACAGTGCGGCTGATGCTAGTTTTCCCTGGAGAGAAGCGTCCTGTTCGATATCAACAGGGCCTTATGGTTCCACCCAGTTCATCATGACAGCAGTATGTTGGTCTCGGAAAGAGTGTGAAAATGGAGCAATTCCTCTTGCTTAGAGAAGCTACCATGCAAGCTGGACGATGCCCCCTTTTTTTCAGAACGATGCAGCTCCCCTTTTCCAACAATTAGTTGATCTACGGAGTGGCCATTGTTACTTCTTATTGAAAAATTGAGAGAAAAGACACGGCTTTTGAATGTGCTTAACTCAATTTTCCACTCATTTCTCTTTCTTGACAATAGCATAGAGATCTGAAGAGTTTTCTGGGCTAAAACATGGCGTAGGATTTTGGAATAGGTGAAGGTAATAATGAAATAAATTGAAAACCGGTATTACCGTTCTTGCTGTTACGGTTTCTTTATTTGCGGTTCTGATTAACAGTACAAGCTTTGTGAATTCCATTTAACAGCGGTGACTTACATACTTGGAGAGCTTGATAAACATATATTTCGCTATTGCTTGACCTTACTGGGCACCGTAAGATTATGACATTTCATGAGCATATATTTTCAACTGACTTTGGGATGTTCATTTCTGCTTAGGCCCCGGTTGATGGATTTTGTGTCATCTTTGGATGAGGCAACGGTGAAATCTGCCTCACAAAAGGCTTTTGAAGCACTTCCTGATATCTCCAAGGCTGTGACTGAGCTTACGGTTTTGAAAGGTGTAGGCCCTGCTACAGCCTCTGCAATTCTCGCTGCATACGCACCTGAGGTTGCTCCGTTTATGTCGGATGAGGTGAAATTGAATATTTGAGGCTTCCCTTTCTTGCTGCTTGATTTTACTTTAAATGAAATTGGTTGGAGCGTATGATTACACCGATTTATAGTAAACCATCTACTATCCTATTGCTGAAGGCTATGGAGGCAGCTCTTGGTAGCTCCAAGGATTATTCGTTGAAGCAGTATTTGATATTGGTGGAGAAACTGCAGACTAAGGCAAAGGTAAGTGATGTTTTCTTCCCAGCGTTATATGATTCTATTATAAGATGCAGAGAGAGGGCCGAGGTGAACTGACATTAAGTCTTTGAAAAATAAGTTTAAGGTTGTTATGTATCTTTTTTCTAAAGAACTCGGAAAGCACAGAGATGACCGTCGTGATTCCTCAAATTAAAAAGAATGGCGAGGAAGAAACCTGAGAGTGATGGTAAATTCTCCAATACTAGCGCCTTTTATACATCTCTAATGATATGGAACCAGTATGTTCTCCATCAACAAACAAATCCTTCAGTCCATGTAGTAGACAGCACCAAGAATTAAGTATTTTTGTTTGTCGATGAATCTATGGTTATAAATCAAGCGACATGATGAGCATAAGCAATGGTGTCACTCTCAGAATAGAATACAGCATAATGCAACTTCAAATATATATATATATATATATATATATTGTTAAGTGGTATATATTGCAAAATGGTTTGTAGGAATTGAGTACTGAGGTTGATAGCTTCACACCATCTGAGGTGGAGAGAGCTCTGTGGAGTTCTGCTGTGGGGGTCAAACTAAACCATTCACTGTCACAGCCAAAGACTGGTTCACAGGGCAATCCCAAGAGGAAGAGAAAGCGATAATTCTGGTGAAAGCAGGGAATAACTTATTATAGTGTATGTTTACCGCTCATCCTTGAATGTATGTAGATGGACTGCACTTAACCTGCGACCTGAAATCCAGAAAGGATATGGAAGGTGACTTTTATGCATCTTTATGACAATGATCAGCTCTCGCAATGAGCTTATTGGTTTCATTTGGCTAATGACTACATGAGCTCTTATTCGATCTGGTTAACAGTGAAATTATTTTCTTTCAGACAAGCGTGTCCATCATCCATGTAAAGGTTGCTCTTGTCGATTTGCATCTATGCCGCTCTTTCTGCATGTAGACTTAACAGTTCTTTACTTCCAACCACCCACTTGCTGAAAGTGTATAGCTTGTGCCATCGAGGAGGGCCACATTAATGACCATAGAACTGCCCATTTTGAACAAACCATATGCCGGTATCTCTCAAACTCAACATTAGGCATGAAAGTATTTCTGAATTTCTGCTTTCGAAAAGATGCATATGCTCTTTGGCTTGAACTGCAGGAGCAGGTGGTCAAGTGGTGATCCCATCCCCTGTCCTGGTCCCATGATTTGCAAGCGAGGCTCGGAGTTCTGCACTCAACCTTTTGGAGTCTGCCTGTCCCTGCAATGTTGTCTTCAGAAGTACTCGGTCCCAAGCTTCCACTTGATGTCTTAAGGTACAATTGCGTGCCCACATTTCTTTGCCCTTTTATCTGCCGTCAGTGTGAAAACTTTTTTCTGTTTCTCTGACCGTTGCATGAGTCTCCTCTTCCATGCTAGTTCTTTTCATACGGCTTTCTGATCACCCGTAAATTCCCTTCCATGACAAATTTCACCACTCTATTACCGACAAGCATCCTCATTGGTGCTTGCAAAACGACATTGCACTACCATCTACTATGCTTAAGTTCTCCCCCTTTGTTGCATAGTCCAGTGGGCTTCAATTAGCTAGTGGCGTTGGGATGATCTGAACCTCCATGACTTATTGCTGGATTGAGCCCAACATTTGATCTGAAGTTTTGAACATCATATTCTAGGCCTCAGTATTCTTCTGTCCCTGTTTTCTCGTTCCTTTTTCCACATTTACCATTGTTGATTGATCAAATGACGTGTGTCTTTGATTACCTTTCCTCGTCTTTAAGTTGATGGTTCTGTCACCGAGCACAAAATAGACCCATCACAGATGGACAGGTTGATGCCTATCTGGTCGAACCAGGGAGATGTATAAGTGGTGTCAATTTTTCTTCATTAACACGAGGAGGTAGCATCCAAATCCAGGTGGAAAACAGAAACATGGAGAAGGAATATCCATTCTGCTCACCCAAACCGGTCACTGAAGAATGCTCCCAACAATATTAAAGAAAAGGACATTAAGACAATTACAACTAAAAAGGAAATTAACGGTTGAAATGATTCAGTGTTTCTTTGAATAAAGTAGGGACTTGATCTTTTAAAGGGAGAAGAAAATTCCTAATTTAAAAGGATTTATCACTTGATTGCTGATTATATTTTATATTTAATTAGTCAGAATTTATTAAATTTTTAGAGACTAAATAGCGGAGGGGCAGTGAAGAGAGATGGTGGTCGTTGGAGAAGGGGGATAGCGATGGCTCCTGCTGATGTCGTGCATCTGTCGAACTGTGTTTTGTTAAACCCAAGGTGGAGCCGGCCCTAATGAAGAGAACTGGGGCAATTGTTAGTTGGGAAATCCTTTTCCGTCGAATTTTTTTATTTTCCCATTTATTGAGTCGGTGATTGGGACATCTGCCGATTAAAAGAAGCCAAAAAAGGATTGATAAATAAATAAATAATAAATCATGAGCAACATGTCTTACGACAGTGCTTAATTCCCGGAGCTACTTGTCTGTCATCTTATGCTTCGTCCAAAACAAGCTTTGCTAAAAAACTCAAGTCGGGCGAAGCGAAAAAGAACTTAGTGAGTATTATTCTCATTTTGAGATTTTAAGGTCATGGATTCGATACTATAATTTTTATTCAGGAAAAAAAGGGTAATATGATAGGGTCTTATTTGTACATGAATCGAGGTCGAATTGAGGAGTGAGTGAATGGGCATCCTCTTATACGAGTAAGGCTAAGAGGACATGCTCAGCACGAACGACAACACGTCTGTGTATGTATCAATTATGACCTTTGACTTCAGCGGCAGAGAGGGGAAAACAAAAAAGACAGACCCCACCGCCGACAGGCAATTCGTTCAGAAAATGTTTGAATAACTTTAACTTAATTTATATAGTCTAAATAAATTTTTTTATTGTTAAAAAACGAAAGCTGATTTATACATTTTCTGAAGTATAAAAGATTAATTTTTTAAAAAAGCCACGTGGAGGTCCCTCGTAAGAGAGCTCGACCGAGGAAGGGGGTAGACACAGTATCTACTTTCATATCAACGCGGATTTTTAACTGAGCTTACTAAGGCTAAATTTTATGGTTAATAACCAAGAGGGGTTGGGCCGAGTGGTAAGCAGCTCGGTGCCGCTTAAGGAGGTCTCAGGTTCGAGACCTCACGTACGCAGACACCCCTCTTGGGAGCCTCACCCGCCATTGCCAGGCGTGCGACCCGGGGCGACCAACGGATTAGTCAAGTATGGTTGGCTGAAAGATGCCATCTCACCGCTGGTGGGGCCTGCTTGGATACCGTGGCTGGCGACCAAAAAAAAAAAAAAAATTTTATGGTTAATAATATAATTGTGTCTATACTTTAATTAAATTCACTTTTAGCATAATTTTTTTTGCATGATTTAGGAATATATGAATTTTAAAATATTTGTCTCGTTTAGCACACTGTTTATTTTTCCATCAAGTGTTGTACATGGCATGTTAAGTACGCTAACGTTGCAAATGATGGCTGATGTGGCTATGCCACGTCAAATGCGTTAAGAAAATATTGAATTTACGCTTAAATGCTCTTCATTAATTTAGAGTAATCGATAAAAATTTTATAATTTTATATTCTTCTTCCCCTTGATGTCCCTCTAGCTTTGTAAAACTTGTATTATACCACAGATTTCAAGTACCCAGCTCGAACCTATTCTTTTATTAATTAATAAATTTTAAAATTTTAAATCGACTGAATTGTGTAATTAGCGTGTATTTAAATTAATGAAGAGTACTAAGGGCAAACTCGACATTTTTTGAAACGTATTTTACGCGGTATTGCCATGTCAGCTATCGTTTACCACATCAGTTGTCGTTAACGTGCCAAGTAGGATAAGCTCGTTAGTTTTGACCGAAAAACGGACGGAGTGCTAAATGGGACAGACATTTTAAAGTTCGTGTCTTCCTAAGTCACGATAAAAAGTTCGCGTTAAAAGTGAGAATTTAATCAAAGTAAAGGTGTAATTAAGCTATTTGCCCTAAATTTTCATGTCTAATTTAAAAGTTTAAAGCCGGCAAGCGTTGATTTGTATTGTTTATATTTTCCATATTTTTGAAGTAAATTTTCGACATTGGTTTCAAATGTCAAGATTCTCCAGCATTCGGCATTCTAAAAGTATCATATTCCAATTTTATAAATAAAAAAGTTCATAATAATTAAATTTTATTTATTGACGCGATCTATTGAACTTTTAAATTTTCTTCACGCGGAGGCTCTATTTTTTGGATTATAAAAATTGTATTTTTGTAGATTATAATAGGAGACACGAGAGTTTTTAACAATCATAATTGTGATTTTAGAACTGATGGGCAAATCATCAAAAGACAGCTGGCCCGACACCCAGATACATGACAATCAGATTCAGTCCCCATGTAAACTAACCATAATTAAGGAACAATTAAAAACTATTAATTTTTTTTATAAATAATTAAAAACTACTTGATTGAAAAAAAGATATAATAATTCTGCAATCTCCGGCCATTGACTTACAACATGGACACGGACCGTCCACTCGTAGAATCATCACAGCCCCGATTATCACCCGTCTTTCCCTCTTGATTTTTCAACGTGCACCTGACATGTCACTTCCCCTGTACATATTTTTCTTTTCAAAAAATTGGCCGTGCATCAACCTAAATAAGAACTCCCTAGCCGGTCCGGTTCGAATATTACCATATCACGATCAATGTCGTGAACACGGTCAGAATTTTAACCGTAATGAAATTTAATCGGATCATAAATCGAATTGTGAGATTGTGTTTGCCGGTGAATGGAATTAATTCTAGAGTTTAATGAACATAGGGTGAAACTGTTTTAAAAATTGATTAATTTTCAAGAACATCGTGTGTTTCGAACGTAAAGATTTTATCAATTTCGGTTGTAGAGTTTTAGCTCCATAATTATCAGATTATTAATAAAAGCTTTGCAACCATAAATTATAATTTTAATTCACAGTATGAAATGAGATTACACCCTGACATAGTCTCATGTTATACTAACAAAGAGGTCCTTAATGATTAGATAGTATGCCCTAGATAATGTAATTTTTTTTAAATAATATTAACAAGAGGAAAATTGAACATAGATCTTGAAACGTGCAAAATTAATTCTCGAAAATTGTTAAAATTTTATGTGTGTCATGGTAGGATCCGAGAGATTTACACAACGAACTCATTGTATGTTATGCATTGAATGTTTACTCGTCTAAGCCTGTACTTGGATACAGCTCATTAATCGAAACCGAGGCAAAGATGAGGGGAAAACGGTAGAGAAATTTTAGGGATATTAATCTAAAATGACGCGAACTTCTAACATATGACTAATAAAATGCCGAGTTGAGTTGTATCAATAAAATCCTTTAATGAGTTGTATCCAAATATAGGCTTAGGTGAGTAAAATCCCGAGCTGAGTTGACCAAATAAATACCGAGTTTAAATTCTTTTTCGTATATTGTGTAAAAGTATATATTAAAAGTTGCGTCTTTTGACTTTGGATATCAGAGGCAACGATTTCTTAGACTATAAAAGACCACTAGTGATGATATTAGCTATTGAATTTATCTAATATTATATATACATGAGTAAACGAACAAAAAAAAAAAGAGCCCAAATAGCCGGTGATATAACACAATACTGTAATTATTACTACTTCCCTTTTAAATTTAAAAGGGGAAAAAAAAAAAAAAAAAACAGCGCGAGGAACTTCGATGACTCTCCGTAGAACACTGGAGTCTTCAGAAGCCAGCGTGCGAGGGCAATAGCTGTCAGCCATACTGCTTTTTCTGTCCCCGAAAGAGCAATCTTTATTTATTTATTTATTTATTTATTATTAATATATTTATCTCTTTCATTTTTTCCAATAACAAGAAATCTCTGTGAACCTATAAGAGATGCGAAAGGGAAATAATAAATCAGTCTAGAATATCCTGTCACGATAATCGATTCTAAAATCTCTAAATTTTAGTATCATGTTCGGTTTCCCGATCCACGGAGGGCTATTTTTGTTTTGGCGTAGGTTCTAGAATGTCATTTTCCATGTTTTTGCTTTTCGCTTGTTTGGGTCACTGCCCCTTGGAAGCTTCTGATCAGCTGACCTCCTCCAACTCTTACAATGTACACAGACACACACCCACAGAGATTACCATGCAACTGCATATATATATATATATATATATATATTAATAATTATCGGATATACGTCGTAATCAAACCACATTCGCACGAAACAAAAAAGAGACGATTCCATGACGCAGCTGGGAATCAGTTGTCCCGATTCGATGATATCTTCTTACGTGCGAATTCAAGTTGCTCTTCCAAAGACAAACACCGACCGACATTTTATCGTCGTCCGTTACTGAAGTTCGAGTATTATAAATGGTAAAACTCTACACTGCGATAGAAAGAGTTCTAATCACTCGTGTCGGTCGAGCAAGCTTCAACCCGAATTAGTCAGCATCATCGAACTTCTAGATAATATGTGATACATGCCGCATAAACATTGACCTTTTGTGCTAAATGCTTCTCTTAGAGTCTCCGAGCCACCGATGAATCTGATCTATATTCTCTTACCAATCTAAGTTAGCAGCGATTAATGGACAGGATCATAACCGAATAGCTTAGATCTATAATTTTCGGAAATTATGGCGTACAATTATACCTACTTGTATTGTCCCTCGTAGAATATTTTGTAACCATAAATTCCGTACGAAACATCTACAAATACGGACAGCAGGCTGCATCTATCTTCTATCAGCATCCTCTCGAGTAAATTTCTGCAGATGCTCCGCCGGTGTTTCCGGTAAGCCGCCGCCTCCTCCGATCGCTAAGAGATCACTATCCTTGCTCAAGTCATTAGAGTAACTGGAGTTGTCATCTGCCACTGATATATCTGATCCTGTTTGCTACTATATCTTCTCCATAGGATTCCGATTCGTCGTCAATGTGGAGGGGCGTGTCGTGACCCGGACAGCAACCAGTGATGTGCACGAGAAAGCTCCGGTCAAGGCATTTCCTTGTGCACATTACCAGTTACATCGATCCTCACACACTGACGAGGAATCGGAATCCTATGAAGCGAAGCAGATAACTGTGGCAACAGAATCAGATAGATTTATGGAGGTTGATGGCTGCGATTACCCTGACGACTCCCTCAGTGACAGTGATCCTTTTTGCCAGTGCAACCGCCAGTTCCCATCATAACCGTAGCGAAAGGTCTCCCCAGTTTCATCTCAACGCCGCGAACGCGAGCCCTCGAGCTCGAGGACAGGAACAGTGACGGAATGGAATGGATATCCCCTCGAAGTTTTGTTTACTCATTTCTCCAAATACGATTACGATCATTAGCGATTACTCTGTATTTATCATCTTCTCAATCCAGAGCCAAATTTGATGGAAACTTATGGCATTGCATGTTACGATGGTATCAGATAATTACTGAGCGTGCTTCTTTTTCATCACAAGACAATTACACTAATGGTAGGAAATTGGAATCCTTTTTTTTTGGTCGCCAGCCACGGTATCCAAGCAGGCCCCACCAGCGGTGAGATGGCATCTTTCAGCCAACCATACTTGACTAATCCGTTGGTCGCCCCGGGTCGCACGCCTGGCAATGGCGGGTGAGGCTCCCAAGAGGGGTGTCTGCGTACGTGAGGTCTCGAACCTGAGACCTCCTTAAGCGGCACCGAGCTGCTTACCACTCGGCCCAACCCCTCTTGGTAGGAAATTGGAATCCTTTTGCATGGTCTAAAAATACTAACTTTTTTCCAACTTGAACTATCAAATTTATACTGATGTGACGGCTGATATAGATGTCAAACATCAGATTGCTTATGTGTTTATTTTAATGAAACAATTGAAAAAAAAAAGACTAAAGATATTAGGAGCCATTACCATCTTGACTCGACCCATTGGCATCCTAGGTTGGAGATTTAGGTGGCTCGAGGGTGAGCTGTCCTCAAAAGAGCAAGTGATTAGTGGCCGCGAGATCAAAGTCTCAATCAACTATCAAAAGAGAAAAGAGTGATCAAATCGACCTTGATTTTGACCAAAACTGAACAGGCCAGGCGCATTTGCGGGAAGGTATTGTATGTAATAGTTATATTTTTTGAATGTATTAATGTGATATTATAAATAAATTAAATTAAATTATTTTTTAGATTTTATTAAAAAATTATAAAAATAATTAAAATTTATTAATTTATAATATTATAGCAGTACTGTCACGTAATATACTGGTTATGCAGGACTCATAATTAGGAGCGCGGGAGATGCTTTTAAGTTCGGAAGCTGACGAAACCGCCCATACTGGAGCTCCGCTCCTCCCGAGAGAAAACTGTCGGTGGCTACGGAGGGTCAGGGATACATTGGACTTTTCAGAAGAAGCATACCAGAACCTACCCACACCAAACCCAGTGGCACGTGTTATCACGCTTTTCTTGAATATTATTTTTAAAAAAAGGAAAAATGATGTCTTTTTTTTTAGGAAATTTCCTTTTGACATTTTTTTGGAAAATGATAAAGAAAATCGACTGTCAAGTCAACTAATACTATACTTTCGCTCAAAATAATTTTCAGTATTTATTTTCTTTGAATAAAAAATATTTTTAATTTAAATTATATAAATAAAAAATCTTGGTTCAAAAAGTAAGTGAAAAATGTGAGCACCACAAAACTTCTTCGAAGTACACACACAGATAATTAAACGATCTGCGGTCTGTGCTGTGACAGCTTTTTCCCAGATGGGCTAATTATGGGTCAATTAAGTCAGCTAATCACCTTTTTAGCTTTAAGACTCGCTCCAATCCAAAACGAAAAGTTCCTTAATATTTCACAAAATTAAGAAAATATATTAAATTTTAAAAACATTTAATACAATAATTATATTAACGATCTAAAATTAAGATGTCTGAAAATCATTTTTATAATTCTCTGTACCCTTTATTTTAATCTTCTAACCGGCATGCCACATTTATAATTAAAAAAAATCTAAATCATGAATGATTGTTAAAATCTCATAATTGTGAATTTTCACAAATTCGCATTAGCAAAAAAAACACAAAAAAAGAGACAAATTTGACGTATTACGTTACTTGCACTTGTCATATTGCAGCTTGCCGGGTAATTACGGGCGCATCGATAAGTTTAACGAATTGACACTGTCAGCGTCATTGGAAATTAGAAATCAGGATCACGTACAGCAAGCTCGACCGAGACCATTTTCGATCCCGAATTCAAAAGATTAATAACGTCTAGTTTCTACGGTATCCAAAATTGACCGTTCGGAAATAATAAAAAGAATTAACCGGTGAACGGGAAAATATACAAGATTTTTTTTTTATTTATAGCGGAAAGGGGCAAGTTGGGAAAGAAAGGTGGGAAAAAAAAAGGGAAGAAGTACCGCTTTGGGCTTAATTTACCATCTCTTTTTACATCGATCACCTGGATCATATCGTATCGGCGGAGCGCATCCGATGAATGCATGTTTTGAAGCAATGACAATGCGAACGTTGCTAATTTATCACCTGGACCGTATCGTGTGGGCGGAGCCCATCCGACCAATGTGTGTTTTGAAGCAGCGACAATGCGAACGTTGCTAAAGGAGGAGGAAGGAAAATATAAGCCGATTATCTGAGACGATTGAGGAAGAGATTGATTAAAATGAGAAATTAAAATCTAACTGATCGAGAAAATGGTAGAAGAACACATCTTTTAGTGATATAATGTGTAAATATTAATAAAATTATTTTAATTAATAATAATTATTCGAATAAAAAGCACCCATTTTACTATGATTCTATTGGTGCTTCCAATTATTTGACCTCCTCTGCGCATGGATACACGGGAGGGTTCTTAGAACATGGCCTCTACCCTCTGAACTTATTCACCCAAAAATGGCCTACCCTCTCAACTTTTTTTTTTTTTTAATTATTTACGCCGTCGGGCATCTTGGACCAGTCGAAATAATTAATTTATAGTCGGGCTGAGATCCCTGAGAAGATTCTCATCGATCCTCTCAATTTGAGTATTGATTTTGAGATAACCATTTAGAGAACTAGTGAGGTAACTATCAGATCAACTTCAGGTCGATAGCTCTAAACTTTTTCTTTGTGTTAATTTATCATTGTCTACCCATGTCCTTTGAACTTTCTCAAACATTGTGTGTGTGTTGGTGTGTTTTGTTTGAATTTAATTTTCAATTTATTTTTCTGGCAACAGTATAATTTACTCGGTTAGTATAATAATTACCGAAAAGGGAAAAGGAAAAAAAATAAAGATGATCCACCACGCAGGATTTTCTTCCTGATCCAGTTTCAGGCACGAAACCAGAAACAGGATCGCCCACTCGAAGCCTCCTCTCCGACGATTCCCCTGCTCCCGTTTCATCGATTCCTCTGCAACATTTTCGTCTCAATTCATTGCGGCAAACTGGGAAGGGCATACGCAATTGCAGAGGGTTGGTGCTGTCGCAAAGTGAGCGGTTTGTGAGAGAAATTGGGAATAAGTTTTGAGGAGAGCCCCCGCCCTGGCTGAAGTTGGTCTTTTCGCCGCAATTTTTTTTTTTAATTTGAAATGTTCCACCTGTTGTCGTTGTCAAAGATTTCTCCGAGGATGCTATGGTTGATGCTGTAAAAATGAGTTTGCTGCACTGTCTGCAGCAATGGCCGACCTGGCAAAGAAGAAAGTTATGGGGATCATGCTGTAATGTGGCTAAGATACCAAGAGGGGTTGGCCGAGTGGTAAGCAGCTCGGTGCCGCTTAAGGAGGTCTCCGGTTCGAGACCTCACGTACGCAGACACCCCTCTTGGGAGCCTCACCCGCCATTGCCAGGCGTGCGACCCGGGGCGACCAACGGATTAGTCAAGTATGGTTGGCTGAAAGATGCCATCTCACCGCTGGTGGGGCCTGCTTGGATACCGTGGCTGGCGAAAAAAAAAATGTGGCTAAGATGGATAAAAATCCGTTCCTTTCTCTATTATGGGGGGAGTTTGTGTTCGACATTGACGTGGAGGACAACGTGCTCCCTCCTCTGTTTTTCCTCGTCAACCTTTCTCTATTATTCAAGAGGGAAAACGAAGAGAACTTTCGTCATTTAATTTAGAGATTTTGGATTTATTTTTATTTGTGAAACTTCTGATATCCCTTTTATTATCTCTTCATTTTATTCTTTTTAAATTTACCTGCTTCTTCCGTGAAAAAAAAAGGGAAAAAAAAGAGTTTTTTAATGAAATTTCCAATTAATCGATCGAATTTGGAATCAACATCAGATACGTGTTGAGCTGTTCTCCGCTCTCGTCCCACCTTCTGTCTCCCCTTTCAAAATCTCTCTGTATATCACTCTCTCTCTCATATTCTTCCCATTCCTCCTCCCTTCTCTGCAAGCTGTAATTGAATGGGAACAATATCTTTTGGACTCATCTC
This sequence comes from Lagerstroemia speciosa, assembly GCA_037672795.1. Taxonomy (NCBI): domain Eukaryota; kingdom Viridiplantae; phylum Streptophyta; class Magnoliopsida; order Myrtales; family Lythraceae; genus Lagerstroemia; species Lagerstroemia speciosa. The sequence goes on from CM075292.1 coordinate 569,967, forward strand.
TGTTTGGCCACAATAATCTCTTTCCGCCCTCGTTCTCTACCTTCGTTCTGTGTAAGTTTCTCTGCCTCCATTGTCACTGTGACCCAGAGAGGAGAGGAGAGGAGAGAAGAGACGCCTTGCTCTGTTCCCTCCTCCGCCAGCCCATTTCTCTCCCTTCTCCAGAAAAAGAATAGGAGGTTCTCTCAATTCGACAATGGAACCAGGTAGGTTGTAGCCCCGCCGGAGAAAATCCACTAACGACCCGGTTCTTGTTTCCCAGTCTTGCGAAGTGGGCTCGTCTTGTTTTTTGCCGATTAGAAGATCGATTCAAGAAGGAGGAATCGATAATGGCGCCGTCGTTTCATTGGTGGGCAAGGGAGGGGCACAAGGGGACGCCTGTGGTCGTAAAGATGGAGAACCCGAACTGGGCCTTGGTGGAGCTGGAGGGTCCCTCCGAGGACGACTTCCTCCTCTCCTCTGACCCAATCTCCCGCCGTGACAAGGCCCGAAACAAGAATGCCCGGCAGCTCACCTGGGTGCTCCTACTCAAGGCCCACCGGGCCGCAGGCTGCCTCACCTACCTCGCCGCCGCCGCCCTCGGCCTCGCCTCAGCCATCCGTCGCCGCGTCGCATCCGGGCATACCGACCACGACGACCACCAGGAGCCCTCCGAGCTGGGCCAACCCTCTTCCTCTGTGGAGGACGCCCGTGAGGCTGAGAGCCCCGCCTTGAAATCTCGGTTCTACTTCTGCATAAAAATCTTCCTTTGGGTATCCCTGATCCTGCTAGGATTCGAGGTCGCAGCCTACTTCAAGGGTTGGCATTTCAAGAGGGCTCCGCAATGGCAGAATCTGTTGACGGCGCCTCTGGGGGTGAAGGACGTCTTCAATTCGCTTTATTCAAAGTGGGTCATGATCCGGGCGGAGTACCTCGCTCCACCATTGCAGTTCCTTGCCAATGTCTGCATTGTGCTCTTCCTAGTCCAGAGCTTGGACAGGCTTGTCCTGTGCCTAGGCTGCTTCTGGATTCGGTTCAAGAAGATCAAGCCCGTGGTCAGACAGGATGTGTCCGACCCCGAGTTGGGCCACTTTGGGTACTTTCCCATGGTACTCGTCCAAATCCCCATGTGTAATGAGAAGGAGGTATGTATCTTCATCTTCTTAGCGTGACGGTGAACCCAAAATTGAATTTGACCGAATATTCGGAAAACGTGATGCTGTCGGTGCACAAATTGGTGCTTTGTGTGCGTGATGGGTGGGAGAAGTCGATGATGGTGCCATAATGTATTGGGAATTCTGTGTCATAGCTACTTCTTCTTTACTATGATTGAACGGTTTACCCTTGTAATTTATTCAATTCCATCTTTTGGTCCTAAAGTGCTCTTTGTTTGCTTGCTAGAAATGGACAGATGATAATGTTGTTGATTGTGCACGATTTTGTTTCAGGTATATCAGCAATCGATTGCTGCCGTGTGCAACTTGGATTGGCCGAAGCCGAGCCTGCTGATTCAAGTCCTGGACGACTCGGACGACCCCACGACGCAGCTGCTGATCAAGGAGGAAGTGCGGAACTGGCAACAAGAAGGGGCCAACATAGAGTACAGGCACCGAGTGATCAGGGATGGGTACAAGGCAGGCAACCTGAAGTCCGCCATGAATTGCAGCTATGTCAAGGACTATGAGTTCGTTGCCATTTTCGATGCTGACTTTCAACCCGCCCCTGACTTCCTGAAACGAACTGTCCCATACTTCAAGGTAAGTGCTGGAATGTGTCTCAGGTGGCAGGAATTTTTTGGTTTGTTTGTTATCGCCTTTTCTGGCCTTCTGAATTTAATCACAGGAGGATCTCAAGAAATAAAATTGTTATCCGAAATCCTGTGTAAAATCAGGAAGGATTTAAATTCTACACTGGAGAAGTCTACATAAACGTGTCTCATATTTCTAAAGAATTGCAAATTTTTCAATTTTCAATTTTCTGCAAGAGAGCAGTTTTGACCTCATTGGTTGAGTCGTTAAACAGCAGCTTGAGTTGTGGCTATGTGCATCAGTTTCATCGAACATTTTGTGGCCACTCATATCGGCTTCATGAAAAAGAAAGCTCCTAAGTTTCTTCCTTTCATGGGTATTTGTGATACCCAGTTTAAGTCCGTTAGAAGGCTCTTTTCAACTTAAAGCGAGAGTTGAATTTCCAATTTTCCAGAATCATCTGATCAGGATTCTCCATTTTGCTCGTATTGTATATACTGTAAAGAACAAACTTTTCTCCTTTAGAGGTTTGAGCTACAAATTTCTCTAGCTCCTTCATTAGGGCTGTGAGGTTGTGATGGTTGGACTTTGTAAATATTGATCCTGAGTTGGAATGAGAATTTACATATTAAAAAAAATTCCAGAATCAGACTGAGCCTTATACAATTTTTAGGAAGTCCCTCGTGATGCCACTGATTTTTCTGGAGCTGCTAGTCTCCAGGAACTGTTTTGACATTCTCATATGTGTCCAATGCTTATGCAGGATAACGATGAAGTTGGACTGGTACAGGCGAGGTGGTCCTTCGTGAACAAGATGAGAATCTGCTGACTAGATTGCAGAACATCAACCTTGCATTCCACTTTGAGGTGGAGCAGCAAGTAAATGGCATCTTCATTAACTTTTTTGGGTTCAATGGCACTGCGGGTGTCTGGAGGATTAAGGCATTGGAGGATTCGGGTGGGTGGTTGGAGAGGACCACTGTCGAGGACATGGACATAGCTGTGCGAGCTCATCTCCAAGGCTGGAAGTTTGTGTTTCTTAATGATGTGGAGGTATTAATCCCAATTCGAACTTCTGACTAATGCAAGGATACAGAGTTCCCGAATTAGTATTAATTGTAACGGTGTCTTAATTTTTTGCTATCTTTTAGTGCCAATGTGAGTTACCGGAATCTTATGAAGCTTACAGGAAGCAACAGCACCGGTGGCATTCTGGTCCGATGCAGTTGTTTCGGCTATGTTTGCCCACGATTATTCGTTCCAAGGTTGTTCGGTTCTCAATCCTCTTTATAAGTGCTTATTATCCATTGCTTCTTATTTCAGGTTAATGACTTGCATTTGGCATTTGTTTTCAACTGCTGTTTGGTCAAGGGACCTGGAAAAGGTTTTCCATCTCTTTTCCTGTGAAAAGCCAAAGGAAAAATGCCTTGTATGGTAGTACAAAGGAGCCAACTTTTTCTATTTTGTATTTTCCTATTCTTCACGAATTTCGACGTGCACAGCTGGAAAATCTTGGTCCTCCAACTCAAGTGGCACAAAAATATGGAATTCGTTTTTCTGCTTCTGAAATGCTTCATTTGCCAAGAAGCTGCTTTTGAAACTAGTGCTTTTGCTGCTTTTAGCTTTGCTCTTTGAAGAAACCAATTTGGCTGTATTATGATCCCTCTCATTGACCGGATTTGTCTCAAATCAATGCTGCAGATCAGCGTCTGGAAGAAATTCAACCTGATCTTCCTATTCTTCCTGCTTCGGAAACTGATCCTGCCCTTCTACTCCTTCACCCTCTTCTGCATAATCCTCCCAATGACAATGTTCGTTCCTGAGGCTGAGCTCCCAGCATGGGTCGTTTGCTACATCCCTGCTACCATGTCCTTTCTTAACATCCTCCCCGCTCCAAAATCATTCCCCTTCATCGTCCCATATCTCCTCTTCGAGAACACCATGTCAGTCACCAAGTTCAATGCAATGATCTCAGGCCTGTTTCAGCTCGGGAGCGCATACGAATGGGTTGTGACCAAGAAATCGGGCCGGTCCTCTGAGGGTGACCTTGCTGGCCTCATCGAGAAGGAAACAGACAAGCACCAGAGAGGAGTGTTGGTGCCCAACCTTGAGGAGATGAAGGAGGAGATACTGCAACAGGAGCAGAGGGCTTCTCGTAAGAAGAAACACAATAGGATCTACCTGAAGGAGCTCTCATTGGCATTCCTTCTCCTCACAGCTTCGGCAAGGAGCCTCCTATCCGCTCAGGGAATACACTTCTACTTCTTGCTGTTCCAGGGGATATCATTCCTTCTCGTTGGGCTAGACTTGATTGGCGAGCAGGTCGAGTGAGACCAGTTAGAGCATTGTTGAAAAGTGTAGGATGAACTATGAACTTCTGGAAACACAAGTGAATATTGTTCCACTCACGAGGCTCGTCAAGGGGTGATGGAAGGCTGCAGACACGAACAAGAACGATGATATGGGGGATTTTGAAGCTTTTTCTCATCAAACCACCGATATTTCGGTACTTTCGGAACCCACCACAAAATACATACAGGAAGGTCAAGATATGTCGGTTGCACAGAAGATTGGACAGTTGTTGTAGATAGGGAGACGCAGGGGTCAGGTACATTTAGAGGACGGTGATGCTGTTGTTCGCAGTTGTAAGGTGCTTTTTCTCTGTTCATTCTTCTTCCTTTTATTGCCTTTCTTTGATTCTTTTGTTTTTGTGTCGAATTTTTTGTAAGAACTACTCCGCCAAGTAATATCTGCATAATGGAGATTTCACTTGCCAGTTCATCCCATGCATTTGCTATCCTCTCTCTCTTGATTACCTTAACCTTCCAAAAATTCATCAGTTTAATACCATTCCTGAATATTCTTCTCTGGCCGGGCAGAACTCCGAACAGCTGCAGTAGATATGCTATTTTTCTTCATCAAGTTGCAGATGGCTGCCTTTGCGAATCCGTGCTTCGAGAAGGGCCCTACTCTACCGAGCCTGGGTATTGCCCATTTTCACCAGTCATTTCCATTACTCTGTTCTTACCAAATTCTACCGTCATTGGCCCTTCTGATGTCAGAACTGGGGCAGCTGGAGAATGTTTTCCCAGCATGTGAAAATTATGATCACCTCCAACATGAAACTCTGTTGAAATCGGGTTTAAGCATTCATCGACTATCCCATTTCGATGTTGTTTTGGGAAGACAGACATCTCTTTATAACATGGAAGAGAATCGAAGAAACCTGAAGTTCCCGTTTCTTCCTCAGGAAATATGAATTCTTACAATCTCAATGATCTTGGTTGCATTATACTAAGCATCTTGTTGGAAAGATGGCACAAATAGCACGTATAAAATGTGTGAATGAGAAATTGTTTCTCATAAAATTCGAGGAATTTAAATAAGATTGAAATCTCATATAGAGCTAAGATTGTCTGCTCGGGCGTATCAATGGGTCCGTCGTATTGCAATTGTATGCATGAACGAGACTTGAATACACAGATTGATCTTTCTCTAATTTCCGCGTGGCCTCCTCTTGTCTTTTAATCATCTTCCAAATGAATTCATGAGATTTGTGGCATATGATTAAAATTTAATAACAATGACTGGTGACAATCATTGTAAGCCTCGGTTCTTCATCTTTGTCCGACATGTCCACCTACGTAAATAGGTCAGATTGATGAAGAATAGGTTCTGAGAGGAAAAGGGAAACCTTCCTGTATCGACAAGTAGAGCTTGTGCCATTTGACCGACAATCTTCATCTTCTCTATAAAATCAGTTTTACGGAATATTCCTCTCTCTATTTGTCCTGCATTGTTTTCGGCAGTGTGCAATTTCCGTGCAGTTCGCCTTGGAGTTTCAGGTTCGGTGCTACTTACAAATCTGCAGTCGCGTATCCTGGGAGACCAACGTCCACGTGTCCTCAGCACGACCGAGAGGGAGCGAATAAGTCTCAAGAAAACTGTAATCACCGCGGGCCTCGATGATCAGTAACATTTTCATACTATTGTATTTTTATTTTTTTCTTACGGTAAAATCTTTCTATCATAATTCGTGTCCAATGAAAAAATCAAAAATATTCCTACTTATCTTATTTTTCCTCTTCTAATTGTGGCCATCGAGATTATTTCATTATATTTGGGATTATACGTCTTCCCACTCCATGCATGAGTCTCCTGTTTGAACTTCGGAGAACTCTTACACAGTTATCGAAGGAAAATGATCGTAGACAGGCAAACTCGAAAAACATCCCGAGTCTCCGGAGAATTTCCGGTCCAAACTTTCGGGATTATTTCCTGAACAGTGTCTCAGGAATGACATATAAAAATGTCTGCAAGGGATATACTTTCCCTCCGGAAATTTCTTCAGAAAATAAATCTAACAGATGCACATAGACAAGATAGTAATGGCTGCAATAAGGAGATCATCCAGCTCTTACTCAGTTCAAATAGTAAAAAAAAGATTTATGATTAAGAAAGTTTTACTCCTTGTTTAGTCTACTGGGTTCGACCTGTGTCAGTCATGAGCCTTGAGAACAGAAGGTATGACAAATGAACCGACGCTGCACATGAAACTGTCCCTGCTTGTCTCTGAGTTTTCTTTGTTGTAGAGAGAGAGGGGGGGCAGAGAGCAGACAGCTCTTACCTTCTGCTTCGTTCATTTTGTGAAATGGATGGCGCACCAGAACTTACGGTGAAGGGGCAGGGGCAGGACAACCTCTCATGGTCTCTGTCCCTCACCTGTATATTTATGCTTTTCAACGACCCAACCAAAATACATCCACAAAGAATGAGAAAATACAGCAAAAATGGGATGATTCTATTATGATTGCCAAGCCTTTTCAGCAGACGGTGAAAAAGATCCAGTTCTCTTGATCTTAAAAGTAATTTAAGTTGCCATTTCCTTTGGACAACTGGTCTATGATTGCACCAGACATGGCTTGCACTATCTGCAGGCTGGGCTTTAACTTGCAGAGAGAACAGATTTCCCAGATCAGAACTCGTTATCCGCAGATTCTTAACGAACCGGAATCAATCCAAGCTCCACGACATCTTGAGTGTGTGTCTAAACATGCTTAGGGACCAACCATCAATTTATGGAGCATCTGGAAACCGTTTTCCCGATAAATAATTTCATTAGTCTGTTCTCCCAGAAATGACATATCCTCCTAAATAAGTAAAAATGTGCCCAACACTCGCATTTAACGAAATATCCTTGGATGATGTGAAAATTACAAATTCATGCCATCAGTGAGTAGTTAAGACTCCAATGACAAAAATTACGCGTACATCTGGATTGAAACCCATGAAGAAAATTAGCTCTGCACACACTGTTCCTGGTGGGGGTAGGCTTTAGTTTTCAAAAAAGCTGGAAAATCAGCCCCAGAGAATAAAAAACAAGGTACAGAACAGAATTCCAACATGATATTCTGAGCATCAACCTACACCTTTTCAAGAATCATCAGACAACCACTTTTCCCTGTACAGCATGATTCCCAATAACCGTCTTGAAATTTTGAAAATTGACAAAGAAAAAATAATAAAACTGCAACGAAGAGAGTGCAGGGAAAAGATATATAGAAGGAAAAGAAAGGGAATTTCTCAAATTGTTCTCTTCCTTGATCTCCGGTTTCCCTTATGTTTCCAACGCTTTCTTGGCTGCAACATTGCAACTTCCTCACTGGTTAGAGTCTACTGCTTTCACGTTACAAAGGAGGCACGTGATCTTGGAACCTAATGATTAAAAGAACTAGAAAAGTATCACTGACAAAAATCAAATTTAAATTTATTGATTTAACCTCAGAGACAATATCATTGCACCAAATTCATATTTCTGCAATCTACTATTGTTTTTTATGTTCTTTTCTGTTGGAAGTTACAATCATCTGTGATCTAACTGATAGGATTTATCATAATCAGATTCAACAGATGCACACATAAATCTTCATTGAACAGTTGGAATCAGTCTCTGCTGTCTAAATATACATGACAATCTGCTACATTTCCATCTCATTTTCTTCATCTAAAACTCTGAAGAAACACAATTAGGAGCTGATAAATTTGTACAGCCCTTCCTTTTCTTCCTTCTCTCTCTCAAAGAAACTTTGTTTTACCCTTGGTGTCTGCCCACCTATATCAAGAGTTGAATTGGATCTGCGGTCAGCTTACTGTATCAGAATCTGTTGACAGAAAAGAATTAGACTCTATCCTGCTTTGGAATTCACTGTTCCGGCTTTAGTCTCCCTGTCGAGAAATAGTGACTCTTGTGTCAATGCAGAACTCAGTGAGTTCGATACCAAATATCAGAATCAAATGGGGCTTTGGGTATTACCATCCTGTTTCAATATGTCGATTGCTGAAGTGGTATCGAAACCCATCTGGAAGTTAGTTTGCAGCTCATTGGCTAATGGCGCCTGTGAAATGAGAAGAGAGAAATGGTGAGAGCCTATTGGCTAAACATGGCATTGAAGGGGGAAAAAGAAATCAAATGAGATGCCACAGAACAATTATAGGGTGCTTGGAAATGATTTTAAAAACAGAGAATTGTCAAAATGAAAACTCATTAGCCTGCTCAGTATAATGTTTAGAAGTTGTTATCGAATATGTCTATGTCTTGAAAATATACACCAGAAGCTATTCTCAACTGATACCGCAGTCGGGACTAACCATGGAGATCCTTTAATAACTAACCTGAGGCAAGGAAGGAAATTGACTCGTGCTGGGAAAAGCACCTTGAAAAATTCCCGGCATATTACTATAAGCGAGAGGCAGACCCATTCCAGGACTCAATCCACGAGCTATTGGATCTCTAACACGTGCTTGGAGAATCTAAGCAATCGAATATGAAATGTCAAATCCCATGAAAAACCAGTGATTGAAACTGTTTAACGTGGTCGATTCCCAAATGCATTAGCCTTTGCTTACTTCTTTTGACAGGACCCTTTCCAAGTCGGTGCTCAAATCTGGAAGAAGAGTGGCAAGTTTCATTGACAGAAACTGCAAAACCAACAACTTAGTTTACTGCAGCGATCTCAAAATCTATATTTAAATTTGCTAGAATCCATGGAATGCCTATATTAACGCTTCCTTTTTTCTGAAAGATGTATATGATTCAAACTGTCAAATGGTTAAATGTCTGCTTTCCCCAAAATGATTGTCCTCTCATTTGTGGGGGGAAAAACATCAGGACCCAATTTCACCCCTTGCTGAAACATTTAGAATATGACACTATAATGAGAAAATGCTTTTCAAGGACATACCTCGACCTGTTGTTGCAACGACTGCACATAATTAATGATTTCATCAAGCATCACAGCCTTCCCAGTAATCTAAACCAAAGAAATGACAAGGTTAACGATGCACAGCATTCAGGAACAGAATGGTTACATGCTATATAAGCTGGGGCTCCTCTAGTCTAGTCACCTTATTACAGCCTGGGACGAGTTCCTGGAGCATTCGCATCCTTTCGCTGATCTTCTCCCTTCTCACCTGACAGCAGAAACAATTTCAAAACAAGGACCAAGATACCAAATCTTTAGTCTTTTCATTAATTAGAGAAAGAATCTGCATATTTTACCCTTTCCGCGAGGCTGTGACTGTTTGTAGCTTGGCCTCTTCGAGCTCGCACGTGAATGTAATTTTCCTTGGGTGGTTCTCCACTGTTAGAATCATCTTTGGTTTGCTTACCTCGAGAATTTGTGCTATTGGGCTGTTCAGTCCTCTGTTTCTTTCCATTATATTCTCTCTGAACATCAGAAGTATCCCCTGAAAGATCTCTCCGAGACTCCCCTTCATTATTCTTTTGCACAAGGTAATAAAAGCAATCATTATCCAAACGACAGCGATATCAGAGAAAAAAAGGAAGACGCAAAAACAAATTCTGCAAGAGCACTTGCAACAGTGTCAATATCGATCTTGTATAACTGAAGTCACCTTATTTGGTTCATATGGAGAGCTGGAGTCAGGTGTGCGCTTCCTTCTCCTTTCAGAGGAAGGAGAACCTACGGCATCTCCATCTCTGTTTTGAGTCCCTTCACTAGCAACGCCTTCCACATTCAAAGCATAACCCGGCCCAGGGACAGCAATCGGACCACAGTGGAGCAGCCCCATAGGACCCACAGTATCGGGCAAGCCCTGGCTCACGAAACATGGGGTCCTAGGCACCATCTCGACAAAACTCGGATCTGGAGTTGGATAATTAGCCAAGTGTGGGGTGATCCCATGATTTTCCCAGAGAGGAACAGGAGGAAAAGGGATATTGGCAAAGTCTCGGTGAGAAACAATCGGCAGACACCCGAAATTCTGGTGCCTCTCAGTCATAGAAGAAAGCGGGTCCCAACCAGAGCCGAAGAAAGGATCGTGGTGCACAACCGATGGTTTAGGCATCATCGCCATCGAGCTCATAGCCATCACTGAGGCTTCCTGAGATATTGGGTTGGACTCACAGTTTGTGACAGCATTACTTTCCTGTTGGAACCCCATTCCTCCACCATCACAAGCTTCCATAGTGTGAACTCAGAAACCAAATCTAGTGTAGGAATAAGTGAGATGGGAGTGGAGAAGAACACTTGAGGGTGAAGAAAACTAGGATGTAATAATTGAAAGGTGTAAAGTGGGTTTTGACCAGAATTTGCTGGTAAGATGAGATCTCCAGCAGGACTCAACAAGAAGGAAGTAACTTTGGGCAGCCTTATAAAATTGAGAAGCTAATAAAAGGAAAAGTTAACACCTCTCTTCTCCCTCCGCGTCTCTCTCTCTATCAATTCGATTGCAGCAGCATCAAACAGACCCAACAAAGTTAAAGGAAATCCAATACATCAGGCACAATATCTTGAGGGTACCAGCCACTACTTGCCTCTTCTACGTTCCATTCTCTCAAAAGGGGGAAATAAACTAGGGATCAAGATTCAAGCCCACTGGAAAGAGGAAGAGAAATGCCTCTCAGTGACAAGAAAGTAGCCTTTCAGAGCATAAAGTAGAGGCAAGAGGAACAACAACATTCGGTGAACAGCAGCTTAACCAAGGAAAACTCATAAAAGAAGATTCCCTTTCTCTTCTTGTGCCAATTGATGAGCTAAAGTCCTCAACATTACATGCCCCAACAAAGACCCAACACGCGAATCACCATAGGCAAAGAGGAGTTGTTAATTTGTAGTTGTAAAGGTGATGAAGTGACAAACAACTGACCGTTTCTCTGTATCTCGAGGCAAGAACGGTGAGAGAAGAACCAGGAATTTGGGGGAAAGGGGAAATCTTGCAGACACCCTTTCAAAGATTCTCTCTGATGGGTACCCAGAAAAGGCTAAAAGGGCATCTCATATCAAGCTCGAAGCTTGAATTGTGAAACAACTTAAATTCGTGCAGAGCTTCAGCTTCGCCTCTGGTCAGTCCCCCTCCTAAAATTGGTAAAGGGAAGACTGCGCCTTAGATGCTCTGCTTAAAGCCCACCAAGGGAAACCATGGCAGGAAAATTCCAACTCTTCAGCAGGCAGAGGCTATGAGAAGTGATCGATAAGATAGATATCTAAAGAAGGAGAAAGCAAAGAAAGCTTAGAGCTTAATTCACCCGGCTTTGTCGAGCTAAAGAGGGCCCTTTTTATCTTTATGGACAGAACTAACTACGGCTGCTGGCAATTGCCAACTGCTCCTGTTGGTGAATGAATTATTACAGAAACTATAAAGCAAACCCCTCTGTACACTCTTTGGTGAGTCCTCTTAACCCATCTCCATGATGGTCCTTTTTTTTAAAACAAATTGCTTTACTTTTCCACTTTTTTTTGTTTAATTTGGTTGGTAAGCATCACCTGCTATTATGAATTCAATAAGTAACCTCTAATTCAGATTTGAATTAGATTAATTTATTAAAACTAATAAATTCTCTTAATTTATAATATTCAAAAAATTCATTTTAGAGAGAGAAGTGTCAAATAATCTCAATCAATACGTATCAATACTTTTCCGTAATGTATCATAATAAATAATAATCTCGCAGATGAGGAGAGGGGGAGAGATGTTCTTCTCTTCAAGGCCAAGTTTGCTTGATTTGCTTGACCATTACAATCTTTAATTGGTTTTTATTATTTTTCTCTTTTTACTGACAGAGTTGCCAGCTATTCCATACAGAGCTTTATTTGCTGTTGTTACATACACTCATTTTATGTATATCATAGAGCCTACTAACCCCCTTTTCATTTCTTTTGAGGACGAAGCACTTATCTGCTGTTAGTGAGCTCCACCAACCCTCCATGGACCTCCACATCCCCTTGCTTGATTGCCCGTAAAGAGGCATCGCCCTACTACGATGACTCAACTGGCATTCGGTTCGATGTCACCGACACTTCACTCGAACACGAACATAAAGAATATGTTAGTGAATGTTACATAACTGGAAAATCAGGGAGTCAAAAAGCAATTGTTCTAATGCAGGACTCTGCATCATCCCCAGCATGACTGATCGGCAGGGCAATCGTACGGCCCCGACAAGATGACTCCAGAGGTACTCTGTGGGGTGCGATGCAGAGAATAAATATGTAGCAATCTTTTTAAAGCTAAATTATTTAATAGAAAAATAAATTGTAGCGGGCAGGACAGGGCAAGGCTTCCTTTTGTTTTTTTTTTTACTGGTATGAGAGGACTCAGGGCCGAGGAATACATGGGAGGAAGGGAATCTAATCATCAAATTACCTTCTTGTCCTGGTACGGACTCCAGCTGTCAAAAAACTAAAAAAAAAATTGATAAACATTTTGTATAGTTCGTCAGTCCTGAGGCCAGACAGGCTACGACTAACTAAACCAAGTTATCTGTCAACGCTGGACCGAGGCTGTAATCCTGCTGGACACGGAGCGATTTCAGATTTTAACCCGTTATCAGCGCCTGATTTGATCCAGTCCCGGCCTACTCTTGGGTTCGGTTCAATTCGGTTTGGTTTATCGAGTTCAAGATTCAACTGGGTAAGTTCTTTGGCTAGCTTGCGACTGGGTTGATCTGGTCGCTCTTATGCTATGTCGTAGTGGGGTTTCTCCAAGACTCCGTACGAGGTGCAATTGATCATGCGTCACATTTTTAACATTAGTCTACATTGAATATCTTAGGTTACCCCATGTGTCAAAGACTCCGAAAGTTACATCTCTGTATTCCATCCCGCACCAGAAAATGAACGAGGTAACTTTAAAAATATAAGAGGATCGCATTTCGCTCGCCACTTATGGACTTAATTAATTTGCCGTACCATAGTAGGGCATGTTACTATAATGTCAAAAGAAAAATGTTGTAAGGTCAAAAAGAATCATTGCTCGTTGAAAGTTTTTAAGTCATTAATCTCTTTTTCACGCGGTTCCAAACTTCAATAGTAGTGAGGGCATTTCGGGGAATAAGGATGTTTATTTCACGAAAATATACTCCATTTATGAAACAAAATTGCATGGTAATACACAAGTAATTATCGTGTCGATGGAAATCAAGGCTGGGTAATTCTTATCATGAAAAATGCAACATCGTACCATGTCTGGCTGTTAATTAATTTCTTGTGCTTTTGGACTTTCGAATCCTAGAGTTTTCGAATACGGTAAAGGTAGTGATGAAATTTGGTCCATATGTCACGGGTGATTCAACTGTTAGTCTCATAAAGATTGTGCGAGGCACAGTCGGGTGCCGATTTGAATTTCTATGGATATAGTACAACGCATGTATCATGTTTACCTTTTGTTAAAAAAAAAAAAAAACACGACATATGTACCATGTTGCATGCTTAATGTATTTTTGGCAAGCATTCTTGGTGCATTTGTACAGACACATGACTGTGTTTCTCTCCTTCTTCTCTATTAATTTTTCTATCTACAAACTGAATGTGTTAATGCAGGGGAAAGAGAAGAAGACATAGAAGCAGAATGCCCAAAGAGAAGGGATGTTCTGCAACATGTACCATCCGATACCTTAAGATTTAATGAATTTTTTCATTTAAAAGACTTAAATTTAATATCTTAATTTTTTTAAAAAAGATATCAAATTATTTCAATCTAAATGTATTAATGACTTGATAGTATTTGTTCTTTCATCTGTGATTTTTACTGGACAATGATATCGTAACTTATAAGGTAATTCTATCTCGCCGTATTATATAAAATAATAGTTAAGAAAATTGTAGTAAATGGAGGAATAGTCTGCTAAGAGCGTGGATAGTGGGAGAGAGTCTCTTGCGTGTAACGAATACACCACGTGATAATATTATCGCGATATCACGAGTCAATAGGATTCGGTTATTTTTAGAATATTTTTAATAAAGCCTGAAGGGAAAAAAAATAAACCATAAGGGGGGAAAATAGCTCTAAAAATAGTTTGAAATGATTGACTTATGATACCATATCAGTACTGTCACGTGGTATACCAATTACATATAAGACTTTCTCGGGTCGTGTACCTTAATTTCACCTGATTGTGAAAATTTTATCGTGGTGAGAATACTGATAAATTTTATTGAATTATTTTTCTTGTTGGTCTCCCGGCAGCTAGCAGTTGATCAATGCAACACACTAATTAATTAAATTAATTAAAAAAATTTTGATTAAAAAAAGTAATTAATTGAATGGAATACCGAAAAAAAAAGGGGGGGGAATCGCGCGTGCAGCACACCTGGATCTCTGGTGTGGGCCAGCCCCCAGCTGGGCCATGATCGGGGGTGTTACCTAATTAAGAATTTTACATACTGAGACAGATTTCTAAAGAAGGAATCTCATGCAAGATTTTCTTTTCCGTGTACACTGCACGATACACAAAAGTTTAATATGTTCTGATTGATCTAGGTTCGAGCCTCCCGATACCATATGAGATCGGGGCTTTGTTGGAGCTCCGAGACAGTCACAAAGCCAGCGTGCCTCTCACGCACATTTCTCTCGCTCAATTGACCACTCAAAATTAAAACGGTAAATCCAGATCGTTCAATCCAAACAAGTCGGGTCCAAGGAAACCCGATCTCCTATTTGTTGCATTTTTATTAATATTTCGTGAAGTCGCCGGGTCGGATGATACAGAAGTTACTTGTGCATTGTTCTTTGCTGTATTGTAATTGTAATATATAAGAGTTCACTTGCCCGCGCTCGATGCCTTCACAGCAACTCTTCTCCTTGCAAGGAAGATCTGTCCTTTACAGAGGCTTTTCCTTTCTTTTATTATTGAAAAGCAGGCCTTCTCAGACCTATTTATCTGTCATCTCACTGATTCTTCGTTGTTACTTTAATAAAATAAATTTGATTTAGGCACAGTCCGCAAAATATAATACCTTTTTATCAATGAATAATTAATTTTTAAGTTGCAAAATCAACGGAGACTGGTTTAGACGGTCTGACACCGCTTCTCTTTTAAGTACTCTTCTACCAGCCAACTCAACTTCAATATGAATTATGAGGGTTAGCTAAGATTTTTTTGCCGGACACACCTAAGAAAAATCATTCCTTTTTTTTTTAATGCGGTTTTTGGTTCTTGAGACATGGAAAAATTAATAATGAAGGGCTGCATTCGAGTTCTCCGACATTACTTGCCTTGCATATCATCCATCTGCAGCACGGATGTGACTGGTTCAGCGACGCAAGATCTTCATTTGCAGGTCTAAACGTTTCGCTGGATCAATCGGACATCGAACGTTCACATCACTCGGGCTATAGGATTTTTATCAATTTTGAAAACCTGTAACGGTACATTTAACGTACGACAAACCATGTTTTCTGGGAATTTCTTCGTTTTGCCTATTGCTCGTGACAAATTAGACTGGCACGATTACGAGCGACAAGAGAATGATGTTTGCTTGCTACATCGGTCCCTCCGATCATTATGTTGTAAAGCGGCATCCGTGCACTCAAGTGCAGCAAAGTAAGAATCATCCACACCATCTAATCGTTATATATATATATATATTCTTAAATTAAAAGCACAAGTTAAAGCAATTATGATCTTCAAGTGAGTCGAATTCACAGTTCATGAAGTGACGAGATTCGACCAACAATTATATGACCAGACGGTAGAAAGTGTTGCATCATCTCAGGGTCTGAATATGTTATTAGTGGTATTTCTTTTGCCAGATGATTATTATTAACGGACGGGAAAAGGCTGTGAGATGTTTTCTTCGTTAGTGCGCAGATAATTACCGATTGAGTTCATGAACGATGTGGTCAGGCCGACTCGGTGTTTTTCTTTAGAATATTATTATAGAGATCAAAGACTGCGTGTTAAAGGAACCCAAGCACAAAGACCAGACCAATGATGCTCCCTGGACACTTTGAAGCAACTCATCGAAGTCCCAATGAAATAAGTGTGTCGGGAAGCAATCAACAATTTTCATCCAATAATTTATCCACGTAGCCCATTTATCTTCAAGTTTTTCTTTTAGTTGCAAAATCTTACCTGCATTTTAAAACCAAATTTTTTGTAACAATTATATTCAGGTCCTTATGCATTTTTCGTATAAATAGAATTGACCGGTGAAAATTGAGGGAAAGTAGTTGTTGAGGTTGTCCTGCATCAAGTTAGATACTCGCGGGATCTGAAAATTATTCTATTTTGAATCTCAATTATTCTAATTTCTTGTAATTTCATCCCAAATTAAATTGAGATGTTTTCTAATATATGATTTAAGATATATATGAAATCTTTTTGATCGTGTCAGATTACTATAAATAGGCCTAAATAGAGTCTTGTAGGTAGGATTGAGGAATTTTATAAGTGATCTTTCTAATAAACTTTCTGTAACGCTATGCTATGAGAACTTAAGAGATCGGGTTGATACTCTTTTTTGAGTGGGAGCTTGGTGCGGGATCGAGAATCTCTGTGAAACTGTAATATCATGTTTTTATTTAATGGATTACTTGCTCTATACCGTGGATGTTTTCCTCAGGTAAGAGTTTTACCACGTATATCTAATATTCGTATTTCTTCTTTTACTTCTCAGCTTTTCCATTGCCGTCACACTTAGAATTCCGACATCAACAATCAGACGTGAATCCCAAAACTAGTCCTTGCAGCTTCCGGCTCGTTTCAGCCCCATAATTCATCCCAAAAAAGTAGTCCCTGCAACACAAACAAAATCGAATAGTAGATGATGACAAGGAAGGCTTAATAATAGTGGCACAACCTCAACCCGAAACTAATAGGTGTTATGTTCAATACTCACCAGCGAGATTTCTCGTGTTCCTTTATTTTCTCTTATTTTTTTTATCGTCTTCTAGGCTTATGGGTCTCCTATGTTCACCGAGAAAATAAAAAAGTAAACTGTACAAGGATGGGATAAAGTGGTTTGAAAACACATTCTGAATCTTTGGGGGGTGAAATTCACACAATTGAAACTACACGGACCCAATCAAGATGATAAGAGACTTTTGGGGTTCAAATCGAAGTACCAAAACCCTTACATAGTCTGTTCGAAGAGGGCCCATCTCTCAACCGCAATTCTTCGGTCTCCAAGCTCTGGCACGGAACTCACCGATGAGCACCCGTGGGTTCCTAATGGGCTGGTGATGGATCGGTCCGGAATCCGTTGGGCCCGAAGCCAATAAGCCCACAATCGAACGTAGCTTTCTTAAGCTGACGATCTCCGTTTTGGTACATGGCCCTCCACGTTTATCTCCGTTTCGTGATATCCGGTGAGCTGATTCGGCGTGAACATGGCGAGAGACGTTTGTCTGTAATATGTCTCTGTGCACGATATATTAAAATAGTTTAGAAAAAAACTCACCATAATTTTTTTAAAATAAAAATTATTCGTTATTCTTTCAAATCCGTTGATTGTCATGCCATGGCTGTCCGTTGCTTTCCATCACTTTATTGACAAAATTACACCGAGGCCGCGGGTTTTGTCTCGAGTCTTTTTGACTTTTGCAGAATGTGAAGGAGAAACCATACAAAGCAGCACGAAGAAAAATCATACATCTTAAACAGAGTGGTGAATCGGTCTACCCGTCGTTGTCCGAATTTAATTCGCATCGGCTGGACTTTTTGATATCTAATTTGGGTCTAAACGACGTACATGCCTATCATTAATAATAATTTTCTGACTTATATCACTTGATTCTTAATAATGTAATAGACCATAATTAATCCACGTTCGATTTTTATCGATTCATTAAAAATAGAATTCTCTATATCATACATTGTCTTTATTGGCAAAGAAGTAAATTTACAATCCTTTTTCATTTTAATACTGAAAAGACAGATGTTAAATCACTTCACTTAATAGCACATATTAGTTAATCACCCATATTTAATTAATTTAAAAGGCTGGCTACTTCATCCCAATATTCTTTTTTCCCTAAAAAACCGTAAATTAAACAAATAAATAGTTATTTGTCCTGAAAATTACGAATTATTCAATAATTTTTTAATCTATCACGTACTATTTTTTTGCTAAAAAAATCACGAGCTATTCTAAAATTTCCTAATCTACTACGAACTTTTTTCCTCCAAAAAATCACAAACTTTGCTATGTTTTCTCTAATATATCATGTTGTTAATTTTGACCGTTAATTGTTAAGGAGAACGGTTAATTTTATTGATTGTATAAATAGAGTCCGATGTGATACCACACGTAGTGTCTATCTAGTCATAAAAATAAAGAACATACGTTTGCACGTCCATTCTCATGATAAAACAGAGAATTCGATGGTTTTTTATGATAAGATGGATACCATGTCAGACTCCGTTTGCACTATCAACAAAATTAATAGTACATATCAACAATTAATAAATAAAATTAACGACGTAGTAAATTAAAAAATATTGAATAATTCGTATTTTTTAGATAAAAAATAATTTATTGTATATTAAAAAATTCTTAAATAATTCATAATTTTTTAGATAAAAAATAGTTCTTGTTAAATTTTTAAATTCTTAAATAGTTTCTTATTTTCTAGTTAAATAACCTACCACTATATATTATATATAGGGATCAGCTACAAAGCTAGCTGGCTGAGGATCGCAGAGAAATCGATCGATCTTCTCTTCTTATCTTATCTTCTTAAAGCATCCTAGCGTTGACTGTGGGAATATATGTCAGGTCAAATCCCTGGACCCTCACTGTCGGCTGTCACAGAGGAATCAGATGTTATTTCTTCCTGCAAGCACTTCCCATTTGTATTAGTATTACTCCATGTCATGAAGGTTAATAAACTCATCTTTAAACTTAAATCGAGTTTTTAACTGATAAAAAATTAAAATTCTCACAATAATAATTTTTTTATTTATAACACGCAGATTTATAATTTAATTTAAGAAGATAAAGAGAGCGGTGATTCACGTACTCTACCTTCATTATTTATTAGACAGGAAAGTTTGGCAGAAATACGAGAAAAGAAATGAAGAGATACGAAAAGTTTGACCGATAAGGAATCAACTCAAAGACTCCTAATCCTCATATTGTAAATGATGTCTGATACACCATAACAACCTTACGGATCGTGAATTTTTATTTAACATCTTCAAAGGCAGCACCACCACTTGATAGTACACAGGTGCCCCCCGCTATTACCCGGCGCAGCCGCAGAGCAGTGAATGTCGAAGGACCCTAGCCCTACCCTATCCGATCCTGTATATGCTTGATCCGTCAGTCAAGTTCTCCCCCTTTCTCTGTGTACGTACACTACTGTGTGTGGTTGAATATCACCGGCCACAGCGATGAAAATCTGACACTCACCTACTGCGCCGGCCGCAGAAAAGCCGCCGTGAGCTCGCAGCGCCACCGCCGGAGCCGCCAGTCACGTGTACGTCGGTTGATTAGCTCCAGTTCGACTTGCATATTCCCTTGATTGGGAGGACAACAATGGACAAAATATATCTTTAGAGGAGTCTTATGTTTTTTTTCTTTTCTTTTCAGTATAAAAAGAGACATAAACTTATAAAAAGATGGAAGAATGGTGAAATAAATGGACACACGACTCTCAGTTATGGAAAACAAACTCGAGACTTTTTAGTATCAGGTCGAGTGGAATATCACTGTATCGAATCCTACTTCTCATAATTTTATGTCTTTAAATAATGAACCCAACTCAAATGTGAATTAATTAAGATTCACTCAAATAATTAATCCGTTCATTTATTTTTTTGGTACCAAATATCTACCAGTATTTAATATTTGCCCATTAATGTTATTATTGTAAATGTAAAATAATTATGAAAATCTTTGTGGTGTTTGGATAGATTCGGAGTTAGATCCGGGACGTTGACAGGTCCTTGGAATCAAATTTTGCTTTTTCTGAAAAACATTTTGGGGACCATATATATATGTATATGTAATCACATATATAGGAGTCGTCCATTTAATTTTGTGTATTTCATTCTGAATACGTCCAAAAATTTTGGTCCTCGTAGAAAAGGAGGGTTCTTGGATTCTTTTTAGCAAAGCGAAAGATTACAAAATTATGCAAAAAAAAAAAAATTGCTTTGGAACATTAACTTTTTGAATTATATCGATATTAGATCTAAAAGGATTGATTCCAACCATCAACCGGAATTCACATGACACCGGCTTCTTAAACTAAATCAAACATTCGGTAATATTATATTGACAGAAGCATTTATCAGTGTTGATTATTCAATACGTGTTCATTATTGGAAACGCATTAAATTTTTCACCCGAACGTGCAAGAATTTCGAGCCCACATCTACCTCAGAACCTAAGCTAATAGGTGCTAGTATTCAACTCTATTATGAACTTAAGTTTTTTTTTTTCAATTTAATTGATATGAAGTTTAATTTTTAGCATCTGCCCCTTACGTGGCAACGTGTTCACACTTGACACGTGCCCTTAAACACTCACGCTCGACAACTGAACTAGAGCTGGGTATTTCTCTTCCGGTCTCGTGCAAGGGAAAACAAACTACCGAGAGGCGGGTTTTCTCTTCCGTCCTTAAACTAATATATGAGTCAGACTTTTTCTCCATGCTCGATAAACTAATCATAAGTGGGACATTTTCTTTCGTTTTTAGAGTTAATGGGTCACGAGTTCTATGCTAAAATCTGGCGTGATATGAGTTTACAATTGACCTGCTCTTATACCATACAATTTTTCATCTATACCTACAAGAGTTTCGATCTCATATCCACATAAAAGTTTAAGCTAATAGATGACGGTACCTAATTCTCTTATAAATCCAAATTTCTTATTCAATCTATCGATGTGAGATTTAATTCTCAACAAAACGAAAGTCTCCAAACTCGTGTGGCAGGATTTATTAAATGTCACTACTGTTGTCATCCTCTATTAAAAGGAAGGTATAAACATATATACTACACACATACATATATATATATATATATAGTAGCGGTCGAGTTGCAGCTATCAGAGAATATAACTTTGAAAAGGAAACAATAGAGAACACGACCCATTTATGATCGACCATGAAGAAGACAAAATTATAACACAACAACAACAATAATAACAATAATAAATGTTCCCACCTTCCTGCAGCTGAGTCACTACTGCTAGTATGGTACGCACAGGCGACACCGATGCCTGCTCAGGCATAAATCATCTTCTGATCATTTGGTCCCTCATAAATTCCACCCGGGTACCGTTCCCCATTTTTCCCGTGACATCCACGGATCTGAATCTCTCGGCCCCATCTAATTGACTGAGAAATAATGGCTGGATTTCCAATCAGTTGGTTGAGTATCTGTGCTGTCCGAATAGTATATGTCCGATTAAGTGATCTAATTAAGTTTTGTAAATAGGTATTGACGATATCTCGCAATGCAAATACCAAAAGGTAGTACCTAATTCTACTATATACGAAATTAGAGATTAGTAGATACTCGGGAGTTAATACACACTTAAGGAGGGTTATGTTCAATGGGTCACATCTGTCTCTCCTGATATCCCATCGGTCAGTGTACGTGGGAAGAGAGATTCTCACATCCTCTCAAGTGGTGCTGGGTAGACCTAAAAGAACAAATCCCGATCTGACGACTACCGCGATGGATTCAGGCACGCTTCCGTTTATATTTCATACACGATCTCTTGACGTTTAAATAAATACTTTGAAATCCCGTGATATGTTCAGCATGCTATTTCTATCTTTAAAAGTGAAATATTTAAAAAATATGATGATATCGAATTGTTGATCGCTCCATTTTAATGAATATTTTTTTAATAAATTCGGTCTGTCGATCTGGTTTGGCCATGCGTCTTCATACTATAATTTGTTGGGTCACTTATTTTAATGATTTTTTTCGTGAATTTAGTTTAATGAATAAAAAAATTTAAACTCAAGTCTAATGAATAAAAAAAGTTAGATGTATAAAAGCTTTATCCTTAATAAAATGACGTGATATAAACTTAAATTAATTAAAATTTATTAGTTTTTTTGGGAGGGAAAATGTGCTTGTCAACAATTGGATTATACAAGATTCTCCGGGGCGACAGACATGTCCAACATGTTCCGTTGATTCAAATATTTATTTTCATTAGAAAAAAAATGAAATTCTTGGCATCTGATCAGAAGAGACTATATTGAAGGAACAAATATTCAATGTGATAAATGATGACTTCGTTATATAAATTTCTATCAGATTTTAATACATATAAAATTTTTACACGATTCCAAGGTTAACTCTTACAAGTATTAAAATATGAACGATAATTTACATAAGAACTCGTTGTGTATAACACAATGAATATTTACGCACATTGAAGTGGTCACCGCTGCACAGCCTCGGTACGAGACGCCCGCAGACTGCCGTGTGTTTCTTTTAGTCTTTTCTATTCTTCTCATTGCTCTTTAAACCCACAGTGTGGTTTTTATCTCAGTTTGGTCCCTAAAATTTGTACTGGATACGAATTTCATCCTTACATGATCAGTTTCCTCGTTCGTGCTCCCAAAAGCTTGGCAGTCCAGCTGATTACAAGACCGAAATATTAGAGAGTCGGGACTATGCAACATGGACGAAATGTCTCGTGCCCCTTAGAATTTCACTTTACTACAGTATTTTGAGGTTATTCTAAAAGAGTACGATAAAATGTAAAATACATCCTGGAACTTCAATAGCTCTATACTTTACGTAGATATTTACAGGGATACCTATGTTTTAAATTTAAAGTGGCATATTTTAAGGAACATCGAGCCATAGAATGGAACGGGCTTCTTTAGGGGAGGAATTGTAATTAGCCATAAATAATGTCCTTTGGAGTTCAATGGTTCTGGGATGTTGGGAGCATGAGGTTGTCAAGAGACGGACCATCAGCTCACTGAGCCACACACACAGTCGCCTCCCATGAAGAAACACGGCTCCTCCACAGGGGACACATCTACGTACCCTTGTCCTTCCTACAATTATTCCCGATATCATCGCGAGAGTTCAGTTGATGGTGTTCTATATGTATCGTGACGATGATGATGTTCTCTATGCATCGCTCGATCGGTTCTATAGGCCGGATCGATCGTTAATGTAATTCAGCAAGTATATGTTCACCGGGCTCAACCGATCAGGACCAAGAGTTTCCAGCAAACATTAACGTGTCACCTGCTCCCACATAGGCTGTCTCGTGCATGTGATGTTTGTCGAAAAACATTGCTGGGCTGCTGACATTTGATGCATTTTAATCATGTCATGTGTACAATAATTCATAGGATTCTGTTCTGTCCATGCACCGCCATTGCTTTTGACGAGTGGTTCGGATAAGCTCACCGGGTCTTCAATTCGTGAGCTGGTTATTGGTAGACTTCTGGGGGCTTGGGTTGGACGGTTGGAATGACAAGGCAAGGGTTAGCGATTCAAATCAACTCTCCGGTACTCAAATCGCCGGGTCTTCAATTTGCATCGTATCAAAACGGGTTTGTGTCAAATGTATCGTAATCCATTTAATAGACTTGTGAAAAACTTCAAACACGATGACACGTTTAAAATCAAGTTAACACGACACGACAAGACATGTTCAACCCCTATAACTAAATATGCATGGTATAATTATAATTTTAACATAATATGTTTAAACGACTTAATAGGTTTGATTTATAAAAACAAAATTAAATGGTTTTAATGATGTCATGTCGGGTTATGTGGGTTTAACTCGGTTTAACAGGTTTACATAAACAGGTTACGTGAGTCAACATATTTAGACACGAAACCTCAACCCGAACACGTCTAACTCCGTATCGTGTGTGTGAAAAACTGCCATTTCATGCGCACCGCGCACTTTGCTAACTTAAACATCGAATAGTCGAATCGGGCCTCACTTTTGATTTGGCCTTCTTATGTGTTTGATGCGTGCGCACTGTCGATCGATGAAAACACGTGAAAACTTGTCGAGCCATCTCACGAGAAAATCTCAGTGTTTATTCAAACGTACCCTTAGCCCATCCACCTGCCCACGTCAATTCGAACACGATAACTCCCCCACTTACGAAAAAAAGGTGTTCGCATTCTCCTTCTCACCGATCGGCCTTTTATAACGACACCATGATTACATTCCCAAATGATTAATTGAAGATTTGTCTTTTCCTTTCCATTCCAACCGAGCTTAGCTAATGGACGCCACTGTGCTCCCCCACAATTATGCATTAACTAATCGTCATGCGATTACAGTACCAACAAGGTGTCCGAAATATACAGTTGCTTGAGCACTACGCTCCGTGCCGTCTCGAGCCTATCCCGAGCAATCTTCTCGTGCGTACCGGGCATTCGGAATCACATGTCGGGCGCATGTAATGCCACAGTCCCACGAGACCGACTGGCATTGACGTGTGTGTAATGATGAATTCTCGTGTGCCACGCACATCAAATCCCTTCTTTTTCTGCCTTAATCTCCCTCGGATTATTATCGCTCACACCCAGCCTGTCAACAACAAAATCGTAATCATTTTTGTTGACTAAACTCCAAAGAGTTTCAAGCATTAGATGGCAATTCCTTTTTGACCATTGATCTTAATGCATGGAGCAAGCCTCATCTTTTCCTGGTTAGTTGTTGGCTTGTTTCCCTTTATCTGTGTCCCCCATTTCTTCCCCTTGTCCAATCGTGCTCTCTTCCAAATTTCAACCTATGTTTCAAAAACTCGACCGGGCGACCCGTTCTTCTAATTTACATTCGACTTAAATCGACCAAGTCATCTCAATCATAAATTTTTCAAAATTCGTAAAACTCGAATATAATATTTTATTTAAGAAAAGAGATGAAATACGCCGATCGACTCCTGTTCTTTCTTTCTTCCTTTTCTTTGATGGCCCCAGATTTCGTCTTTATTTCAATATTATATAATATGTTCATTAGTAAGATCCACCTGTGGAGCACCTTTCGACTTGGAGCCTCCACATTTCAATGTGTTCATAGGATAAATCTTGCTTTTGATTCTTAAATTATTGTCAGCGGTATAGACATAAGATTAATTCCATTAACACGCCGTGTGTGAGACATTATATTAAAAAATATAACCTAGTATGAAAAAAAAAACGACATCATGTATCTGTTTAATATTTGGATGAATATGAGTCGTTCTCTTATAAAACTCGCTAATAATAATATAATACTCGAGAATCTTGATCCCGACAGTTTTCTCTAAGCACACCGGGATTTCAATCTAAATTAAGCTAACGATTCGCTCGCAAGTAAGTTAACGTCGATAATATAAATTAAGCACGAGAAGATGTCGCATTTTCCATTTTCCTAACATTTCTAATTATGGAACATTGTACCAACGAATTTTCCCTTTTTTTTTTCTAGTTTTGAATATTCCCCATACCCTGGCCAGAAACAAGTTCTTTCAAAGAAATTCGACATCGATCGATCGTGGCCCGACAATCAATAGCGATATACCGAAGAGTCGATCTACCCAGAACTGCAAAACGAACTTTGCTCAACATCCAAAGTTACGCAAAATGTGGAAGAACTCGGTGCTTTTCACTCGAAAATGGATCGAGACGGACATAACACCACCTTCCCGTGTCCGTCAAAAACAATCCGAATTAGATGGTGCAAATGGGATGTTTTCCTTGGCATGGTCCCACTGTTGTCGTGGACCCCGTGGGAGTGCCGAAATCCCGTTCTTGTCATTGGCTATTATTACTCTTTTTTTTTTTTACTGCTTAAACATTGACTGACTCATGAGTGGGAAAATTGGTGCACGTATAACAACAATTTTATCGTACGTACTTTTATTAATTTTCCCGTTCTTTTTTTTGTCAGTTAAATTCACGCACATATTCTGCTTGTAATAAATAACGAGTTCGTCATGTAAATTATCGTTCAAATATTGACATACCTAGAGTCGATTTTCGAAAATGGTAAAATCTTTGCACGCATCGAGATTAGAGAGAATTTTACTTAATAAACTCGTGATTTATTACACGTTGAATATTTAATTTGCTTAAATTGAGTGTCACTTCCCAGCTTTTGCGGCATCATTGCCTCCCTGTCTTCTTACCGGAATTTCTCTCCATGTTCTACTCGTGACAAATAATTTCTGCCCAGCAAGCGTCTCACACTTTCATGTACGAAACAAGAACATTTTGCTCTGCTGAAATTAATCCGACAATGTAAATATTCTCCTTAATTTAATAATACTCGAATCAGACATTCATTCTAAAACATTGGACGTTCGAGGTCAAAGAAGGATCACAGTTTCGCACTTCGATCTACGGTGCAAGAAAAATTGCTCGCTCGGATCACGTCTCATAATTTCAACATTTCACGCACGACTATTGAGGGAAGAGACCAACGAGAAAGTTAGAGAGCAGGAGTACCTTATTATGATATGATGACTATTTATCGAGAATATGACGAGAGATAATTTCGGATGACCTGCCGATGCGAACTTGACATGCGGGCATACGGTGGTGGTCGTCCGATGAAAAGTGAAAAGGACAGATATACCCTTTGTTATTTTATCCCCCGTCTGGACCGAATCAACTTGCTTTTACATCCGTCCCAATCGACTCATCCCTTGTGTTGGTTTACAGCTACTTCCGGAGCACAAATGGAAAAAATAAATGAATAAACAAAAGAAGTTTTTGACCATAAAAACATCTTCAGAAAATAAAAATATAAATATAAAAGTAGGAAAGCCTCCTATCGATCAACAGAAGAAGAGTCCCCTGACCTGAATTATTTGATGTGGATGTCTCTCACCTTTGAGGAAAGCTAAGATACCTGATGAAAAAAGGATGGATTTGCAATGATGGTGTAGTGCCAGTTGATGAGCTGATGAGACACCTACACGGGTCAAACCATGACCCCTTTTTGCAAAATATAAACCCTTCAGAAAAAAAAAAAAAGAAAAGCAACTTACAAAGAAAACGATTGTCGGTGATTCAGAGATGTCACAGACATCGGTTAATACCGCATTTACAGTCCATGGCTCGAAGATGAATCACGGCATTCATTTCCTCCAAGAGGGGTCCGAGCTATTTGGTACTGTAGCCGAATGAACTGTCTAAGGTGTTCTCGAGGACACGGTCAAAAAGGAAGGTAAAATTAGAGGGCCCCATTTTTTTTTTTTTTTTACATTATTGGGGAAACATTGAGATGGATCCCATGTACTTTAGGCACCACCTTACAAAAAGTAAAGGGAGGAGATCATCAAAGAGAAAAGCAGATTCATCAATTGTGCTGCTAAGTGCCACAACATCAACCCCCCATGGAATTTTAATCATTAGGCACTTCCCCCTTCCTTTTTGGTTTCTAATTCTCCTTCCCTCCATTTTGCACCCAAGGTACCTTTTTTCCTTTTCACAAAGAGGGTGCATGGATTTAGTAATAGGATAGGTGTGAATCTCCTGAGTATAGAAAATTCTCCTTACGAAAGTCTTACTTTCGGTGACTTTTTCAGCTCGAGTAAGATTAGTCATTAACCCATTGAACTTTTGAATAATACTATTGGTTCAAATCGAAGAAAAGGGGTCGATGTAATTTTACTGATTAGAATCGATCCTAAGATATCCTAATATAGATAAGATGACATATACTTCTACCTCACATGGAAGTTATATGGAAATATCAGTGAAATTATCTTAATTATTAATATTTATAGTAATTATTCAAATAATGAGCACTCATTTAGCTATTCATTATAATTCAATTAACATTTTCTTATATTATATAAAGAGATAAAATTACTTAAAAAATTTAACTTAATAGATCAAATTAAAAAAGATGTTACTGCTATAACACTTTTTAAGGAAAAATAGCCTGTTCTTTTCCATTCAAATAAGGGCCAAAAGCTTCATTTTTTACCCCCCCCAAAAGCTTTCCCTACACATTGGTCACAAGACAAAATCTTGGCCCCCGCCTCAGTCCCCTAATTCCATCCACTGGAAAAAGTTAGAAAAAAAATTAAAAAAAAAACCCTAAAAGCATGACTAAATCTTCCTTCACTACTTTTTCTCCTTCCTTCTTCATGCAAAACTATCTGCTCCGCATGGTTTTCATATTGAACTTGCTGCAGCAGCCTCTTCCGCATCCTCTTAGTCGTCTCCCCAAGCAGCAAAAACCGGCAAATGAGGCATGCTGATTCCTGCCGGAGGGAACCAAGGGGAGCTGACCGGACCCGACGACGAGCCCACAAACTTAGAACCCAGAGGCGGCTTCCCGAAACCCGATCCCGGTCCTATCCTTTCTGGGCTTCCCTCCCTCGAGCTGCCCAGGCTCGTGACCAGCGACGGAGGGTTGGAAAAGTGGGAGGCCCCGAGCCTGTGATCACCCTCCATCGGACGGCCCAGATTGACCGACTCCATCCCGACGAGACCCTGTATCGCGGCCACAGAGTACGCCTGCTGCTGCTGGGAGTTGTGCAGAGCCATCTTCCAGTCCGCGCCGGTCACGTTGTTATTACTCTCCTTCTGTATGCATTCGATACCGGAACTGTGCCCGGCAATGGCCTCGATCCCCTTGCTTCTCCGGGCAAGCTCTCCGGCCAGAAGGGTGTTGCTCGCCATGATCCTCTCCACGTCGTACCTCGTAATGTCGAAGTTCGTGACAGCGTTAACCCCGCGAAATTTTATGGCCGCGATGTCGTAGGCTTCGGCGGCTTCCTCTTGAGTGCCTGAAAGTGAATATCAAGTGACAAAACAAAACAGTAATTTAATCACTACTCAGTTCTATATCTTAATTTGAATCTCCACAGAGAAGAGGAGACTGGTCCTTGCGGGAAAGTGAAAACGTTGCTCAGAATACCGTGTCTGGTAGTGGCCATGAAATCACAGCCTTATAAAAAGCAAACACACACACACACACAAAAGCTTAGCTTTGGTCAGCAGTGACCACAGAGAAAGCTGTGGAAGAGAATGACTCTTCTTTTGGTTGAGCTCCATAAGAGCTAGTACTTTCACACTAGAGAAAAGAGTTTCTACAGTAGACATCGCACTCGATCTATTATCAAAAGATTTCAAATTCGATTATCAAGAAAACAACATTCACAATAATTTATTCATTAGGCACAAAAGTGGGGGACCTTTTTTTCCGCATCTGTTTCTTGTTTTTCTTTGTTCAAACTGAGGTTGGAACTTGGAAGCAAGACTCGAAAGAAACATAAGATACAGTGAGGACACGATTTGGTAAGCTAGAACTTCAAGATATGACATTTCCCGTTTGGCAAAGAAGTGGGAAGAACGGGGACCACGTACTGAATGTTCCAAGATAGAGGTCCTTGTTTCCGGCAACCCTCCCGATCCGAGCTTGCCATCTCCCATGCTGGTGGTGTCTACAGTCACATAAGAAAGGAAAAGAGGGGATTAAGTTCGGGACGTGGCCTACTGGTTAGACCAAGTGCAGCATAAGATGAGATAAGTAAGAAACCTTGTGACCCCTCTGTATATCGAAGCGCCCCTTGAGAAGCCACTGCTTTTCCTGCAGAACACGGCATGTTTGGATTGAATCGACATGGATCGGTTGGATTTCGATGGCTTGGAAGAGTGAGATACTGTACCTCCGAAGATGGGCAACATATTCTTGGCGGCTCATGTTCTTCATCTCTTCCAACTCTTGTTGGTAGTTCTCCAGCTGCAGACATTTCAAAAACACTGAAGGTTAGACATCTTTCAGAAACCCGAACATTGACTTGCGCAAAAAACGGGTAGTTCGCTGCACCGGAAAGTTTATGTGCGTCGAGGGTCCCCAGTACTTGAGAGCAGCAAGGTCGTAAGCTCTAGCAGCTTTCTCTTCCATGTCATAACCTCCTGGAGAGATCCATAAGACAGAACACTTTCAATGATCATGATCAATCAATAATGGAGCTCTAAATAAGATCGACAACAAAAATTCTCGGTGTCTGTGAGAAAAGGAGTCAGAGCTTACCCAAATAAACTGCAGGGTTCGATCACCAACACGGAGTTGTCATCCAAAACAGGATCAAACATGACAAAAGAGGAGCCAGTCAGCCCATGAACAAGGAAATACATAACACCACACAACTGCACTCTCAAGAGGCAATTGTGCTTGGAAAATCGCTGAGCATTCAAACGTTCAAAGCACCCACTTTGGTTTTATCAGTCAAACGGCTCAAACGTATACAGGTGAGTGCAGAATAAGACCAATGACAGGATCTCCAAGATGATTTGCATATTCTAGAATATAAAAAGAAGGAAAGGAAACAAAAGATAAACCCAGGAGTTCTTTCCTTGTAAATCTCAACTTTTTATTATATTCTTTTACCTTGTCTTCCTTTCCTAGTCTGGCCCTCTTTCTTGCAGCTGTTATCCCATAGATGAGCTTCATATCTCCCTGTCCATCTATGCCTGGGGATGATGAAGAACGCTATCATCGTATTACCACTCAAATGTATAAGATAAAACACATAAATGAAACCTCAAAAGGATCGAACTTTTTTACCTGGTAACACCTCTGTACTGAGAAGTTCTCTGCCCAAAAGTGTCGATAGACTTGCGATGGACTGTCTGCTTCTGCCCGACCTTGTCGAGCGCTCTCTTCTTGGCATTGTCAGCGGCGGTGGCAGCGGCGACGATCTCATTCGAGGACGAGATCTGCTGAGCGCTTGGAGTTGTGGTCACGCAGCTCGACTGCGACCCAGGGCTCATCGACAGGCTCAGTGACTGCAACTCTCCTCCACACCCAATCACCGTGGAAGCAGCCCCGCTGCTGTTGATGCTGTGCTCGTACTCTCTGCCGCTGCCGACCCAATTCCTCAGGCACAGGCCATCACCTCCCAGGTCTCCCATCGTGTGGTAGTAGATGGTGTCGAGGCTAAGCGGCATTGCGTCTCTCTCACCTCCATAGCCGGGGTGGTGGTGGTGGGCCCCTCCGATGGTCAGAAAGTCCTCGAGCTTCGGCGGAGCTTGAGAGGGCAGAATCCCTTGAAGAAAGACCGGAAAGTTACTACAATTATGGAAAATCTCACTCGGAGCAGGTTTTCGACGAGCGCCACGGTCTAACTATTTTACCTTGGGGATGGGATCTGGAGAGGGCTTCCATGATGCAGAGAGAGCCGTCGGACTTGAGGGGCATCATGGAGAGCGGCGTGGCGGCGGCCGCGTACTGGAAACCCTCACCATTGCTGCCGATGCTGATGCTCTCCCCTCCATAGCTGCACAAGCCATGGTGGTGAGGGGAAGGGGAGGAAGACAGAACATAGCTTGTGGGGACGGTGGAGGGTGAGACAGGAGCCGAGGTCACGGCAGACTCCATCTTCATGTGGGGTGAGAGAGAGAAACCCAGCCAGTTGTTCCCACCATAGTTCTCGCTCATCGACTTCATCTTCTTGCCTTCTTCTTCCTCCTCCTGCTTAGCTATGCAAAAAAGGCTGAAAGGGAGTCGAAGTTTCTGCTGCTACAAGGGAGACACAATCATTGAGGAAGAAGAAACAAGCTCATCATCACCATCATCATCATTTCAAAGAAGATCTCTAACTCAGCTCTCTCATCATCACAGACATGGGGATCCTCTCTGTTGCTGTTTTCACATTCCTTTCTCTGAACTCCGAGCGCCCAACACGCTCATATATAGAGAGAGAGGGATAGAGAGACACAGAGAGAGAGAGAAACAGAGACCCAAATGGTCCCTCCAACCAACCTAACGAAGAAAACAAAGAGAAGGAACAGCAAAAGAGGATGCTGGGGAGCAACCCTGCAAGCTTACAAGCTGAGCTCCTCTCTCACTCTCCCAAAAAACTCATGGGGATCTGTGTAAGTAAAATTTTTATCGTGTTTATGTGTGATGAGAAAGTGAAAGGAGGAGAAGGCCCATTTCTACTACTCTTTTGCCCACTCTCTCTCTCCCCCTCTCTAACCTCTGGTTCGGAAGCTCTTACTTCTGGTTAAAAACTGGATAAATGAAGCTTCTCCCTCTAAGCACGGCTTCCACCTCTCTCTTTATATAGCAGAGCTGGACTACCCAAAGCCACAGTGCTAACTTACTTTCCGTCAATGGGACGTCACTATTTCTCCCTGGCTTAAACATCTCAAAGCAATTCATTCAGTTTATTTCATATTCATATGTTCATATACCATTAAAAGCTGTGATCTACCAAAGAAGGTTGGCGCAAGTGGAAGGGGCTTGTGTCGCTTAAGCAGAGGTGCCGAGTTCGAGCCCCTGTGAACGCAGCAAACCTTCTTGGGAGGGGTCCCCGGGAAACCGCCCGACAGTACCCCGAATCCGGATTAGTCGGGCCTTCGGGTACCGGATACCGGGTGGGAAACCAAAAAAAAAAAAAAAGCTGTGATCTATGTGTCCAAAGTCCACTTACATGAGATTTAGTACGATCGAGATCTCATATTCGAATCTTTTCTATTCACTCGTCAACACTTGTATGTTATAGCTGTGTTATTCGAATGTACATCTTAACTGATATTGACTTTTTAAGTTATCCTAAATTTTTATTAGTGTGATAAATTATAATGATAATTATAATAATAAAATAATCACATACCTTACCTCTATGTCTAGGTCTACTGGTCTAGCCATGTTGTGGAGTACAAATACAATGAATGAGGAGGGGGTCAGCTGTAATCTAGTGGGAATGCATAAAAGCCAATAGGAAGAGAGCGGCCAGGTACCCATATTTGGGATGCCCTTTCCACAGCCAGAGCCACAGCCACAGGGCTGCACAGGCAGTACTCTACAGCAGAGCTGCCCCTCCAGTCATCTGCCATTTGATTTTTGACGGGCAGCGGTAAACACCTGCCCGCCAATTGCCATGCTGCACTGTCTGAAGTTTTTTTTTTAAGTAAGTGTAACAGATATATTATGAAATATATATTAAAAATTAATAAATATATTAGATATTTGAAAATGCTTTTATTAATGTGTTAAATACTCATAGATATATAATATATATTACCTCAATAAAAAAAAAGAATAATACAACTACATTAAATTTCTTTTCTCCATCTATCTATTTTATTTTTTTCTTTTTTAAAATGACTATTCATAACTTCTTGAGCTGTGATTAGCTTATACCAATTGAAAAGTTCCGCTGCGGGGTAATTTGAGATTCAATATACAAATGCTTGTTTCTAAAATTTTTCTTTCCTGAGAATAATATTTGAACGGGTAGTGGTTACATTCAACAATAATAGTTTCATATTCTTATTAAAACAAAATAATATATAATATACATTTTCAAAAATAAATAATTTATATAGACAATACAGAACACATATTTTTGAGTAAATATTTAGTGTGTAATAATACATAATAAATTTATTATGTAGATCACCGTTCAGATCTTGACACGTATAAAGTTAATCCTCGAAAACTGTGAAAAATTTACATGTATCAAAATCTAAAAGAGATTTATGCGACGAACTCGTTATGTAGTACATACGAAATATTTACTCCAGATTTTCCTACTCGCACTGGGGCACTCGCTCTCCCCCTTCCTCCCTTAACATTCTCCTTTAGTACAAGTATATAGATTGGTAAAGTATGCTCTCTGTAAAAGAAATTCTTGTACTAGTTGGGTTGAGAGTCAGGTGATTCCCAGGCCCTTAAATTTTCACAACTTGGCAGTATATCCTTGGGACTCCAAGTGCTGCTGCTAGCGAATATTGCTGGGTTACATTGATCAGTTATGATAGTGCAGCATCTTTTTCCCTTTAGTTTGGAGAAAATAGGTGGGAAAGAAGACCGAGTGGATTATGGGTTGAAAATATGCTCTTAAAATTAGGGTACACTGATTGAAAAATTCACTCTCACGTGACTTGGTGAATACAGGATTTTAGGTTGAATCACTTCCTTGAATCATTGTTAGGAATGTGCTTTCTGGGTCTCGGCTGAGAGGAAACCGGCTTGTTGAATTATATCATTCTTGATCTAGTGATATTACACTGATGAGACTAGTATTAGCACCGATTGTTAAGTTCATCTATATTTTCTTGATTGAATACAAAAGATCAAATATTACGTGACGGATGTGTCTAATTATGATTTACTACAACATTCATCTTCGTTCACTGAAAAAAAAATGCAGAGAACAACTTCTTTGGTTAACAGCCGGCTCTACTCATACATGAACACATACCGACAGTAAGTACATTGTAATCATACAGTAGAACCAATGGATACCGAGCAGTCGTATGGATCACTACTCGATAAGCTCCATAAATGTAATTGCGGTTTTCACATCGCGTGACTATTTGCAATAACGACCCTTACGGTGGTATCCTAAGAGCATTAAATGATTGAAACTCGATGCAGATTCGAGTGTGAATTGTATCAGGCGGGACGGGACGGGACGGGACGGGACGGTTAGCTGCAGGGGGAGGATTTATGGCCAATGGGGATGGTCCAGATTTTGAACGAGGGACAAAGATTCAGATGTGGGCCAGCTCCCTCCCAGCTCTCCTCCCTCCGACTGTGATCGCCATCCATCCATGCTCATGGCCGTCGTGGCTGTGGCTCCACTCCCAGTCCCCTCTGACACCTGCTTCGTATTGCAATTTGGCTTGCTGGGTCCGATCATCCTCCACTGTCATATGCCTGCACCAGCAGGACCCCTCACCCCCCGCAGGTCCATTCATCATCATCTGCAGGTAGACCGACGCGACCCGTATTTGGACCAGTTGGGATCCAATAGGCTCTTGAATACTAGATGGTGTGCACCGAAAAGAGAAAAGCGAATTGGCACAGGAGAATGAAAAGGAAAAGGAAGAGCAAGACCATAAACTTTCGATTTCAGGTGTTGTTTTTCAAAATGCGTGTCTCGAGTGCTGTCGAAGTCAATGATCTACATTAACCAGATCTACCCTGCCTGTCATCCTCTGTCCCTCGTATGATTCACACTACAGTCTAGTTGATAAAATTTAAAACGCGTAAAGTTTTCGGATGACAACCAATTTCACAGTACTCTTTTAGTAAACTAATTTTATAATATTTTACTTGTTCTTTTGTAACCAACCTTACATTTTTCAGACACAATAACAACATCATCGTATTTCAGTTTAATAATTTAAATACAAATTTATCGGAATATAATATTATAACCAACTTTACGTAAAAAAAGAAAAAAGAAAAACACACACTTAATGATCAGTCTTAAATCTTTCGTTCGCTTAGCTTTAATAGGAATGCGACTTTTGCCCATTTGCTATGTCAATGCATGGAGAAAGCAAGAGTATGTGATACTATAAATTAATAAAATTTAATTATTTTAATTTTTTTTTAGTAATAAGAGAGGTCTATGGACTCAATATAAGAATAAGGAATAAAAGAAAATAAATGGACACGTAATTCTCATTACGAGGATCGAACTCAGTACTAGTACGTATTATACTCGTCATTCACAATTCTCTCTCGAATGCAAGAAAGTCTTGTATGTAACGAAATGATCACGCGTGACGACACCAACTAATAATATCGAATCGTTCTTAGGATTATTTTTTCATTTTAGATTTGTTAAAAATTCAAAAAACTGACTTAACTTTATTAGATAATACCAACGTGTAATTACTGTTACGTGATCATGTCATTACATGCAAAACTCTCCTCCCATGCATGGGAAAAGAAGAGAAATTCTGTTTGTGTTAAGAAAAATAAATAAATATATATATCAATAGGAAAAAAGATAAATAAGAATAATAAAGGACGTGAATTGTAAAAGGGACGATCGTCAACACCTGCTTCCGGTCAAAAAGAGGAGAGGGGGCCTCTCTTTTCCCTCTCCTCTCTTTTTTTTTAAAAAAAAAAAAAAAACTTAGAAATATTCCCGAAAATTATTAGCCCAAATAGGGTCCCTCAAAGCTGGGGCTTTCAAAATCATAAACAGATACCAAGCTAAGGAGCCCCGAATTCGCCAGCCACGGTATCCAAGCTGAGATGGCATCTTTCAGCCAACCATACTTGACTAATACGCCTGTTGAAATTGTCTGCGTACGTGAGGTCTCGAGAGACCTCCTTAAGTTCAATTCTTGACCGTGAGACTTTATGTATATATTTATGAGAAAAATACATATGGAATTTTATATATTTGTTAATTTTTATAAGTGGGTTCTATATATTTTAAAATAATAAATCAAGTCATATATGTTGTTCGCGTTACAATATCGAGTCATTTTTATCATCTATAGTTACTTTAAGCTGACATGTGTGTCGATATCACGTCAGCTTGAAGTAACGGTAGGTGACTGAAAGTTCTCGATATTACAAAACGAGCAATATATAGGGTTTAATTCCATCACTTTAAAACATTTATGATTCACTTGTAAAAATCGACAATTATATAAGACTTCCGATATCCTTCTCTCTCTCTTTTTATTCTCTTCTCTCCTCTTTCTTGTGTCCACCAATCTCCTTTATAATCGAAAATTGCACAAACTGTTTTAGGAATCTTGCTCCGTATATTGGCATTGCATCCACCCAAAACACACAATATGGCGAACATGCCTTAAAGCAAGTCGCTCGGAACAGGAAGGAAGTTAGGCTCGGCCGGTCCATCGACATACCACCCCGACAGTTTTTTTCCAGTTTACGATCCATATGGCTCACATTGTTAGGCGTACATATGATCATAGAGGAAAACCCTAATGTACTGATCTGTGTTGCATTTTTGGGCAGTGAAAGTTCTTTCTTTTATTTTAGATGGGACTGGGAGCAGTGTGGTTTGGTTGCATGCGCAGCTTTGCATGAGGAAGGCCTGCCATACCATGAACACCAAGCTGGTACGTGGTTTCTCTGTGCAGATGGAGACAGATTTTCCAATGCTAATCATTCGGTTTGAATCTTTTGAAAGCTTGTTTTTGTCCCATGAAAAACATCATTCCGTCCTTAATTACCAAGAAAAAAGAAATTCGTAAACTTAGAGAAAGAAAGAAAGAAATAAAATGGATATGAGACCTACACGAACGAAAAACTTAACTCGTAACCTCTTTATCTCATATCAAGGATGAAACTATTGCCATTTTTGAAAGCAAGAGGACTGGTTTTCATTTAGAGAATCGAATAAATATATGTGTGTATATATATACATGTATGTATGTATGTAAGTATATGTTCGTGTGTGCGCACAGAGGCGGGAGGACGATCCTTTTGATTATATCGCAATGATGAGTGAATCCATTAAAAGAAGCACTGCCAATCGCATAATTCCACTATATAGGGTAAATTTTTTTAATTTACTTAATTACGCACCTTTTTTTATTTTCTATTCTTTGTTTTTCCCTATTCCAAAATTAAAGGTGCTAACACAGCTGCGCTGCGTCCCCAAACTCATTTTTCAAATTTTCTTTTGTTTTTCCAGTTATCTTCACTGAAAAAAACTTTTAAAAAAAACATTTTCGGTCTTTTTAATCGCCAAAGATAGTTTAAATTGCTAAGCATGAGAAGTTTATAAATTCAAGTTTATAAATTCATAGTAATATGGAATTGGATGGTATTGTTCCGCATGTGACATATGCAACCAAACCCTATTTTTATGTCGAAATGAATTATATATTATTACAATGAACCTCATCTCTCGTATAATACACCGTATAATAAACCATCGGTAAGCTAATAACATGTAATGGGCCAGGTTCAGGATTTGACTCTTCACGGAAGCCGGAATCTGGGGATTAAAGGCGGGCCCGGGTAGTATAATACATCATCCGGTGGATTAATCGGTTGTTACGGTTCAGACACCGTCGATATCAAAAAAAGAATTTAAAATCCTGAAGCGAGCATTTGAAAGTGAATGAGAACCGAATTAAGACCTCTTGAAAATAATACTACTATGAAACATACTTTCTGTTTAGAAAATAATTTTTAAATTTAAACGGTACAAGATCTTCATTGTATACCACTGGATGATCCTGGGGCTTCAATTAGTCGGGTGACTTTGGGATTATCTTGAAATTTTTCCATCCGAAA
The DNA here is from genome assembly GCA_037672795.1 of Lagerstroemia speciosa. Taxonomy (NCBI): domain Eukaryota; kingdom Viridiplantae; phylum Streptophyta; class Magnoliopsida; order Myrtales; family Lythraceae; genus Lagerstroemia; species Lagerstroemia speciosa. The sequence goes on from CM075292.1 coordinate 607,930, forward strand.
GAACTCCTCCACCTCCTCCAGCAGCCATGGTGGTGGACACGGTGTTCGTGACGAGACTACCGGTATGGGATGGATGCAAATTGCGGGAGCGGTTTCTCGAGATCTATATCGGCCATCCGGGTCATCTGGTATACCTCATATCGTTTCCCCTGGTACAGCCATAGGTCCTTATTCGGAAGATAAGAAGAGGGCTTATGGAAGAAATGACAAGAGAGGGTGTTGAATTAATTAATCAAATGAGAGATGGATGCACTTAAGAGATTAACGGGAGAAAGACACAAAATCCAAATGGAAATCTGGGGGGTAAAGATCATTGATCTGGCAAATAAACCATGGTTCGGTTAGCATAGTTTGATACATCTTCTTCTTAAATGAAATTTCGAATCCGAATCCATCCTATAAGTGAAGGTAATCCAAACCGAGAGAAATTTACCCATTAGTGGACAAATCAAGGTCGAACGTGAATTTGTTGTGCTTGATCAAACTTTTGAATAGTAGACAAAAGAGAAGAAGAATATTTGTGTGTATATACGCATATAGATATACAGAGAGAGAGGACCAACATAAGGTTGACATAGTAATTCCCACATTAGACTCCAAATAAGTGAACTCGGGATAATCCTCAAGTTGAGAGGGCCTACAAGAATTTTTCAGGTATACTGGCTAGATCACAGATTAGTTTCGAGATGTGATTCGGCTAACACGAGGATATTACATGGTGCAAAGAGAGAGAGAGCTTGTGGGGAGCTTCGAGATGTATTTTGGCTGGCTCGGAAATATTATGTGGTGCAAAGAGAGAGAGAGAGAGAGAGAGAGAGAGAGAGAGAGAGAGATTGATGTCTGCTTCAGCTAGTCCGGGGATATTACGTGGTGTAAGGAGAGAGAGGGGTTTGTGGGGAGCCCTGCAAGCCTGCAAAGCAAAAGAGAGGATCTTAAAGTGATTGCGATATCTATTCAATTCAATTCAATAGCCAATGCAACAAGACTCAGCTTGGCTGGGCTCTTTCCTTCCTCTGATAATGACAATTGCCTTCTTTGCTTTCTGCCCTCTCTCTCTCTTCTTCTGGCTTTGAAGAAATCTATCAGCCATCCCCAGCTTCTTTTCCAGTTCTTGGCCCTTGCCCTTTTGCTTTCACAATCCCTTTTGTTTCATTCGAGATCAGGCTTCACCAATTCACACCGTTTCTCCTTGTACATCGATCGTTATATGTATATTGCATCTTATTTACATTAACACGATGTTCCGTCGGAATCAGTGAATCTTACAAATACTTTCCCTAGCCATAGAAAAACATCCAGCTAGGTTGTGTGTGGGAATGTTTGCTTCCATTCCAAGGATATATATAAGGGTAGCCCTGCTGGATTTGCCTCTGATCAAAGTCATTTCCTAATCTTCTTATTCTAACATTAGTATCTAAGAAATTCAACGAATTCTAATTGATTCGTATTTAAATAACAGAAATCTTATTTAACAGAAAGAAAATATACATGTATATCTTTCTTTTTTCCTTCGTGCAATTGTCGCCGTTTGCTTCTACCAAAAAAAAATGTCGCCGTTTCCCTCCTCACTCTGTGCCTTTACTGTACGTTCAGCTGTGTGATGACATGTCAAAATCTAACACCAATTGCCATGTCACTGTCACCTTAACACCGCCCCCCCACCATCTGTACACACACACACACACAGACACATACACACGTACAAACACATATGTAACATATAAATATGTCTTCTGCTTTTCAAATTCGATTTTCTTCTTCGAGCAGAAATTAAGATGGGGACAAAGACAACCATATCTGACGACTCGCTTTCATTGCACGTAGAACAAATAAATGATCGACCAGAAGATTAGAAGAAGAAGAAGAAGAAGCTGCTCAATATGTCGTAGTTCTCCCCATTTTGGTCACATAAGGGTTGAAGAAGTCCGAAGGATCAGACCCGAACGACAAACCATCTATGTGCAGAAAGAATTCTGCAGTGCATGCCTTATCGAATCGTTGTGCATTAGATTTAGATTTATTGTATTTTAGGAATCAATTGGGGCCGGCTCCCTTCATCTGTTTGATCGAATTTAACGTACCCTAGTGATCATTCACCTAAAATGGGCTCATATGCGAATGAGATACTTACATATTTTAGTGAAATTAGACAACCCTACGTTCATCGAGGGTTTCTGGAGGACATGGGAAGGCTACAAAACCTAAGACTCAACCCTAAGAGGTAGATTCCTTTGGAAGTGAAACAGTCCATAAAAGCTGGAAGTTCGGAAGATTTCAGAAAGCATATAAGACATTCAAGGGGTTGGGGGGAGTTGGGTTTCGTGCCTTACTGATTGAGCGCTATAACATATACATACATACACACACATATATATTATATATACAAGAGGAGCAATGCACGTGCATTGCACGTGAGTCCAAAATTCTTCATTGTCCGTGTATGTTGGTACCGTTGATGATACGATCATTAGATACAAATGACACGAGAAGAAAACATCAATCCCCAACTCACGAGCAGAGATGGTGACCGGGGAGAGCGTGGCTGAACCCACTCGGTCGTTCTGTGCACCAGCAAATTCCTTTTTCTTATTAGGGAAGTTCTACTGTCCCGACCCCTGACCCCGATCCAATGATGGATGGCATATGGAAGTCAGCCAGTGTTTCATATTTTGGTAAACGTATGGAAGGGAGGCCATAGGAGAGGTTTTTTTCCTATTCATAGTAAGTATTGGGTGTTTCGCGGGGGAAGCATGTCTTGGCCTAACTAGGAAAGGAATGCTCTGAAAGGGCAGCACCTTCCTCACATTGAAGAATCCCTTCACTGCAGCCATGCTCGATGCTTCTTCTTCTACTAGTTGTCTTGTCGGGACTAAAAAGAATTTACTAACTGACCGAATCCCTACTCAGTCATTCTTGACCATCAATCTGTCCGATGATAGTGACTAGAGGTTGGAGAAGGGTTTGGATTACGAGCGATGTTGTCGAAGCTATTTCCTGACCACCAATTGTCCATGGGAAATTAGGAATTTGGTACTAGATGTTATTAAACTGTCCTCATTTTGTAAGAAATGGCGATGCACCTGGGCGCCATGGCACGATAACCCTTGAGCTCATGATGTAGGAAGGCAAGCGGACCTTAGATCAAATTTTGATTCATTTTGTACATTTGAAGGTTATCCAATAGTTTATTCTTCTCGTATCAACAAAAAAGATATTTGCTTACGAAAATGAACGAGTCGAGTGTAATACGAATGCGATACTGGTTAAACCAAAGACGTGTGAACAAGGTCCTGTTACTTTCTTAATTGAACCTGGTGTGCTGTTTATTCGGTTATCGATAATAATTGCTGTATGATCCGATAACGAGTCCGTAAGACACCAGAAGGAAACGGGGGGAAGACAGAGATTCAGATAGGTACAAGATCTGCATGCTGACAGAGAAACGTGGGAAGGAAGAATGACAAAATCATCAATCCTTTGGGACTCCACAAATCAAATCTTACAAAGGCAAAGCAAATAAAAGAATGAGATCCTGGCAACAGTCAGTCGAAGTTGTACAATACCTCTTTTCTTTAATGAGATTTTGGGTTCGAATTTTACAAATGAAAAATAATCATCGTGAGGATTTTATCTCTTAGTAACTAAGTTGTTAATTCGGTTCGGACACTTGGAAGTTGGAACAGTTAGAGTCGATTGAATTCAGTGTACAGTTCCAAATCACAAAAGGTAGTAGTTTAATTGTTCAAAACTCAATTCATCCGCATGTGATTTTGAGAGTTCAAGGTCTCAATTTCAAACCCCTTCAATGCACATGTCAAAAACATTTGGTAAGAAACTGCTCTTTGTTGGGCATGAGCTTTGAGAATACCACCAGCTTCATGAACTATATTAAGCTATTTTGAGTGCTACTCTAACATGGTCACTGCCGAACATTACTTATTTAATTCGTATGATATATTCACGGTTAAAAACCAATGTTTAGATATATTATGCATTCCAAAAAAGAATGAGTGAGGGAAGAGTGCCTATGGGATGGATCCACCTCTCGGAGAAGTAAGCGTCCACGCTCCCATCCAACAATGTTCGAGATCTAGAACGAGACAAAACTATCATTTACGTTGAGACCTAAAACGAGAGGACTTTGGTCTCTTTCCTGGATGACTACTGCAAGAATTACTATGCTCTCTTTCTTTCCCTTCCATCCATCAGGTCACCGCAACAGGAGGATGAATTGTCGTTCTGACAGGGAAGAGATGATCACCAGAATGATGGCGCGTTGAAATGAAAGTGGAACACAGACAAATCAGTAGATATTAGGTGAGGAAAGAGCGAAAAAGCCTCGAGACGATCATGGCCACAGGATGAAATTCTTTACCAGCCATTATTGTCACCATTGTTGCAGGAGAAAGAGAGACAACGACGGTCTACTGGGTAGCTCTCCTTCGGAAACTTAACCGAGCCTCGTCCAGATGATCCTTTCGGCCAGATGTCTAAAAGAAAAGTTCAATGAAGATGAACTCCTATTAATCTAATTTCGACTCGAATTACCCTACTACAGAAAAAAATATATCAAACTAATAGTGGGGGTGTTCGGTAATTATTGCTTATTTTACTATTTTAGCAGAAAAGAAGAGTTAAACCACGACCCGATAGAAAATGGACTGATATCCGTAAATTTTCCTTGTAGCCTCCCTTAGGATTCGTACAGATGGAATCTTTCTATCAGAACTTTCACGCAATGATTGATAAGCACCTACCTTCATGACTAACTTCTTGAATTTTTAATATTGTTAGAGCGAAATCGGTTCATCGGAAAATAAAAGTCCTCCGGGTTATAAATTTATCTATTTAATGATAGTCGAATGTAAGAACTTGTTAAAAGAGATGAGATACATAGATCTTCACTGGCTTATCCAACCATAGAGAGATGACGTGAAACCAGTTTGTTTTTTTTTTTTTCAATGGTTTGAGAGAGTGTCGTACAATAAATATGGTGCCGGGTAAGTAAGGGACCAATAGCTCCGACCTTGTGACAGCTACAGGACAATTTGGCACTTGAAGACTTACTTACCAGTGCTTTCCCCTGTTTAAATACACTGCCTCCTCAAATTTGACTGCCACATGCATACGAGAAAAAAACATTATGAAGCAAACGAAAAAGAAAGCAAAGAAACAAAATGTATGCATATATATATATATATGTATTGGTAAGACCAAAGGTTTGCCAACGACAAGAATTCATCAGCCCGCTGTTGGCAATCGATCTTTCGTGGCCTGGAATAGAATAGAATTGAATTGAATTGAAGAAGACAGGCAAATGCAGCTTTACGAAGTTCTTCGAAACAGCTATAGGAGAAAACCGAAAGCAAGAGGCGGAACGATTGAAGATATCTACGATGAGTTACACAAGTGATCTCTTGACTCAGGAGAACCCACCTCCTGCAGCGAGACAAATTCAGGGGAAATGGCCACTGGGTCTTGAATAAGAGGAAGAAATTATAGCAATGCCAATGCTTTTGATCTCTCGTTCTATAGAGCAACCACCCACCCACACCTTAAAACTACTTGCAATCTTTCATACCAAATTCTTCAGAGAAAAATCACCGCACAAGATCATCAATGGCTCGTAAAGAAGCCGCACACAGACAAATGATGATGCAACTCTGCAATAATAATCAATCATCAAAGCTTACACTTATTTAATTCTCCAGAAACTTCTCTATCCACAAGTTAGACCCTACTTTGAGTCTTGACAATCTAGAGCATGCAACCCAGTCCCAGACAATGCGGAAAGATACTAATCAGAGGTCACCTGATACTGCACTGTCTAGGATCTGAAATTACCGAGTGATTCATTCTTAAACTACCTGGACCATTATCATCAAGACAGATTACGATTTCGAGCACCAGGAAGCGAAAGCAACATCAAGGCAACGCTGACGGACGGATCACCGACTGAATTACATGGACAGCAAACCAAATCAGAACAGTAACTGTACTCAAGCACTCAGGACAGTCAACTCTATTCTACAAGGATGATTAACACATGTCACACAGTTAGGCCTGGATCAATGAGTTAAATGCAATGGTTGCACTTGCAATGATAGCGAACTACTTATGTACAAAAAAAAAAAAAAAAAACATATTTTGACATGCCCCAGGGTCCTATCAGCAGGAAGGAGCATCTATATCACCATTCTGACCTGATATATCGTCGTCATCATCAACCTTGAGATCTCCTATTCGAGGTGAGTCATCTTCAATGTTCATCTTCCCAATCTGAGCCACAATCCTGTTGCTGTTGACCTCGCTTGCTTGGTTATGAACTCCGAGCATCTCAGATCCATTAACATTCGGAACTCCAATAGCAGAGTCCAACACAAAACCATTCACATAGACAGGTGCTGGGCCATAGCAGGGGTTCCCCGGAGTAACAGGATATGGGGCCCAATAACTGCTCATTGCATAAGGAAAAACCCCAGATTTACCATATGCTGGGAAGTAATCATAGCCCGGGAAGGCCCCATATGCATTATAATAAGGGAGAAAACAAACCGGTACTTGACTGCTTTCAGATCCTGTTCCTGCGTGACCATTTGCATAGCTGCTGCCATTAGTGTAATCACTGACATTTTTTGGTACCGCCCTCTTAACCTCCACATCTCTTCCATTTAGATTATAGTAGTTCCTTTGCATGACAACCTCAACAGATTCCTCTGACTCAAAGGTTATGAACCCAAAACCCCTTGGCCTACGGGTCACAGAGTCTAGAATAATCACGACATCAGTAGTTTCGCCAAACCTCTCAAAGAATTTCTTGAACTCGTCCTGAGTGAGACTAGCTGGTAAGCCCCCAACAAAGATCTTTTTAGTCCTGAAATGGTTCCCATTATTACCATTGTAACCATTTGCTACAACCGAGCAAACCTGCTGCTCATTTGGTCGATGTTGTGGACCATTTAGTTGGACAACTCTCAGTGTTGGCCTCTTGACTTGTACCTAACAAATATTTTGTCAAAGAAAGTTCAAAATAAGAATAAAAGATATAAGAGCTGATACAAAGATATCTCGATCCTCAATTTAAGGAACTATTGAATGACATTACAATCATGCACGCATTGCAACGTCTGTGACCTTCAAGCTCAGATGCAATGGTTATAACACTATGTGACTCCTCTCTCTCCAAAGATTACCCATGACAAGAAGCATACAGAAATCTGAAACCAATAGATTGCAACGACCACTTTTCATAGGTAAGCCAAAGGCACAGTACAAGAATTTTCCAGTTATCCATGTGGACATTATGTTGGGTAATAGGCAGGGAGAATTATAGATGTAGCCTTCCGAAGGCCTTCTTTTTCATTCCAACCATTTCGAGCCATTAAATAAAATTACAAATATAAATTAAAGGTCACTAAATTTTTAAATTATTTTTATAATTCACTCCCTCGCACGTTTTTTTTTTTCCTTTTTTTTTCCAGATGTATACCATCAGTTGCCTGATTAAAGCTCTCTTGAATTTCTCATTCACATGCCTTGGAACCGAGAAATTGTTTCGAATAAAGAGAGGTCCAGCTGCTCAAACTACCCATATATTTCTACCCCTTCCCTCATTAGTTTATTTAATCAATCACGCCCTCCAAAGCCCTCAAATCCAAACAAAGCCAAACACCTCTCCAACCAAGCCATGAATACAAGGAAAACTAACTCAAGTTGGACGAATGTTTGCTTTTTAAGAGGGCGAATGGCTCTGTTGGTACGCAAGAAAAGTATAGACAAATCTTTGCAGAGAATATTGCACAAAAAAACAACTAACGGCTACAGATTGCTGTAAAGATTCGAACTTTCTTGAGGATAGGACTCACCGCCTTCCCAAAAATGACATGCTCGTTAGAGTCCAGGGCATCCTTGGCCGAAGACGGGTCAGAGAACCAAACAAACCCATGTCCACGGGAGTTCCTGGTGATCCTGTCCCTGACGACGACAGCACGAGCAACGGCGCCGTATTTGCCGAAGTGCTGCCTCAGCGCGTCCTCGTCGACCTCTCTGAGGAGTCCTCCAACGAAGATCTTGGCCTCCTCGGATTCCATGGAGCCCGAAATGCCGGGTGAAACCGGCGATCGATCGGATTAATGCGGAAACCCTAAATCGACCCCTCAAGAAGCAGCAAAACCCTAGAACAGTTCTTTCAGGGTTTATCAGATAGGATGATTATTACCGAACTAATCGTCCTCGACAGTTTGACCCCTTTAAAAGTCAAGTCAAAGGCTTTCTCACCGGTTCTTGTATGAACCGTCATACTGATGCGGACCGGATCGAGTCGAAGCCAATTTTAAAGCCGATTGATTTTGGGCTTTTTTTTTTCAATTGAGCACGAATAGTTTTTAAAAATAATTAACCCTATTTTACGAATGATCAAAATAATTGAAATATTAATATATTTAAAAATTTTCTGAATATTGAATATTCTTTAGATTATGTTTATATTATGTCTACATATTATATTATATAGGAGATATTTTTCGTTTTTAGTATTCTTTCACTTTTCCAAACTATCCATTAACATATCAAATTTAATTCTTCGTAAATATTATATTGAGAAAAATTAAGGTTATAATAGTAAATCCACTAATAAATAAGTAATCATATTTCTCCACACATATTTCTCTCCGCTCCCTCTTATATTATATATATGTATATACACACTTCTCTCTTATTTTCTTTTTACCATTTTCATTATATATATAAAATGACTCGCTTTTTTCATGATTTTATTTCTTAATTTTTTATTATAAAAAAATCACATACTTAAGACATTAACTATAATTAAGATTTTATTTAATCATTCATTACATATTCATTTTTTTCACCAATTTTATCAAGTAATAAAATTCATGCGTTGGGAAGTATCAAACTTTAGTTACCATATATTTAAACTTAGAATCTTCTTGTTAGGTTTTTTTATAACCAAAGTATCTGAGCGTCTTCCTGCCACTATTAGTGAGAGTTGCAACGCCTCCTCCTCGTGATACACTTAATAGCCTGCAAACCAGACATATGCAATGAGCTTGAGGGCTATAAAGCTCTCACTCTCAAGAGAAACACTATTGACCTTGCACCTATTAAGGATCGAACTTGGGAGGTCTGGACCTCCAATGCCATACCAGCTGTTCAATTTCAAGCAAAATAGGGTATATAATTTGAATGTAAAAGTTAGGATTAGGTAAAGAATTGAGTTGTGGGGTGAGCTACTGACGTGGCGAAGGAGCTTTTTGTGAATCCCACTACAGTCCTCTGCTCTATTAATTGAACTAAAGTCAGACCTCGGGCTCCATGATGCAATCAAAGATATGCTAAATTAGTCGGATACTACGACATCGTACAATATCGATATAAAAAAGTACACGACGAAAGAGTTGTGAGGAGTGAAGTGTGACTTGAGCTAGCCTGGAATAGCTAGTGATCTTGCAAATTGATTCTAAAGCGGAGTTTCGCTTTTCCTCTTCTTACGATAAAGTGACATGTTAATTGTCCAACATTCAGCACACGCAGCGTGAGGGAAATGCACCTGCACGTGTATCAGTCATGTGCTCTTCGGGGCTTGAGCTCCCGCTTCTAGAAAATTTTATCGAGATCTCCGTATCCCACACGTGTGGCTTGATTGATTCAATTTAGTTCGATTTGAGGTCTAATTTGTTTTTCTTAAAAAAAGAGACGGGTATTATTGCGCCGAATAGGTTTTAAGCCCTCTAACTAACGAATAATAGTCGTCCGTATGAGTGACGTGTCAGCACAGGGGCTCGAAGGGCGTTGCGGGGCCCACTACATGGCTTATCAAAATCTGAATCCTCGATCCTATCTGACAGATGACAGTTGTAGCGCACGGATCGAGTCGAGTGGAGCAGGAGAACGCACGTTGCTGCTGGGCGGCCCACCCCCCCGGGGTAGAAGAAGCCAATGCTGGGCCTGAAGCAAGCGAGACTAGGGTTCGCTTCCTCTTCGCCGACAGCCTTCGACCTGGGCCCCACCTGGCCCACGCCCACCCCTTTAATCATTCTGGCCCTTTTCTCTCCCTCCCCCCCAATTGGCGGGCCCACCATTCCTTGATATTTTTATCGGTGTAGAGACTCCCTGCGGCCAGCACCACAGGCTCCCCGCTGCACCTTTTTTTTTTCTCTTTTACTTTTTTTTTCAATTGTATATATATATATATACACACACTAGATACAGACTTATACTATACATGAAAAAAATAAAAATAAACAACGGTAAAACACTCAGGTGAATTCGTATAATTATATAACTTATAACTTATTATAATTCAATTTATTTAAAATTTATTAACAGGTCGTAGTAAGTAGAGTATTTTCAATTTTCACAATATACTATTTCAATTTTTTCTTTTTCATTTTATAATTTTGTTCAAAAGAACTTAACGGATTTTTGCTACTAAAATTATATAAATAGAGTGAAATAAGAAAATCTGAATAGTTACAAAAAAATATTTGTTGTTATAATCATAGATATGACATGAGAGAGAAAGGATTGAAATTATTATTTTATCATATTAAAATCAGATATACACACACACCCCATAAATTATAACATATAAATTAGATTGAGAGTTAATATAAAAAAAAATAAAAAAGATACTAAAACTTTCAAATGTTTGCGTATAATAATATAGATATTAAATATGTTAACTCAATAAGTTCGAACTTATTCAAGTTCAAAGTGGACTTGCCAACTAAGAGGCAAATTTAACCCCCAAAAGCATTAATTTCCACAGCATCGGAGGTTTAAATACTAATGGGACCGGTTCGTGCTTCTAAATTTATCCTACTCTGTACGCTTATAAGTAGGCGTAAAATGACATGGAGATTAGTTGGGTGACCGGATAGCCCTGCGACATTTAAAAAAAAAAAGGAAAAAAAAACACTAGAGGGTAAATCTTTCTTGGTCACCCCAGCATAACAAGGGGTAATATAGTAATTCTCGTTCCATGATTGTGCCTTGTTCAGTCAATTTGGCATGTGGATGAAATCCGCTTGGTGGCACTGCGAGATTCGTGACACGACTTATTAAATGCCTGATTTCATACTATTTACATTGTCATTGCATGAAGTTATTGCGACTCGATGCTACTGGCTGTTCAAAAATGTAATAAATTATGACTAATTCAGATTCACGAATGATCGATTTACTGAGTAATAAAACTCTTTCCAAGTATATGCATTTTTTTCATTCATGAGAGTCGAAGATGAAATCCTATTTCAGAGAGAAAGACATCAAATCATTTTTAACAGACCAATATTGAGGATAATGACTTAACCATATTAAGTATGGCTTATCAAATTACTTGCAGTTGAATTACCATCAGGCTCTGAACACCATGATTTGAACCATGAATTCAACCGAATGAGCATATCTACCTTCTCCCTAGCCCTTTAACTTGGTATTTAAGAAATGAGAAGTTACCAAGGAAACAGACGAAACCGAGCTCTGTCGACCGTTAAAATTTTGGAATTACGGTACGACTCTCCCTGGTCCCGATTTGCCCGGAGTTCTTGCTGATCGCACCGCTCGGGCACCAAAAAAAGGACCTTCACAATTATGGCCATCGTACCAACCATTTCTGTTATGCAACTTGTCCTTTCCCTTCCTAGTAAATACGCATTAATGTGCTGCCCGAGTACGAGTCTTCTGTGTTCAACCACGACCCAATCCATACATCATATATCGCAATACACGTACACACATTAAATGCGAAAATACACTCGCTCGGTATAATATGACATCTCGTTTCCTTAAGTAATGTTTCAGTTTTCGATATCTGTAATTACGGAAAATCACAGCCGAGAGGGTTTTTTTTTCCTTATTTTTTAGTGACTTGACCCGACTAGAACATGAATATTGAATTTATGGATATCGACCGGTTCTATTCTAGAAGGGAAAAAGTTTGGATCCTTCAATTCGTATACATCCGACATTTATTAAGTGAAACTACACCACAAACGCGTTGCGAGACTTTGATGCTGCGTACTGGTAGTCATGATAAAGGCTATGTTCCCTCGAGCCACGACACACCGACTTGTTGCCATCAATTCGAGCCTAAGATCTTGGTTCAACCCTACCTTCCATATTAGGGTTTGATAGATTTACCACTTAATGTTCGAAAACGTACTGATTATTAATGGTTTCAACTTACTGGACAACTCCGGAGATGTCGGGATATAATCATATAATCGTGTGTCCGATTTGACGTGACTAAAATTCACCCGACTCCGTGCAATTCTTAATTTAGATCTTCTGAATTATCCTTAAATTTGATTGAGTAATTTAGAAATTATAAGTCGCCGATCGAGGATTATTTTCAATAGATTAACAATTCGATCAAATTAATCAACACTTAATTACACATTTTTCGTACGATCCACCTTACAACAATGTCCCGGGAAAATATTAACAATTTGATCAAATTAATCACACTTATTTACAATTTTTTTTATAATTTGACTAGTACTTTCTCGTATCTTATAATATGTAAAATTATTGAAAATTTTCCGCAACCAACATTATTTCAACCCCCATTTTAATACCGAGGGTGGATTGGCCAATAAAAGGCCGGGAAACAGTCCCAACATACTCGTTGTGGTATTCTTTTTTTCCGCTATCAAATGTATTAATGTTCTTAAATGGAAACAAAAACGAGGCATAAAGTGTTATGAGAAGTGTTATCGGTGAGAATCAGATATATTATTTTAGTTTTATATCGCAGGGACGTCTTCATATCAAAGCTCTTTCTTTATTTTTTTAAAATTATTTAATGATCATACATTATCACGTAACGTGAAAAAATACAAATCAAATTGTACCGGTAATTTTCACGTCATCTTAAGGTAGAAACACTTGGAATTTTCCTTACTTTTTTTAATAAAATTTTGCTCATTGTTTTTAAATTTTACATTTTTCCTTCTTATATCATTAATGGCATAAACGTTTAAAAGTTCGATGGTAAGGTAAAATTGAACTCGAAAATTTGTATTCCTAGTATCAGTGCGATTCACACTGGAGAGATTTAACTGTAATTTTTTTTTATATATAATAGGGGTGTCTGAGAGCCTTCTGAGCTCGACTAGTGGTGATTGCGAACACCTCCTCCTCGAGGTATAAACAGTATCCCGCAATCCATGCGTGCCAGGTAAGATAAACGAACTTGATGGGTTCGAGGACTGTAGGGCCCCCGCCCACGAGAAATGCGTCCCTGGAGATCTGAATCCTGACGGTCCTAAAGCCCCACCGTCAGGACTGCCCCTTGTGGACGAGATTTAACTGTAATTACTTTGTCTTCTTGTATACGCGAATATCAGCGTCCAAATGGGTTCAAGTATCCAAATGCTATCATTGTGATCCCACCAACTTCCATGTTCATAAAAAAGGAAAAAAAAAATATGAGAAGTGATCTGGAAGTCCGCATTGAACCCGGGCCGAATTCATTAGCTCGAGCGTGGCGGGCGACGCTCAAGTTAGAGAGAAAAATATGAGTACAATAAATGAGAAGAAGACGAAAATGAGATGTATTTTGTGTCTATATGTCCAAGAATGAGCATATATATATGTGTGTATATATATATATGGTGTGTGAGAGAAAAAAGGGTTATGAGAATTGTATTTTTTTACAGGCAAAGCTCAGTACTGATCGGTTCAAAACAGATGTTCGAAGTCGGGGTGGAATAATTCTGTCCATATATAAGAAGGGGTAACATCATCAAGTAGGGACCTGCTATTGACTTTTATTTTCCTTATACTTACATTTACGAAATAAGAATATTTTGTTAAAAATAGAAAATTCAATTCACACCTGAAGGAAAGAAATTCTCAATGCTGTATGTATGGAGAACAAATATTGATGTGCCCTATTCACTGGGGGAAGGTTGGTACCTACTCAAAACTGGTCCGAGTGAGTAAATGGTCCACCGCGATCTGACCCTATCTATAAAATTATATCCGAATTTATACGAAGTTAAACTTGTACCGGCCTAAAAGTCTAAGCGGTGATATCCAATTTTTCTTATGATTCGGTGTCTTTTTTTTTAATAATTTTTCGATGCTGGATTCAATTTTCAAGATTATCCGTACATAGCAAGTTGAGCAATATCTTCTACATCGTACGTGTAGAGTGTAAATACCCTGTTATAGACAAAATTTAATTGGTCTTACATCATAACACCGATAATGTTGCGAGAGAGCTAATTGGAGGATAATTAAATTGCTCTGATTAATAATAATTATGATAAATATTCGTGAGATTAAAAATAATTTACTTACTTATTGTCACGTGATAAGACATAATTATTTAAGAATTTTTTATTACAATCAAGCTAAGCGGACATCTAAATTGAAATTAATTTAATTAGGAGATGGACTCCCCTATTGCTAAGTCCTCACTGCTGCAGTCCCCTTTTTTTTTTTTTTTTTGGTCGCCAGCCACGGTATCCAAGCAGGCCCCACCAGCGGTGAGATGACATCTTTCAGCCAACCATACTTGACTAATCCGTTGGTCGCCCCGGGTCGCACGCCTGGCAATGGCGGGTGAGGCTCCCAAGGGGGGTGTCTGCGTACGTGAGGTTTCGAACTCGAGACCTCCTTAAGCGGCACCGAACTGCTTACCACTCGGCCCAACCCCCCTTAATAATAAGAACATGAACTGCACGAATTTAAAAATTTGACAATTCCCATTTGACAGAATAAAATACTTTTAATTATAATTTTTTTCATCCATAACGTTAGACATGAAATAAGAAATCTTATGTTTCAAATTATTAAAAAAAAAAAAGAGAGAGAGTTTGATATTTATCTTCTCTATGCCTGTCCTGTAGTCTCACGCGCGCAGGCACGCACGCTCTCTCCCCTGCCAATTATTTTATCTTGCCGAGACATCAATCTTCAAGCAAAGTCCATTTCCTCAGCTTTACACACTCCGCTCTCACATTACTCTCCCTGTAGTTGGATCCTGAAACATCTCCTCCCCCTCGACCCCCACCCCACCTCCCTCCTGTGTTTCTTCCTGTTCTTCTTCAAGCTGTGTGTTTTCACTTGCTGCTGGTCCCAAATGCACCATCCCCCGAATCTGTTATCCGTCCTTTAAACCTTCCTCCATTTTATGGATCCCGGGACTGTGGGTTTTGGTGGGTGGGGGGTTGGGTCGAATCCCGAGGCCAAACGGAGACTGTACGGGTACGGGCACGGGCCCCCTGTTGATCCGGGCAGAGCGCCCTGCGGCGGTTCCGAGGACGATTTCAGATGCGCCAAGGTCGCTAAAGCCGATGACTTTCTGTCTGCTCCAGACAAGGCTGATGGGGTCAGTAATGGGGCTCCCCTGAGATCTAATGGCTCCTCCCCTGTCTTCTTCTCCGTTGGAGATCCGCAGCAGCAGCATATGCTCTGTTTCTCGTCTCCAAAATCTGACGTCCAATCGCCCCATTTGAGTCACAGCTCTTCGTCCTTATATGGCAAGAATTCGGGTGCGTTTACTGGTAATTTTTGTTGAATTTGAGTTTGTCTCAAAAGTTTCTCGCCTGGGGTTAAACCGCAATGTCTTAAAGCCCTGTGTCTGGTTAAGGAAAATCAACGGGGACATGAAGGAGTAGTCGAGGGCTTGCCAAATCTGTTAATCAGAGGAAACTGCCTGTTCGGGTTTTATATCTCGGCTTCTTTGACCGGAATATTATCTTCAGATTCCGATACAAGGATCATTCTTCAAAATGTCTTATTTTTCTATTTTAGTGTAAGTGAACTGTCTGATTTGGTCCAAACTCTTGTCAACAGAAAACCGTCCTCCTTTCTTTCTGCTCGAGGGGCAATAGGGGAAATTAAACATGTGGAAGCGAACATTTTTGCTCTTGTCAATGTCATATTGTTGCATAAGTAGCTTAAAAATCGGGCATTTAAGGTGGCCACAATGTGGAGAATTAGACCTCTTTCATGGTTCGGGAGTGATGAGGCGTGAAAGCTTTTGGCAGGTGGAAATGTCTATGGAAATCTCTTCTCGAGAGGTCCGTTCACTCCATCGCAGTATATGGAGTTAGAGCACCAGGCGCTGATCTACAAGTATATCATGTCGAATGTACCCGTTCCCTCGAATCTGCTAGTCCCCATCAAGAAAGCTTTCGAGTCCGCCATGGTTGCTTACCACTCTGGCGGGCTCTTCAGGTCTGATGCAGGTAAGTTAGTCTCTCGTTCCTTGTAAATTCATTTACCTTGAAAACCAGAAGTTCTCTGTGTTTATTTCGGATATAAGATTGCAGGAATGTATAAATTCTAGGTTCTGCAGAGTAGGAAAAAGTTTTGTATGTAAAGTGTACCACGTCATATGCTGTAAGCTAGTGGTTGTTTAACACATCAAACAAAAATAGTTACAAATATTTGATAGTACTAAGATACCATGCTGACAAACACCCATTGATTTGTCACATATATCACGTGATATACGTGTCATACCGACAGGGCCATGAACACCCTCCCTAAAGGTCCATTATCTGGAATTTGTGGACCAACCAGTTGGCTGATATTCTGTGGATATCTGCGACTTGAATTTTATCATTTATACAGGATTAATATAGAATCATGTCCCCCTTGAACGATTAATTTTCGATTTGGTGCTTTTCTACTTTGGGATAGGGTACACTGGAAGAGCTTCTCTGCACTTGTGTGTTCTATTCATGTGGAGTTCAGTACAATACCATCTTCCTATCAGTTTTAGGAGAATTTGTCAGTTTGTTGCACTTCGGAAAAGTCACAGTTGTTTTCGGCGTTGGTCCTACAAAGTATTTCCTCTATATTAGAGGTCGATGAAATAAGAATTTCTGTTCATGTTCCTTTGTTGGGTCATTCTTATATATAGTTGGATGGGGCTCTTTCCATCTGGGGCTTTCCCGAAGCAATGATCCCGAACCAGGGAGGTGCAGAAGGACCGATGGGAAGAAGTGGCGGTGCTCGAAAGAAGCAGTTGCTGACCAAAAGTACTGCGAGAAGCACATGAATAGAGGCCGCCACCGTTCAAGAAAGCCTGTGGAAGGCCAAACAGGCCATTCCGTCTCCGCAGCCACCACCACAACCATTTCATCCAAATCACCATTAGTGGGTCCCGGAAGCGGTATATCTAGCAGCATGAACATTAACAGGTACTTTCCTGAGGTTGAAGTTACTTGCTGCTTTTATCTGCTGAGAGCGGTCTCGTCTTTAGGATTTCCTTGGTTTTCACATTGTGAGATGATGATCTCCCAATAAATGTGTTCAAAATAACCAACATGATGTGGTTGAGATGGTTCAATATCTCTTCCTTTAAGTAAGATCTTGGTTCGAGTCTTGAAAATGTCAAATAAAAAAAAACTATGATTGGGAGGAGAGTTTCACCCCCAGTATGTCAATCTGGCTCGAATATGAATTAGTTATGTCTCATTAGGCTTTTGAATAGTAGATGACATAGACCGGAAAAAAGAATGTGGTCAGGATCTCTTTACAGTTTTACCTTTTTAATGCTCTTTGTCAGGGGGGGAACTGCTAGACCACATTGAATTCCTAACCAAAAGTTTTTTTTCCTCCTTGTCGCATTAGGAAACAGAAGAACAATTCTCTCTGCTGAAGCTCAATTCACATAAAACTGCATATAATTTCCGTGGAATGATAGACTGCTAATTTGTAGTTCATTTCATCGATGAACAGGATGCTCATGGATGAGCAAAATCTAAGCAGGAGGTTGAAAGATTCTGCGGATATTTACCTCTTGTCTCCAACCTTCCATCTGAAATCCAAAGAAGACCCATTTTCAATATCCTCGAAGCAGCAGTTGCTAGAAACCGTTCCAAATCGTTCTGTCCATCAGTTCATGAATGACTGGCCCGAAAACCCATCAACTGATCCCACCATAACCAGTGCCCAGCCTGACTTGCAGTCAGATGGGACACAGCTATCAATAGCAATTCCCACAGCTTCCTCCCTGGAGACTAAGAAAGCCTCCTCATTTTTCCAACTCGGGCCACTGCACGAGCTGGACAAAGTAGAGATGATTGATTTGGGAGTGGGAATCGGCAGCAAACAAGGTTCTTGTTGGGTGCCCATCTCGTGGGAGGCTTCGATGGGCGGGCCCCTCGGCGAGGCTCTCAAGAGCACTAACAGTAGCCCGATGGGGTGCAAGACCTCGGCAGCCAGCACCAGCCCTTCATTTGAGTCGTCCCCGACCGGTGTGTTACAAAGGACGACCTTCGTGCCACTCACCAACAGCAGTGCCGGAAGTAGCCCCGGGGCAGATGACAGCAAGAATGCTGAAGGAGCTTGAGTCAGTAGGTAGGTTTCATCGATGACCTCTGAGATCAGTACTCATGTCCGAATGGCCACTCAGATCAACTAACCTGTTCATCTGTTGGATTTTGTGATTCAATTCTTGCTGCCTGTGGGTTCCTCTGCATCGCCGGTTGTTGGAAAATGAAGTTGTGGGGCTACTTTTATGTGGTCTGTATGTTATCCTTGGGCTTGTATTAAATTACGCTGTCTTCTGTTTATGTTGTGATTGTCAACTGTGCTGGTTTCCTTTTCCATTTCCGTTGAAATTTTGACCATGTTGTTTATTTGGGATGACCAACGCGGAAAAAAAAAAAAAAAAGAAGAGAGTTCCAACTTCAATATATTATTTTCTGTTGGTTACTTTATCTCAGAGCTTAAGTGTAAATCTCTTTTCATATTGATTTTTTTTTATTTACAGAAAGTTAATTTAAAATTCTAGTTAAGGGAAGTTGTAAAATTCACTGGTCTTACAAGAGATGAGTCTTATTCATCTTTTACAATTCTCTTATATTTTAGTTTTTAATTAAATAAGAAATATTCTTTATAATATTTTCTTATTATAAAGAGACTGAACATAGAAGCAATGGGAGGAATGATGAATTTTTTTTTAAAATTATTCTAATTAGTAATAATTGAGGTAGTTATTGCTGGTGATTGATAATAATTTACTAGTCTATCACAATTTTAAAACAGTACTGACAAAATCCACTTGTGAGAATCGACTTATAATTTATTAAAAAGCGATATTATTACATACAAACCCCTTCTTATCATGGAAATTAGGCCACTCTTTAAAATAGATGGAGACAGCATTTATCATTTACAACAGCTAATCGTTCAGACATTCCAAACCCAGCCCAACAGTCGATATTTTCACTTACAAAAGCTGATAACAGGAAGATTTGAGAAATAAGGTTTAGTACAGTTGGTACTGCTCTCATCCTCTAACCTAGAGGTCTTGGGTTCGAATTCAACGGTGGAATTTCTTGTATCTTTTATCCCTCTTAGTTCTCCGTTTCTGGAAACATAATGTAAAATCCTCCTTAAAAGGGAAATGGTAAATGGGCCGAGCAGAGTGAATGGGCTACGGGCTCACCTATCTGTAAATGGGCCCTTTTTCTCGTACAACCAGGGTGCCTCCAATTCTGCCTCGTCGTTTTTTCTGATTTGGCTGACGTAGGACAAAATTAACCGAAAGCCCATGTTTTCATTTTTTTTATTTACTATTTATTTTTTTAACGACTCCCGTCTCCAATTGCTTCTTCTCTTCTGTCTCGCTCCTGCTGCCCTAGGGTTTTTCAGCTCGAAATCGGATTATAACTACCGTACCCATCTACTGCTCCGTTTTGCTGCTCCGTGGCTGGTGATCCTGATTCTGGCTTCTTCTACGTATCCACCTTTCTCTCGGTCACCCTCGGTCGGCAGCGCAACTTATCCTCCCGTCCCTGCATCAGTTCCCAGCTGAAGTGAAAGAGGTGATTGATTTTTCCCTCTTATGTTTTTGTGGTTTTGTAGAATCCTTGCATAATTAGCTGTTGGAGAGAAAAATGCCCGCACTTGTTCTCAAATATAGAGGGGGGCGGCTCTCTTTTCTACATAGGCATGCTCGAGGAATTTTAAACTTTTCGCCCTCGCTTTGCCTCTGTCCTTGCTGGTGAATCCCATTGCGCCTTGCCCAGTCGGTAATTGTTGGGTATTCGCACTACGCCTTCTTCTCACTTTTGGCGGTCTCGCAAGAGCTAATCACAACGTCTTCTAGCATCAAGAACATTTTTTTTAAATACTTATTCTGATCTAGTCGAGTCACCAGTGCCCGAGCAGAGCTTGGTTGAATCGCGAGCTGGAGCAGATACGTTTTTGTAGGTAGGCATTCACGAGGAGTTGCGTTTTGCTAACGGTATTTTGGTTATGTTGCAGCCAACCGGAGAGGTTTGCCTCGGCCCTGTGATGGCCAACAATTCTCAACCTCCGGGTGCACAGGTAACTGAATTTTGTGCTGTAAATTGCTTATTATGTTGGGATCTTTTTGTGAGGCAAATTATCCAGACCTTATTTGGACTGGACTCTTGGCAAGATGACCGACTGGCTATTTCTTTTTCCTGTCATTAATGAGTCACCGAGCTGATATTTTGTAAGCGTATTGGATCCTTTCAAAGAGATAATGGAAATACTAAATCTGGGGTCAGCACTTATGAAGAGAAAAAATCCTGCAAAATCCCACATATCCAGAAAAAGAAAAGGGGCGTCATAAATTATATGCTTACTATATCATAATTATAAATTATAAACAGGTTTATGCTGCTATAGGGACATTGTTTCATCTTTTTTGGTTCCTGAGTTCTGATATCTGAAATGTCCTTTTTGGTTCTGCTTATCAGTCCCTATGGCCTCCTCCAGCTGGTTCCTTGGGTCCTCAAAATTATGGTACCATACAGATGCAGGTAATATTCATATTTAGATTCCCTTTCTTACAGCCAGAATCTTTGGCGGAATTGATTGTTACTGATGTTTAAAATCCATCTCTTGTAGTATCGTCCCATGGTTCCGAACCAGCAGCCATTTATTTCAGCATCTTCCGAGCAGTTTCGAGCTGTCGGACAAGGCATGCCCACCTCTAATGTCGGGCTGCCTGGAATGCAAGATCTTCCAGCCCATTATCCTCAATCTGTGCAGCCATTCCCTCCTAGGTCTAATCAGCCTGGTCATGCCCCTCATATTCCCTATGTGCAGACAAATCGACCGATTCCATCTAGTGCTCCACCACCTGGTCTAGGTGCCCCTGGAGCTCCACTTTCTTCATCATACACAGTAAGATCCCAATACATTGATTTATGCTTGAATTTTTTTATGGATCATGCTTTTGCATTTACATTTGAATACATTGCAATATTTCAGTTTGCCCCATCTAGTTTTGGCCAGCCACAGAGCAATATAAATGTCCCGTCTCAGATTCCGCCAATGCCTCAAATGCATGCACCAACTGCGGGACAGCTTTGGGGACCTGGGGGAGGTCAGGGTGCTTCCCCTGCTGCATTGCCTCCGCTCCAACAACCTCCAGCTACTTCCCCTAGTGATGTAAGTGTCTTATTCTCTTAGCTGAAACCAGCATGTCCATACTGCTTGCCTTATTTTCATTTGGAATGACGTAGAAATGGGCCGGATTAATATTTTAGCTGCTTAGTGTTTTTATTTTATTTTATTTTTTAATGAGGCAAAGGTGAATCAGCTTGGAGTTGGACAAAAGCATGTGGTACTTGTGACCTTGATATGAACTTTGGCAATGGATTTCATCGAGCTTCATTGAAAATGTAATACAATTGTCTGAAGGCATATATAGTTGGCTGGTTAGATTGATATTATTTAGTCATTTTATGGGTGATCCGGCCATTCTGTCAACCAGTTGCTTTTTTGGAACAAGGACCTCCCTACGCATGAATGATGTTTTTTTTATATCAAATATATGGTTTTTCTCCTTTAATTTTGAAGCAGGCTGCTAATGCTCCTACTCAGCAGGCATCCTCTGATTGGCAAGAGCATGAAGCTGCCAATGGAAGAAGGTGCTTCTGCTTGACATGCTCTATTGTTATTGAGGGTTTCTTTCCCGAGTTTGATAAGTTCATATACTTTCAAATTACCGGCTTCCAATCCACCCTAATGACTTGCACTATACAGATATTACTACAACAAGAAAACTAAGCAGTCCAGTTGGGAGAAACCGTTGGAGCTGATGACACCTATTGAGGTAATTCATGCTTGTGCCATCTGCTTTCTTTACTGCCCTTATCATGTGGATGCTGCTCGTTTGAAAGGATAAATAAGCCATTTCTCTCCGTATTACCTTATCATTTTAGTATTGTGCATTGCCTTTTTTGAGGGCCTTTTCTTGTTATTGATCTTTTTATGTTGTCCTCTGATATGTTGAATAAATGGCATATTGCTATGAGCCTTTTGACTGATAAGAATAGTGAAAAAAAGGTCGAGAATTTTGCTATATCGACCACATCTGCATAATTAGTTTTATCAAGCTTATTTTCTGTTTCCATTTTAGGTTTTTGCCAAAATGCATGGTCTAAATAATAGCTTGGGCAAATTGAACCACCATCTATTACAGTACTGCTTATACATGTTGGCCAAAATTGGTTCTGTAATTAATAATTATGCAATGTGCATGATTAGCAAGTTCATTTGCATTGTTTAACCAGATAGATTGACTGCCGCATGGCTTCTGTCAGCTTCTATCTTCGCCTTTATTAGTAAATTTTTTGAATTGGTTTCACACGTCATTTTACTGGTGAGATGGCTTTTCTACAAGCACTTCAGCATGTGCTGAATCCTTAGGGAGGCTGCTTTTATTTGGTCAGGAGAATGGTGCCTGATATTACATCATGTAGATATGGTTCCTCATCAGGACTAATCAGGCTACCTTGTTGAAGCTTTTTCTTGCATGTGGTGTTAAAGACTAAACTTTGTATCTTCTCAACCTCCATGCTGGTAACTCTAGTTTTTCCCCCTGGTTTATTGATGAATTAACGTTTAGTGAATTTACAGTTGACAGAATTAGCTATATTTGTTTTTGATGTGGAAAACTTCAGTGAAACTACCAATCTAGTGCTTTCTCAACACAAAGCCCCGCTTGCACATGGATCATATGGCCATTTTATGTTCGTCCCAAATAATGTCTTCTATTTTGTGATTCACTTGTATTCCTATCTCATTCACCTTGTGTTTTGGAGACTGAGATAGGTGTGTTTGCAAATGTTTCCTCTTGTTTCCGACCTGCGGAATTATTTTTTGATTTTATCCTCAATTCTAGCCTTTGTTACTATCAATGTTGGTACTCTCTTGTTTTGGATTAGTAAATCAGTTTCTGTAACAGAGAGCAGATGCATCAACCGTGTGGAAGGAATTTTCGACTTCAGATGGAAGAAAGTGCGTAGATGTGAATTCCCTTTGTTTTGAGTTTAAATTTTGATTTCACCATTATTTAATGCACCCTCGTGGCTATAACTACTGTTTGCTTCTGCAGATATTATTACAATAAGGCCACTAAGCAATCTGTGTGGTCAATGCCCGAGGAAATGAAGGTAACCTATACACATTCCCTGCTTCTCTGATTTGTTTGGGATTTTTTCAGTGTTTGTTGAGTCTTTCGTACTGGAATCAGCTGGCTCGGGAACAAGCCCTGAAAGCTGAAGGTGGACGTCATGAGGAAGTGGTTTCAGGAGCCCAAGGCTCTACAACCAATGCCGTTGCATCAGTTGAAAAACCCGTTACTCCTGCTGCTGCTGCTAGTTCCAGCACCACTTCGACATTTTCTATGGTGGCTTCAAGTCCTGCTCCTGTACTTCCTGTTCCTGCTGCTAATGCAACAACTGTTGCCATATCTGGTCCATTGGGTACTCCTGTTGCAACTTCGTCTGTGCTGTCAAATGATGTGGGAAATCAAGCCCCAATAATCTCTAGTACAGCAGTTGTTGTTTCTTCTCAAGATGCTCTAGACCCTGAACATGCTTCTTCCATTCAACATATTGAGGAAGCAAAAAGAGGAATGGCTGCGGCAGGTAAAGTTAGTGTGACCCTGTCGGAGGAAAAGGCTCCAGATGATGAACCTTTTATATACTCCAGTAAGCAGGAGGCAAAGAATGCTTTCAAGGAACTTCTTGAATCTGTCAATGTTCAGTCTGATTGGACTTGGGAGCAGGCAATGAGAGAGATAATAAATGATAGAAGATATGGTGCTTTGAAGACGCTTGGTGAGCGAAAACAAGCATTCAATGAGTACTTGGGTCAAAGAAAAAAGTTAGAGGCAGAAGAAAGACGCATGAGGCAGAAGAAAGCTCGGGAAGAATTCAGAAAGATGCTGGAAGAGTGTAAGGAGCTTACGTCGTCTGTAAAATGGAGCAAAGCTGTAAGTATGTTTGAAAATGATGAACGGTTTAAGGCTGTTGAGCGAAATAGAGACAGAGAGGATCTTTTCGAGAGCTTCATTGTGGATCTTGAAAGGAAGGAAAAGGAAAAGGCAGCCGAGGAGCACAGGCATAATGTTGCAGAATTTAAGAAGTATCTGGAATCATGTGACTTCATCAAGGTGAGCAGCCAGTGGAGGAAAGTTGTTGATCGCTTGGAGGATGACGAAAGATGCTCACGACTTGAGAAGATAGACCGATTGCTCATATACCAGGCATGTTTTCCAACAACCTGATAATATTAAATTCTGGGATTAGTTACTGATGGATTAGCTGTGGCAGGATTATATTCGGGATCTGGAAAGGGAAGAAGAGGAGGAAAAGAAGATACAAAAGGTTTGCCTGCTTCCGTCTGTTTTAAGCTAATTTGTGGTACCTATGGTCTCACCTTCATGGGGCTTTTTTGATCTGAAGGAACAAACAAGGCGGAGTGAGCGGAAAAACCGGGATGAGCTTCGTAAGCTGATGGAAGGGCATGTTGCTGCTGGTATTCTAACAGCAAAAACCCATTGGCAGGATTATTGTATGAAGGTAACACTTACCAGACTTTTTCTTTCTGTGCTGAAGCTAATTCCAATTAGATGTGATGGGGCTATTGGAGATGTGTAGTGATCATATATTGGATGACTTCTTGATGACAGGTCAAAGATTCAGTGGAATATCAAGCTGTTGCATCAAACATATCTGGCTCAACCCCAAGAGATTTGTTTGAGGATGTGGTCGAAGAATTAGAGATTAAGGTATTGCTCTTCATTTTGACACGACTGTTTCTGCATATTAACCATTACATGCAAGTTTACTCTTTTAGAGATCTGCCTCTTTACATTCCTGATTTTATGGCCTTTTGGATTATATTCAAATTTTATTGATCTCAAATTGATGATTTGAATTCTCCTGTCTGTTGCCTATGAACAGTACTATGAAGATAAAGTTCGTGTAAAAGACATTATGAAGTCAGGGAAGGTAAGGCTCCATGAGTTCCTTGAGCAGGTTTGCTTGTCTCTCGTTTCCATTCTGAAATTGATCTGAACATGAATTAGTTGAGGCCAAGCCACCTCGGCCCCTTTCCATGTCAAATTGGTCCTAGGCCGATCCACGTTTAGGAGTGGTCAAGGTGGCTTGAGCGGACAACATCCCATTCATACCGGGCTACCAAAGGTGGCAATCCACGCCAGTCGCCCATTCTCGATGGGAGGAGGTCGGCGTGGAGCCACCACTGTTCAAAATATATTTGGCCGTACATAACTGGGTAATATTTGAAACACTGAAAGTGTTCTACAGCAACCTAGCAATTTCTTATAATAAAATATAATGAGTAAGAGTAAATAGATGGGCAAGGGAATTGTCCTTCTGGCACATAAAAGTGTATAAAGGGGGGGATCATGGTTTCATGAGCATGATTGATTTTATGTCATGGTCATGATCTTTTCGTACATGGTTCTCTATTTTGTACTTTTGCATGTACTCGGTGTACATTAATAAAACATTCAATATAAAGTTAAACAAAAATACAATGAGTAAGTTAGGCTGATTTTGGAAACAACCCTAAATAATGTTTCTTCTGAAAGGATGTTTACATTGAAAAATACTGCAGGTTTCTATGGCTTCATGAACACAATCGATTTTAGGTCATGCTCATGATCTTTTTGTACATGGTTCTCGTTTTCGTACTGCTGCACCTACTCTATGTACATTAATAAAACATTCCATTTAAAGTTAAAAAATTATATATAATGAGTAAGATGGGCTAATTTTGGGAAGAACTCTAAATAATGTTTCTTCTGAAGGGATGTTTACATTGGAAAATACTATAGGTTTCTATGGTTTCAACATGGACTTTTGAAGACTTCAAGGCTGCTGTCCTGGGAAATCTCGACCCCCCTCAAATATCAGAGATCAATTTGGAGGTACTTCTGCATTCGCATGTCAATGTAGCCTTGGAAAATTGCATATACAGTGGGCTGAAAATCTAATTTAGTCAATAAAATTTCAAGTCAATGAAAGTCTTACAGGCATTATTCTTTGTTTTTTTGTTTGCATAGTTGATGTCTGTTCCATGGTACAGACACTAATTTACCGTCTCTCTTTAAAGCTTGTGTATGAGGAATTACTGGAGAGAGCCAAAGAAAAGGAGGAGAAAGAGGCAAAGAAACGCCAACGTGTTGCTGATGACTTCACTAAGCTACTGCAGACATTCAAGGTAGTTGAATTTCCACAAGGGTCGGGAATAGTATTATGCCAAGTACTATGATTTACTTCTTCTTCTCCCAGGATTGTAATGGAGTGAAAACTTCTGATTTCTCTACAGGAAATAACTGCATCTTCCACTTGGGAAGAGTGCAAGACTCTTGTTGAAGAAAGTTATGAGTTTAAGTATGTCATCTTTTCCTTTGAGCTATTGTTTTTATGTAATTAAAAAGTTCAGTCTCTCACTCATGCTTTGTAAAATCAAACCTCTGTTTTTTATTTGGCAGATCATTTGGGGAGGAGAGCTCTGCTAGAGAGGTTTTTGAGGAATATGTAACTCATTTGCAGGAAAAAGCTAAAGAGAAGGAACGGAAACGTGAGGAAGAAAAGGTAGTATTGGCATATGTAGTCCCTTTAGATTGTAATTTGAACTTGGATCAGCTGCGGTGATGAATTAAAACTAATGAGCTGCAAACCATGAGTTTGAACAATAAATTTAAAAACGACTAACACTAGTATATTATGTACTTAAAGAGCTCTGTAGGAGTCACATGCTGCCAGTTAGCATTTGCCAGAGGGGAGAAATAGATCTTGAATCAATTGATGGCTGTTTTATTTTTAGATTGTGACATGCTTTAGCACCAGATTAATGCGCAAGTTTGATTATCCTTGATTTGCCCTGCTGAGTTTTTGAAAGCTTTACTTCCAACAGGTAAGAAAAGAGAAAAAGAGAGAGGAGAAGGAGAAGCGCAAAGAGAAAGAGAGGAAAGAGAGAGAACGAGAAAGAGAAAAGGGCAAGGAAAGAACTAGGAAGGACGACACAGACAGTGATACAGCAGATGCCAATGATAGTTATGGTTACAAGGATGAAAAAAAGAGGGAAAAAGACAAGGAAAGAAAACATCGAAAGCGCCACCAAAGTGCTTCAGATGAAGTCTACTCTGACAAGGAAGAGAGGGAATCTAAAAGATCGAGAAGGCATAGTAGCGATCGCAAAAAATCAAGAAAGGTAAGCAGACATCGTGTGATATATATGCTGAATTGCCTTCCATTCATTGCCTTTTTTTTTTTGGATTTTTATCGTATCACTTCCATTAATAGGTGATTGCTTTTTTCTTTACTTTTTTTCATCGGACCTCCTCTTTTTCCTCCACTAGTTTAAATGTTGGAATATAATTGTCACTCAATTCTGTTGTTGCCCTCTCTCCTATTTCAATTCTGTCAATTCTCTTCTGTAAACTTGCCATTGATGTGCAAAGCATGTACTTATTTGCTGATATCTACTCTGCAGCATGCTCATTCGCCAGAATCAGATGGTGAAAGCCGGCATAAAAAGCAGAAACGAGATCATAGAGACAGTTCACGCAGAAATGGGGGTTATGAAGAGCTTGAAGATGGTGAAGTTGGTGAGGATGGAGAAATTCAGCAGTCATGATGTTCATGTGCTAATTCTGCTGGCTGTCGTGTCTGATTCCTCCTGTTCAATTGCTTAATTTTGCACAAGGTTTCTGTTAGCAGAATTATCCAATCAGGTTCACCTAGGAATTTGTGAAGGTAATAATGGTAATTAGGGATGTCCATTGAATGGGAGAGGGAGAAAATGTGGGCTGGTTGGCATGATTGAAGTTGCTGCATGTTTTGCTTGCTAGATATGCAAAAAGCTGCTTTTGACTTTTGGAATACTAGACAGATGTTAATGCTAATTCAAAATGAATTTTGCACATTCTGACCTCCCTTGGACCTTTGTCTTCATTGAGGAGATGAAAACTCATAGCCGGGGCAAACTATTCAGAAAGTACGAAGTGCAAAGCATGTGGAGAGAATTGATTTAAGATGGGGATCTACTTGGGTTCAATCTTTATCCCCTCATCTCATGGTAATCATGTATTGGGCTAGAGCTATGTAAACTAGCAGATTCAGCATAAACAGAAGGCACTGCAATGATAGTTTTATGTTGAAGAAAACACTGCCACAAGACAAATCTCTATACCCCTGCTCAGAGGGTTACCCTCTCTAAAGATTGGCCAGTACAGGTGCCATTGCTTGTTTTTCTTATGAATGATATTGATTTTTACAATGTTGGACTTTTCATGCCTGTTTGTCTAGAAACTATTCCTCCATTAGTCAGTGGTAATCTGTCTGGGTTGCGAAAATAGGCCTGAAAGGCGTGTGCCTTCGTGTAAAATTGCCAAGTAAGATCTGTAGATGCTTATGCCTGCATTCGCTCATGCTTTGTTAGTAGCTGTTTATACACTTAGTTTGAAAAGAAAAAACTTAATTAATGGGTCGATCTCGGGTAATTAATGCCATCGATGTTCATGCTCCCTGATTCTCTGTATATATTGTTCTCTCAAGGTCTCTTGTGCCCATCCCTGTGTAGAATACAGGTAAAAAAATGAAGGTAGGTCTGTATCTGATATTACTTCTGACTGCAAATGTTGGTTCACATTTAAGAAGGGACCGCATTTCATCGAGCTCCATTTAAGTGAAGTATTATGCCGTGGGGACAACAACCTTTGGAATGTCATGAAGTTGTCAATGCAAAAAATGGATAGGACTTGTTCGTTCTTGTCTCTTATGGGTTTTGTCCTATTCGACTCCCAAGGCATGTCGGATTCTGGAAACGAAAACCGATGAGGCTTGCAGGAAACAGTTGATCTTTTGCTGCTGTTAATGACAACATACCAGCTCTGCAACAATTTCATTGCTGATGTCTTCCATGAGAGCATCTCCAATCTCCATGCTGATCTGCATCCTATGGCGGGCGCATTCCTGCCATTCTTCCGCAGTTTCCAAGTAGTCCAAGTAGACGAGCCGGTCTATGCTCTTCTCGTTTCCTCTTATTCTCCCCCACCTGACTATCTTCTCATATACAATCTTCCCGATCTCCTCGGTTTCGATGACAGTGTTCTTGTACTTTCTTGCTCTGTCCTGTCTTCCGTGGCTCTCTATCACCTCCTTCACGCAATCAAATAGAAGCTGCTTTGTTTTCTGCAATACCCTCTTCGAGTTCAGGTAATCAGGGGAAGCCTTCTCACCCAAGGGCCGGGTTCGTTGGGCAGCAAAACCTGTTCTGTCTTGTATAGAGTGAAAGAGACTCTCAAATGTACAGGCTGAAGATGAGGAGTCCTCTGTTATTCTCTTGGGTAGACCGATTCTGCAAGTCGTGTCATCCACCTCTTGCCATGTCGAGAAAACCTGCAAAACCTGATTCTGTGGTTCTGCAGATAAACAGGATGAATTTGTATCAGTAATATGAGTAGATACTGTAAACATGTTAAGAGCTCTGTATCCTGGGCACCGTGGTGCTATAGATACTATCGGCACCAACTTGTCTACAACATTATAGCCATTCACTCATCCATATGGTTGAGAAGTTGAGAGTACCTTTACCATTTCGGTATCTGGCTTGCGGGATGGGTTCATGGCTTTTGCATGCTAGTTACTAATGGCTCGAGTTCCATCGGTCGGCAAAAGGTACAACTGTAAAAGGACAGATGCTTACTGTCGTGGAGCTGCTCGAGCGAGGGTTTTCTGGCTGTCACCGGCACTATGCTGGGCTGCTTGTCCTTGTCCTGACATCTCCTTTGAGTGTCCCTCTCAGCATCGACTTGTGTGATCTGCAGATAAAACATTTTAAGGCTGTCTTACCTTTGTTAGGACTATGGAAAACTGCGGTTTTCTCCGAGGACAGAGTTTCCGGTTAATCACTCACCTCTCCTTCCCTTGGCTCGTCGGACTTCTGCAAACTACCTCCTGCCGGTTCGACGTCCGAGCATGAATAATACACTGTGTTGCTGCTTGCTGATGAAAATCTTTCCAACTCCACAGCTTTACAGTCATTCCTGGACATTCCACTGCCCTCTCCTTCTCCACTCCGGCCTGGTTCCTTGTTCCTACTCCTTCCACGGATGACAACCGCAGAGTCACACAGAGCTCTCAGCATCCTCGAGAACCGAGACGTCTTCTTCCTCTCCTGCTTCTTCCCATCGTCCACCAAGCTCCTCCGGCTGCCACAGCCCCTTTGGGAAAGGTAACTGTCGAGAGTAAAAGGCTCCTGCCGTTCCTGCAGCAGCTCGGCGAGCCGTCTAAGCTCTTTGGTTCCACCACTTGAATCCATTTCCATGGTGACTGGGATGAGTGGCTATTGGAATGGTGCCCCCTCTGTTGGAGGAGATCTTAAAGAGGAGGAGGAGGATGATATGGTGATGATGATGAAGAATTAAATTGGGAGGGACATGGCATATCTGTCAGAATTGGGACCAGGCCTTGAACCTCGAGACAGAATGGAGATTATTGGATTGGGTCATTTAATGTGGGAAGGCTTGAGAAACTTGCTGGAGGAAGACTCCCTCTTTATACCCTGGACTCTTATGGACCTCGACTTAACTTGGGATGCACCAAGTTTACGACCAATGTTTCTCACTTCCGCCATTATTACACGTAATTTGTTAAGTGTGTCATCGTGTCGGTAAACCCTGAAAAGTACGATTATATATTACAATCGTTCTCCAGGCTCATCGAGTCGTGCAGATGACATCGTTAAGGACACGCATCCTCTCAATATCTGTAACATGAATCTTGGTCTCTACTTCTGCAATTATTAGTCCTTTGGCTGTAATTAAGAAACGTCAGACAGAAAGATGCTCGCTCAATCAAAACTTGTGGTTGGTGTCACAGTGAGTGAGTGAAAGGAGTGATCAGTACTTTCCCTTGTGTCAATCAACTTATCTCTTATGCCCTATCGTAACGTTGCCCCGTTAGATCCCGAGATAAAGGCTCTTCAAAAAAAACATCCGTTGCACCGACGAATGCAGGTGCAGCCGTAAATACTAAGAACCATCTTTGCCAAATAGATAGTTATTAATGGTGTGGGGCTCTCAAAAGTGCAGACTTATCAACAAAGAGAGGATTCCATGGCTACCCCACCCCATCACCCCAATCACAATCACAATCACACCTCATATCACTTCTTTTTAATCTAATCCCTCAGCAAAAGCAGCTGTGGCTGTCACACTTTGGAGACAAAAGTCATTTGCTCTTTTAATTCAGGGCCCAATGCCGCCTCCAACAGGGAAGGAAAGAGCTCTTTCTTTGACAGGAAAGTGAGGAGCTCTGAGGTTGTTGCTGCAATGAATAGGAGGCAGAGAAAATGACAGCAGCACTGTCTGACAAGGATAAGATCATTATGGGCAAACCGTGAAACGGTTCGTAGCTCCATTGCAAATTGTTAATTGTTAGTCCTGCCTGATTCCCAAATCTGGACAGATTAAATTGCACAAAACTTTCTGTAGACATGTATTGCACCTGGTTGGGACAAGAACTGAGTGCCATCAACGATGAGGATCTCACAAACCAATACCCTGTGGCTGCAGCAATGCCACTTCTCGGGTTTCCCTGAAGCAAGCAAAAGACTTTGTTGACAAATGAATCAGGTTGATCGCAAGAACTGACTCTGATCAGCCAAAAGGCTTCACCTGATGCTGTTATAGCCATGAGAGAAGCTGCTGACCTGATTTATCCTTCAACTATTGCACCCTGTTTTCCCATAACCTCAAACCCAGGATCATCTATTTGCCAGTACAAATTTGGAACCTTTAACACTTCCAGGCCTCCAAAAAGAAAGTGCATGTCATCGACAGTCAGCTTGCTTCAATGGATCATGATGTGGCATTGCTGCAGCCTTTGGATATCGCTTGTGAAATCCTCACCGTGAATAGAACTTGACACTGTCCAGGCTTGAGCTAGAAGACCTTCAGTCTACCACAGCAGATCAAGACATCGACAAGGTCCATAACAAGGTTTTCAGTTTCTGCAAGTTAAAGCCTTTGTAAAGGCATTCAGATTAAAACACTTAAGAGGAACATCTAGTCATCTACATTGAATGATACTATCATATCACAGGAGATGGCACACTACTGATGCCCGAAAGATTTGGGCACTGATGTTTTATTTTCTGAATCCAACTTCTCTAGCTTCGACTTTAACTCGCCGTGGAAGGAGAGCAAAAATTTCTGCCTGCCTGCAAAAGCAACACTAAACTGCTTGATCTCTTCTTCGAGATACTTCCGCCTCTGTATTTCAGCTGACAAATCCTTCAGGACATTCTCCTTCTGTTCACTAGCCAGTGAAGCTTTCTGGGTAGATTCTGATACTGCTCGGAGCAATGAAACCTTTTCTTCTTTCAGGGCTCGGAACTGATTTTCCAGTGCACTATATTTTTCGTTGGAGTCCTTGAGAAGCTGATTACTTCCATCCAGTTCTTTCTGGAGGCCATGGAATTTTTCCTTGATTGCATCGAACCTGGCAACCAAGTTCCCCTCACAAGCAGCCAATTCTTCTCCCAGAGCACAATCCTTATAACATCAAAATTTCAGTGTTTTAAACAGAGACAAGACACCTGAGAACTCATCCTGACTCTTTGGCATTTCTCTTTTTCTCCATTTCTCCTAGAGAGACATATTTGTATACTAGGAGAGCTTATAGCTAGAAAATACTAACATTTGAAAACATGAAATATGTCTATGAGGAAAATCCGAGAACCTACATGTATTTTCTTATAGTTAACAAAACAATTTCATACTCAACATCGTTTTTATTGATCTTTCCCCCTTTCTATGGATATGTTATTAAATCAAAAAGCACCAATAAATTTCAAGATAGGAGATCATAAAGCTCCAGTAGTCATGTCTACTACTCATTGCGACCAACTTCAAACTTTTAAGTTTTCTGGTGCTTGCTAATAGCCTTATGCAAGAAATGCGCTACTTAATAAATATAGTCTTTGGTGAGACCACTTACACGTGTACTTGAACATGGACTTATCTAGATTCATGGAGTTTTGGAATGCCATGAGCTTGAGAAATAAACTTCACATTATAAAAAAAAAAATGGCATCTCTAGTTTCACCAAATGATATTATTGTATGTTAATAATCTATAGTCTAAAACTGTCAGTTATTTTGATGCATTATTTTCCTTATGCATGCCTTTTCTCTTTTCTACTGATAAAGAGTTTTACAAAAAAACTAAAATCATGATAAAGCTCAGTCTCTTTGTTCACCACAATATAAATCAGAAGGAGCTTATTTTTCCCATAATAGTTGATAACACAGAATAGATTACAGAAAAAAGTGAGGTAGCTAAATGTGAATCCTAGTGAAGGAAACTGCACACTCCAAAATTATTATAGAGAATAGTATCATAGCAATCGAGGAGAAGGATCTCGATAGAAGTGACTTTACAGCTACCTTGTTTTCGCAGCAGCACAGTAGGCTTGCCTGTTCGGTTTCGGTGGATTGTGAGTTTGATGCCAGCAGTGTGACTGCATTAGTTAATCTCTCACGCAGCAATTCAGAGTGCTCTTGAAGAAGAGTATCATGCTCAGAGTAGAGTTTCTGGTCCTCCATGGATGATTTCAAATGGGTCTCCAGTGTTGTGAGAAGAATGTTACCGATGTCACTTATTCCACTGAGTAGCATGTTATATGAGGATCCCTCATCAGAAGCAACTCCCTGCAAAGATAGCAATACACAGATCATTAATTCTCCTCATGGTATATTATTTGCTAAAATGAAGGGAGAGATGCACTGTACATTCACCAGGATATTCGAAACAACTTCTGAGCATATGTTTTTGCAATTTGACAGAGAATTGGAAAGCCTCTGAGGGATTTCTCTGCTGAGCTTAGTTTCTTGCCGCAATTCTGATAGCTCACTGATCAGTTGGTTGTTCAATGATTCTTGTTCTCGATTCTTCCTCTGTAAAAGTAGATAATGCAAATCATGCTATCAAGCTCTAAAGATTAAAAGCTAGACAAAAATATTAATCTAGATGACTTAGGGAAGAACGAGGCATTTGGTTCACACTCTGAAACCAAAAGTGAATGAGATGGAATCAGAAATGGAATAGCAAATTTCAGTTTTTGTTGGATTTAACTCGGAATGGGAATTAGAATTGGGTTCTATTCATTATTGTTATAGCTTTTCTGGCATTTTTCTTAAATCTTACTTTTTTCGGAGGCGAATTTGTGAAATAACACAATAGAGTAGAAAAATAACTCACTAAGGAATGGAAATTTTAGGATACAAGACGTGATTCACAAGGGGTGTACTTTCTCATTCTCTAGGAGTGTGAAGGGAATTGGATTGCCAGAAGAGATTTCAATTCCTTTAACCAATGGAAACGGAATCAATTTTTCTCAAAACAAACACTATATTAAGGAATCATCCATTCCCTTTCCAATTCCGCGCCATTTTTTACATCAAACAGACGCACTAGAAGAAAAACTAACAAACAAATAGACCGAGGAATTACGTTGGAGTAAGTAATAGGTTCCCTGTTAATTACAGCCAACCAAGTGGTATTGCAAGAACTCACTCTTGAATGGAAAAGCAAGATGAGATGCTACTACAATTTAAAATAATTTCTCGAGATGCACTGATTAGTAAAAGTATTTAATGAGAACAGTGAACTGACTACGCTGACCTCAAGTTCATTTTTCTCTTCAATGGCTACCTTCAACTTTTTCTTAAGATCCTGCAGCTCTTCGTTGTAGTTTTCATTTGCACCACCCTAAAATTATTCAGGGAAATATGAAGGGCAAATGTCACACATAATTACTCCAAAGCTATGCAGAGATTGCGTAACAAAGATATCCTCCAAGCCCAACCATAACAGACTTACAAATTAGCCTATCTATGCGGCTAATGTTGTGAACAGGCTGATCCAAAAGAAATCATTCGCTTAATCAGTGACAATTAAAAAAACAGCTGTAGTATTGCCGCTAGTTTCAAAAGATTTTTTAAACGGTTAGACCAAGAATAGGCTGGAAACTTGAAGAGATGTCATCATGCCATTAATCTTTAAAGGCAGTGATGAAAATGATAAAAGATACTCACTGGAGTGGAAGCGCTTGAAGGAAAGGATTGAACTTTTCTCACAGGAGTCATTTGAATTAAATCAAGGTCCACCATGTAGCCTTTGTTCATCTTGAACCAGGTTTCTTCATCAGCCACATTGCTTAAAGCATCTGGAAGTGGGCTACAATCTGAAAGCCTGGAATAATTTGATCTTTTGAAGACAAAGCTATTGGGAGCTGGTCTGAAAGTGGGGGTCCCAAAAGTATCATCTTTGGTCATGCTCTTGCTGTCACTTAGTATATCCAAACAGCTCTCTTTCAGAAATTCCTGCTTTTGATTTGCAGAAACCAACCACTTATCTTAATGGCATTACACCACAAAAGAGAGATGACTCTTATTCTAGTACATGAAAATTTTCTGTCCCACTTAAACACTCGCTAACCAGGTCTCATGCATTTTACCTGGCTGAAGCTCTTATCACGATCTGAAGAACTGACAATGCTACTAAGACTGTCGATCCTAATCTGCTGTTCCTGGATGCATCTTTCACGCTCTTTCTGTGACTTCCTTTCTGCTTCCAGTTCCATTTCAAGTTTTTCACGCTCCAGTTCGTACTGTATGAGAGAAATAAGCAAATAATTTCATAAAATTTTATCCCATTCATTGTTATCAAACTTAACAGCCCATAATTCCTAAGAAGATCAATTAGTCTACCTTGAGCATTTCATTCCGAAGCTTTAAAATTTCTTTCTCCAACACCTCAGCATGAGATCCCTGCATCAAATTTAAAGTCATATGGTTGCCAAGCCATGTAACATTTCATGTGAATGGATTATAATGCTCACCTGAAGTTTCTGTCTTAGCTCTTCTATCTCTAGCTTTTGCCTCTTTAATAAAGCTGCATCTGTTAATATCTGTCACAATTGTCACGAAAATCAGCTTTTATCCACAGTCAAGGAAGCAATTGGTGCAGATGAATATGAAAAAACTGGATGAGTGTTAAGAAGACAAAAATCAATTCAAATGAGAAACCTACATCATTAGAGCAAGGAAAATTTGCAAAATTACTTCCTAATAGCATGTCAAGTGAAGATATACTGCTTGGGTTCAAAACCATTATAAATTATGACCATAAATTAGCAGTGCCATAACATGAATAATATTTGCTACTAAAATATTTTTATCACCAACATAATTTCCAGGTTTAACAAAAAAAAAAACATTATTTCCTGCCGATATATGACAAGCACAAATGCTTATTTACACTCATTAGCTCGAATATATTCCAGATTAAAAAAAACGTTTTCTTGATTCATTAACTTCTTAACTTCTTCTACCACAACATTCAAGAAATTAGATTCACCGATATCATAATTCGCCAACAGATGGAAGCAATTCTACATGACATGGCATTTAAGAGAAAAAGAGAAGGAAGCAATCCATCATATCAGTTAAAACCTTCCACTTTCTTTTTGAAGGCCATTTTACTGCCAATGCATTAGCAATCTAACACTTTTAAGTAGCAGTAGTCAGGTTTTCTAAAGGCAATGCATATACAAAAACTCAAAACCGTACATTTGCTTTTAACAATATACCTTATTTATCCAAATATCTTGGTGTTATAGAAAAATGCTGCATATTCAAAAGAATGGAAAATAGACCTCATTCACTTGAGCGCAGTTCGTGACATGCTTAGCTCTGTTGGCAAACTGGAGAGTCCCCTTTGTTTCTTCTATATGGACCTAATTCATGCATT
The DNA here is from genome assembly GCA_037672795.1 of Lagerstroemia speciosa. Lineage (NCBI taxonomy): Eukaryota > Viridiplantae > Streptophyta > Magnoliopsida > Myrtales > Lythraceae > Lagerstroemia > Lagerstroemia speciosa. Next base: position 645,041 of record CM075292.1, read on the forward strand.
CCATTTTGGATGAAAGTTGAGCATCCACTCAAGGTTTTCCACAAATTGCTTGAAAAAGCAAAGCATTTCTTGCAAGCAATACCTCTTCTGGTGCTATAGTGCAAATGATGGAAGTTTTGGCATTACCACCAAGAGCAGGTTGAAGAATGCGGGTGAGCTTACTGTCACGGTAAGGAATATGGCCCCTGCTTGTGTTTGTGTATGCATAACAGAAGAACATTAAAACACATAATCTACAGATCTTAAAGTGAACCAGCAGAATGTTTAAGTACCTTTGTTTTGCACCTTCACTTAGTTTATTAATCACGTTACCAAGAATCATTAAACTCTTGTTGATGTGTTTTCCTTCTTTTAAACGCACTCCACCAGCTCCAGTTTTGGCTATACGTTCAGACCCAGCTAAATCGACCAAATTCTAGTTCCCCGTAAAAGGATCAAAAAATTCCAGTAAGTATCAGATGCAACAATGTAAATTTTGATCATAAAGAACTAAAATTTCATGTGAAATTTCAATAGGTGGATATTCACAGCTGTTGGTAAGGATACGTACTAAGACTGAGACACGTATAGCATCTGAAGTTGATCTTTCCCTGCACATACTGTTGTCTTTTTCTCTGCTTTCAATTACCTGACATTTGCAGATAAAGTTCAAAAGATGGGAGAAAATTGAAGATGGCAAAGTCATAAGCAAGTTAAATAATACAAAGTAAGCAAACCATTCGGAAAATTGTGTGAGATCTGCTACTCCGAGCATTCATGTTTGTCTCGCCAAAATGCCTATTCACTGGAGAAAATGCAATAACTATAAGAATGGATCCAGAATCTAACAGTGCGACAAACAAAAAGCACAAATTGTTATTAGCTTTTTTCGAACCTTCTCCAGATTCTATAAGCTTAAGAACTTCATCAGCATCATTGACAATTTCCTCCTTGAGCCCTGCGACAAATATGCCCCGCTACACAGCCAATACAAAGAATAGTGAGGATATATTCCGAAAAGCTTATCTTCAAAGCAACAAAGAACTTTTTGAAGATTTCTCAAAATTAAAAATTGAACTTAGAAAACAAGAAAAGACTTTTTTTTCAATGATCTCTACCTCCAAACTTTCATGTATTTGCAGCTTCTGGTTTTCCACAGCAAAAAGGTCATTGATTTCTTCATTGTATATCTCCATGTAAGAGACACGAATCAGGAACTCTCGGTCTGACATCTGAAAAATGTACCAACACGAGTAAAGTTACCCGCAACATTCCAAACTGTGAGCTCATAACCTAGGAGAGCTCTACTAAACTATGCAAGTGTCCATATAGATTCATACCATTTGAATTTTGTCAAATACATCCTTCACTGCTAGTCGAATAATCCCAGGGTCAGCATCAGAGCCGTTCATAGTGAAAGTCTTCCCGCTGCTTGTTTGCCCGTAGGCAAATGCAGTTCCTATAATTGAACTCGAAGAAACAAAAAATATCAAACCCGCTGCCTATTTCTGAAAGGAAGCACATGGCAAAGGCAGACACCTGAGCATAATGAAAGTTTGAGAGGTGACACAGAAGTCGTTTCATCTTCATTCACTAATAGAGGAACTGAACCAAGCTTATTGAGGAGGTATATGGTCAATGCCGTGATAAACTTTAGCTCTTTAATAAGTACACTTGAAATTTAGCCAAAGCTGTTTCTATGCTCCCCCAGACAGCAATCAATACCCTTTGAAAGCACGAAGAGCTTTACAAACAGAGGGTGAGCAGAAGAAATGTTAATTCAAGCCTACCATTGAAACCATCAACGGCTGCATGAATGACGTCTTTTGTAAGCAGCTCGTAGACTGTAGTATTCTTGCAGTTCTCATCGAAAACATGGTCTGCCCAATTCCAAATCAACCGAGAATTAAACACACACAAACGCATAGGAAAAACTGAAACCAAATTCCCATAAAATAGCACGAGGGGAGCTGATAGCGTTAGCTGACTGGCTGTCAAATTGAGCTCAGCAAGACGGTTTTCCGGCAATCTCTGCTCTAGCTTCGATCAAAATCATGACTTTGTGACACAGAAAGAGGAAGTACCGAAGGCGTAAGAGAGACCGGACGCGGTGGTTCCGTCGGTCCTGTAAAGAGAAATGCGATTGTCCTCAATCTTCCAGGAGCTCCCATTAATGGATTCCTCAGAGACAAACGGCCTCACTCTCACCGCTACACATATCTTCTCCATCTCTCTCTTCTCCTTCTCAGCACCGCTCTCGGGATCGAGGAATCTGAGAAGGGACGAACGATGAAGTGCTCCCCTGCCGTCCGTGTTCACTTCTCTTCTTTTGAATGAGAATGGTAAGGCGCGTACACATTTATCAGACCGGAGGACCTGAGTAATTCCACGAACCCGGTCTATCGCATTCCTACTTGGTTTCACTTATGGGCTTTCGTGGTCCCGTTTCATTTAATATGATCATGAGTTTGAATTCGATGGAATTTTGAGTTAAAATACCGCTTAAAAAAACTAATTTATTAAATAGGGTTGCAAATAAAATATTATGTTCAATACCAGAATAAAAGAGTACGTCAAAAATTAGTTTTCAATTTTATGAAGAAAATTCATCTTCAAAACGCAATTTTACCATATTGAAAACTAATCTTAAAGGGCGAGTTTTCTATGTAAAACTGAAAACTCATTTTCCCAACAAAGCATTTTGTTTGAAACAGCTTTTTACGAAAAAGTTTGCCAAATGGCAGTATCTTTACTCAAAACTCGAATTGGATGCGTACATTTACGGAAAGGCCCTCGGTCAGCACCGATGTTTGAAGTGGGCCGTGGGCTTTTCAAGAGAAATGGGCCTGTTGATACGTGGGCCGTTTGTGAAGACATTTGATGAGAAGTGGATGTGTGGGAATTAGAGTCTTGTTAGGGAACAGCAAGAAAAGCGCTGGGGGTAAAATGGCATCTTTCTCACCTGGCAGTAAAAGGTTTCGGGATTAATTCTCATAAGAGAGACTCCTAGAATAGGGATAACAGTAAAAAAAAAAAAAAAAAACCCTTACTTTTAGCAAATAACTAAATTATATCACAAACTATAAAAAATTGCTTGTAAAAATACAAATTTTATATTTGTTACTGCTATTTGTCATGTCGGTAACTTGGTAGATAACAGAGCTGACGTGACATGGAAGTCACTTTTTTGACATGGAAGGAGATAAGGAAAACTAACCTCACAAGGCATGTCAAGGCTTAAAGTTCCCAAGCATAGCAATGCCAGTCAACATTCTACAAAGACAAACTGGGAAATAGTAAGAACATGAACAAACGCAGTCCAGTATTTTTCAGATCTCACCGTATATTTAAATATCGGAATAATAACCGGTATGAGCTTATTCAAGTGATTTGACACTTGGTTTCATTAACTAAATGTATCGGATTTGAATATCTGTGGATATAGATGGCTCGTGTTGCGACAGTTTCATCTCTTATTGAGCTTACTTGACTAACTCGAATTGAATTAATCAGATGTCCACATGACTTTTAAATGCCAACAGAGGGAAAGTGACGAAGTTAATAATACCTTCTTGACCTAGATTCCCAAAACATAAGGCAGGAACGTAAATTGAGAACATCACCTTATCAAGAATTAATACGAAGAAATGATTACATATAAGAAGAAGATGCAAGACACCTTATCTCCCAATGATCTCGTCTTCCTTCTATTTATTTTTTAGGTCGTGGGTCTTTGTTATAATCGGAAAAAAATGAAGTCGAAAGTAAGGTCGTGCCATAGTCGCACATAGTTTTGTTGACTTGCAGTGTTTACAGTTCGTACAATCATCTAGTAAATTTTCATTAATCAATTTGCAATAGTCTATAGATACATCTTTCTTTTTAATATATATATATATATATATATATATAAAATTCTTGTAAGGGGACCGGGTAGCCTGCCCCATTATGCGGACACTTCACGGTACGGTGACGTTTGGTTATGTTGCAGCATCCCTCCCACACCGATATTGTAGCGAAGGAGGTCAGGTTCCGACCGGAACTCCCCCGACAAGACAAGAACCCGAAGATTCATCAATCGATTTCACAGGACAAACACGAAGATTTAACCTATATTCGTGGTGGCAGCGCATCTTCCTCGTTCAGGCTTTTCCACTTTCAACCTTTTGAAGTGTACACATCTTTGTGGTGCATGGCAAAGAAGGGATGCCCCATCTACTAACCTTTAAGACTTTTACGTACCCGGGCTGGTCCCTTTCCTGATCTCGAGTACCGGTAAACATCATCATCGATTCTATCCCGCCCTTCCCCGTCCCGATCGAGGTTTATTCTTCGAGTTCGGTCTCGTTGGTAAGCCAAAGAACCCAGCTTTAATCTGCCTGCCGAATTATCCTAGTCACCAGGAGGACAAAGTTTCGGTGGCGATTCCGGTCTGGCTTGTACTTGCGGAGATTCTGTTCGCTGTTACTTATCGTTACGCTGGCCTCGCGAGCTTCGTTTCTTTTAGGAGAATCTCGTGGCACGATAGCACAGAAGGATTCCACGATCCCTGGACTCTTGTGTCGGCTTTGAATTGTTGCTTCTTCTCAGCTGTCGATCATCTTCCAATTGTGCATGTACCGTTGGACCTTCATTCGACCGTGTACCCTTTTTCTAGGGTTTCAACTTCAATGAACTTGCAGGGGAAGAAATAGCCTGGGGCACGCCATTTACAGAATCCTTGCATTATCTCATGACATTGTGAATCCTGATTAATTTGAATTCGAGTTGGAGCAAATTCATTAGATATTTGAAGATTAAAAATTATTTTCTTCCTTTTTGGGTTGATTTTTCAAAATTTTGTTGGATCAAACTCTCTCCTTTTTAATGAGAAAAGGGGTTAAACAAAGAAACAGTGTTTTCAATTTAAAATTAAGAGATTTTAAATTTATTTTTTATTAGAGAGATTTTATTTAAATTTTTTATTTCATATTTCTTTTACTTTTTTAAAAATTTACATATCTTTTTATAACCTGAAAGACCGTCCTTACGTCAATACTTTATCTCTATAATGATGATGTGGTTGGTGATCCGATGGGGACTACAAATCCCCTCAATTTTGGACAAAAGAATCCTATGACCATCTCAGTGCATTTTAAACCCGTCTAAATTTAGAATTAGTTTAAATATTAATAAAATTTTATATCGTATGCCTGACTCATGACAACCAATTAATTGTTATTATTAATTAAAATAAAAAATTCGAAAAATCTGATCATGTACATGCATGCATTAGGAAGAAAAAGAAAGGGATATGACCAAAATAGATTAAAAAAAAAAAAAAAAGAGTCGGCCTTCATTATTAAATTTGCCAGAGCTTAGAAAAACATGTTCCATTTAAAAGCTCAAGTACATGGACAGTGGCATCTAATTCATATATTTTAAATTTTTAAATATTTTTCGAAACATTATTATAGTACTCAACACATACCCTTGTTCGTACACCGACATGACACACTTTTGTTATTTCGACCATTTCTCTTGCACGGTCGAGTAACGGGATACTTACAGTAAAAGTCTCATACATATATTTATCGTTTCTTACAATTGAGTCCCATAAATTTAAAAAATTGATAAGTTAATCATATAAAATGAGTTTTATTACACTTTCAGTTCAAATCGTTATGCGGAATTCACGCTTTTAATTATTCCGTTAATGAAAAAGTGACGAATCGGACTGAAAGTATAACATACTCGTTCTTATAGAACTGAATTAATCATTTTTAAACTTATACAACTGAATTAAAGCATTTATTTATATCTGTCTACCCGCACTTAAAAGAGGTTCAGAAGTCATCCTGCATGCAATATTCCGATTATTTTTTATTTTTCGGAAAATAAAATATTATGTTAATGCATAATATTTTGACAAGGATTGAGCTCAAATATCAATTTAAGTAGTAAAGAGAGAAATGATGGTTGAGTTATAAACTTATTTTTTAATTTAATATTACTCCTAAAATTAATTGCCTCTAGCTTCTCTCCTTATTCTCTGTTTTTCAAATTATTCATTTTAATTCATGATTATATTTATAAAAAATTGCTAGCATAAAAAAGGATTTAACACCTAATTTAAAAAAATATAATGTTATTGAAAAAATATTAAAAATTATTTCTAGTATATTTAAATTATCCTATTTATTCATTGTTCATATTCTTATTTTCTAATAACGCTAAAATCAAATCTCCAGCAATACGAAACTTGAGTTGGTCCATCTCTTCTTGTACAACAAATCGTGCTAGTTCCGATATATAATCGACGAGTTTAAGGATAATTAATTATTAATTAATTGTAAGAAAACGTAGCAGTCAGTTCATCAAGTGTGTCGTGAGACTTCTGACGGTGTTCGATCACTTCATAGAGCAAATTGAAGTGTCAACCGCCCCGTTCATTTGATTGACTGACCCTTCGCCTTTCGAAATGATTAAGAGGAAAAAGGGTTTAATTTTTTTTTTTGATCAGAGGAAAAAGGGTTTAATTAATCAGAGCCACATTCAACTTTCGAGCAGTCGATCCTTTTTCTTTGGGGATTTGCGGGGCCGCCATGATATATAGGAGACTTTAATTCAAAGCCACCTAACACATTTCGCGTACGTTCGGGCTTTCCGACATATTTCTTTTTCGATCATAAATAAAGTCGTGAATTGAAAAGAAGTACAGGGAGAAGAGAGCGGTGAAGGTTGATAATAAATCTCACCGACGAGAATAAAATTCGGAATTAAGTTTATTCATAGACCCACTAGTTTGTCTCACGCTTCGCACAATCGACCTCGTAGTAATTAAATCCCGCAAACGATAACCAGCAACATCTTTGTCGTAAAAGTTAATGCAAGAGTCGCGAGGACGTACGTACGTACGATTTCGTGAACGATCTCGAACATTGACAAATATTACCCTTTGGATTGATAAGAACTCCCATGAAGCCATCACAATTTAACAACGTGGTCCTCTAAAGGCAGATGGAAAGACAATATTGCCCCCGTCAAATCTTCGCAGCAAGAGAACTTCCCAGGACAATACGGGAGGATAATTTCGACTTTTCACGCACACATGCCGAAGAACATATGCTCAATTTAGGAATCTGCCATAAACATCCAATTGAACTAGTCGAAATTATTATTCTCTGGAATCTTTACACGGTGACTAGGTTTTAATCATGTCGATACCAAACTTTATAATAATTTCATGTTAGCGAGAATCTGGTAAAGGTCGGACAGTCTGGCCGCTAGGGCTATGTATTCGGATCTCAAACGTTCATTCTCCTTTCTCACGGAGTGGTACTGGCTCATTATCTGGCTCAGCCGGTTCTTGCACTCCCGGTTCTCCACGGTAAACCTGTTGAACTGTTCCGTGATGTCAGCCAGGTGCTGCTTCTTGCGCCAGCGGGACCGCCGGGCGGACTCCCGGTTCGAGATCATGCGCCTGAGCTTTCTATCGTCGACGGAGCTGGCGCTCCGGTTCGACCCCTTGGAGTCGGATTTCGGTCTCGAGCTCACTGCCGGGTTAAGGAACGACAGGAGTGCCTGCAAGTCGTCGAGGGGGAAGCCGGTCTCGAGGACCTGCGGCGGGGGCTGGAGGTGGACCGGCTGCTCTTGGTGACAGAGCATTATTGCAGCTGAACCGGTCCGGTTCGCGGCCTGAATCGGGGACGGTTTTTCGGGCTAAAGCTAAGGGCGGGGACCGGAGGGAGGGGAGGAGGGGAAAAGGGAGAGAATGCTGCGGAGGAGGTGGCTACTTATAGTGGGAGAAGAGACTGAGAGGGACAGAGGAACACCGCGTGGGTCCCGCCACGAGGACAGACATTGGACGAGAAAAATCTTCCCTTTTTAAAAGCTCTATGAGGAGAAAAAGGAATTTCACCATATAAATTTGATTGAGATAGTATGACATCGAAATAATATTTTGAATTCTTTTTGTGAATGAAAAGAGTTCATGTTTAAAAATTTTACCTCTTGGTGGGCCGATTCGGCTTGAACCTGCATCGGTCAGAGTCCGTTTCGGGTTCTCATCGGATTTGTTCTCATCCCATACCATGCACGGTTGGCAAATTGAATCATAATTTCACTTGCACGGGAAACTTCAAGAAAGAAATGTGGATATGATGAACTGATTTTGATATTGACAAGTTTCGAGTCCCATTAGATTGGGGGTTTTCCCCTGGTTCTTATGAAACTCCAAGTTCTCGGATGCCAAGACAGTCTTGTCATAGTTTCTGATTAAAAAAAAAAGACAGCCTTGTCATAATTAATGTTGGAAATTTTGTTTTATTACTATTAGAAATTAATTTTTTTGAATGCGGAACAAATATGATATAGTTTATATTATAAAAAATTATAATAATTTTACTTAATATATTATGGTTGTATATGTCTTTATTATATTTCCTCATTTTTCATTATCTTTTTAAACTTACAAATAGTCAGACTAATTACTGTAATCATTAAGTTATTTAACAAAGAATTTAACATTTACTCGTGTGAATTCAGTCTTCGAATCAACCTGTTTTTCTCTACCTGCTCCTTTATCCCACCCACCCAATTAAGTTTCCGGGTCCTACAAATTTCTGGTTTGATTTTACCCTGTGAGTTCGACTTTCAAATTGGTCACCGTGTCTTCTCTACCTTCTCCTTTATCCACCCATCCAACCAGGTTTCCGGGTCTTGCAAATTTCTGGTCTGACACGAGACATCCTAACAAAGGTGATAAGAGATGGCACAATTTTAGATGACGGGGAGATTTCACATACTTTTTCATCGACTGCGAGCTGATCTGTCGACTGGGAGGGCTTAATAGGAACGACTTCCTTTCTTTTTTCCTTAATTTTGTCGGCTAATGGTACGTGTAGTGTTGGTTTTTTTTTTTAATTATTTTGTTCAGGTTGATGCCTTTTATGTTCGAGGATGTAACAGACACCCACATAGTGGGATGGAATCTCATTATTCTATGTAATACGATAGGTTTGCCCCCTTTTTCTAGCTTAATCACGAAGAATCAACCAAATGCATGAAGACCACCACTTATCCATCACATCATCATCATCTGATTAATCATTTAATCCAATTACGAATCATAAATGTGGACCATCAAACCGGGTGTTCATACCGATCGCCCCCTGCCAAAATTCACTCGAGAGCAAATAACCGGTACGGTTGTGCTCGGTCGGTGATCGCAACGACTCGAACGGGCGTGGAACTGCACAGAGCTAAGTTAAGAATTGTGATACCCGAATAATTCCTTGAAAAATACTTAGGTGAGGAGATTAAAAGAGGGAGAGAAATATTCCCGACAGATTCGGTCGAAGTCACGTGGAAACACGCGGGTAGGGTAATGGAAAGGGGAAAAAAGGGGAAAAAAGGGGAAATTTGAGGAGATTAAAGAGGGAGGAGCCAGTAGATTTGAGGTTGGTGTAATTTTAGGGTTACTGTCTCCTCCATCACAAATTATGTTAACCTTTAAATGAATGATGAAAGGAAGAGAATAAATGAGTAGGAGATCGAGTTTTTTATGTAATGGGTATATTATGAGAATCTTGTATGTAATGAGTATATTACGTGACAATGTTGACGTGGTATCACAAGTTAATAAGATTTTATAAAAAAATTTAAAAATGAAAAAAATAATCCTAAAAATAGCTTGATTTGTTTGGCTCGTCTCACCACGTGACATGTGTAATGATTATATTACGTGACAATGTTGACGCGGTATCACAAGTTAATAAGATTTTATAAAAAAAAATCTAAAAATGAAAAAAAATCCTAAAAATGGCTTGATTTGTTTGGCTCGTTGTCACGTGGTGTACCCGTTACACACAAGATTTTCTCGTGTATTACGTAGTGTTGTACGTTACGAACTAGCAAATATTTATGTATCGATACAATATTTATAATATATATGACATCTGTAACATTTCTTGTGAGCGTATTAAATGTTTATTGATTTGTGACATGTATATCACGTGACGTACGTATTACGTAGAAGACTTTTTCGAAAATATAGGAAGATGGGCAACTGAAGATAAACGAATCTAAATTTCTCTTTATTTCACGTCGAGAATGACATTTACTAGCTAACTGCACCGAATCTCCCTTTTCCCAGATCTTGCTTTTCATTTTTAATGCAAGATGTGGCATAGAAAAAGGGAATTCAGTCAATAAAAGGGACAGCACTAAATCCCCTGAATCGTCCATGTGCATGCAGTCGAATTTAGACGCGAATACTTTACTAATTTTACTTTCTTATAAGACAATGGTCTTTTTTTTTTCTTTTTTTTTTGTTTACTTAATCAGTGTGAAAACCCTAGCTAGCAAGCTTTAGCTGGTTGCTGCTGTCCCGTCTGAACTTTTGCATAGTTCCTTCATCCAATATATTGGTGACTAATTCATGTACGTCTCTTTCGTTCGAGTAGCATAGGCCACGTGGAATCCCGTGTTGGGAGTCTCGTAAAGGGGAAGGTGAGCGACGAGTCCTCGACTCACAGCAGCAGGCAGAACTTTAATTGTTAGCCGTCTTCTCTCATGCACTTAACTTTAATTGTTAGGTCGGTTCCTTTTAGCGAGTATGGTACATGAAAGTTAATCCTACAATTAAGGAAGGGAATACAGATACGTGGTGATATAAAAAGATTAGCATAGAGAGGGGAAGAGAGAGAGAAGAAATTCTTGCGCGTAACGAGATGTATATCACGTGACAGTGCTGGGGTGATATCACGGACCAACAGTATTCAATTATTTATATAATTTTTTAATATATTATTTAAAAAATCTTAAAATGATTAAATCTTATTTATTCGTGGCCCGCGTCAGCATGTCATATGATATCTCCATTACACAATATATTCTTGAGAGAGAGAGGGGAATCCTTTATGACTTTCCCATTTCTTTGATGCATATGATATTCATAAGTTCGACGAGTCTTGAATATTAAGATTTTAGTCGGATTGGTCCGGTCAACAGGTAAAACTCTCTCAATGTTAATATCTATTTATAAGACTTGGAGTGAGGAGGGAGTCTTGTGTGTAAAGTGTACATCACGTGACAGCGCTGATATAGTGTCACGAACCAATCAATTAGTATTTTTTCCCTTTTAGAGTGTATTTTTTCCTTTTAAATTTTATTAAAAAAATCCTAAAATTATTGAATCTTATTGGCCCCGTGACATCATATGAGTACTGTCACGTGGTGTACCCGTCACACGCAAGACTCTCTCTAGAGTGAGATCTGACTTAAAAAGGGAGATGTCTGACCATCTCATACAACTTGAACTCGTGTTGATATATGTATGTATATACGTATATTTTATCAGCATGAACTAATCTTTACTTATTAAATATTATAACTATCTATCAGAGATTCGAATCATATACACCAATAAGTTTAAGTAAATGATCGGATCCATGTCTAAAAAAAAAAGTTGAGATGATAGCCGATGACGTCAAATTTTATTATTTTTTCAGATTTTTTCGACCTGTAAGTATGAAAGTGAAAAATACATAAATCGTAATTTCGAGCTATTTCAACTTCACCTGTGTTTTTCGATAAGAAAACTGGGATTTACGATTACGACACGACCTTTTCCCTCGACGCGCTACGGTTGCCCAAAATTCTTCGTTACCCGTGCGATCCGACCAGAGACATCGGATCACTATTGCGCGAATATATTTGCAAGATTATATACCAAGTGTCGTGTCGTGTTCTTCTGCCGCTCTGCCTTTAGTTTTTGTACCCTACAAAAGGATTACGCATATCAATTCAAAATTGCATGTTCACTGAATAGTATAAAGAACTTATAAATTATTGATAGACACGTAAATTTTTTTTTTTTTAAAAAAGGAAACAGAGTTTTAAAATTTGGCTAAAATATATTTAGAAACGAAAATCTTACTAATTTGGCTAAAATATATCCAAATTCATGAAGATGGCATCACTGAAATAAACCAATTTCGAATTCATCAGCATTTAACAAGATTACAGTAATGAAACAGAGTCCCTAGCTAAGGAAAGGAATGCTCCGTGGCAGTTTTCTTAGTTATTGTTTGGGTGGCACTTTTTCTTGGATTGGCAGTTAGTTTCCTTCCTACTTTTATCTCCCAAAGCTGCCGAGAGCCACAATAATGGAGCCAAACATGCCATCAATTGCAAAGCCCACCCTATTCTCCGTAGCCTTTTATTTTTTAAATAAAATAATTTCCTTAAAAAATTGTCCTTTTTTTGTTTGTGTTCTTGCTTAGAAATAAAAAGTACGAAGGAAATAGGAGGAAAATAAAATTAAAGAAATAAATAAAGATAAATTAGCAGGAATCGAATCGGATATGTTCAGGATTCAGATAAAAAAATTGTATCAGTATGCCAGCTTTTTTTTATCTCCCTGCTCTCCCCTCTAATGCTTTAATGCTATGAAAGTAGGCTCCATGTGCTGCATTTTCTAATTGTAACATGTGAAGTTTTATATATGACATTTGGTTTTATGATGTTTTTCCTTTTTTTTTTTTGGTTGTAAATCATGTGGTCACCTGCCTCTCACAAAAAAAGAAGAAGAAGAAGAAACAAAGGTGTGCTCATTCAACTGATTCCGATGAATGGTCCGACCCAATGACATTATCGACAACGGGTTTTATATGACGAATGAATGCGATCTAGTTAACCCCGAGGCCTACCGAGTTTCACAAACTCGGAGCATAAATAAGATTGTTGAGAGAAAACAAAAAGATTTTAAAGTATCTATAGAAGAGGGAAGACAAATTGCAGGACCGAATGGCAATAATTGAAAACCTAAAGGCTAAGACGAACCGACCAGGTCTCGATCAGTCGGTCGATTGACGAGGCCCCGGTCAACCCATGGGCTTAACGGGCCTCGACTGGTTGTTGATCAATCTCGTACCCGTGTAAATTGGGGTCCACCTGGGTCGTTTCACCTACGGGGAGCGACCGGAGTCGACCCAAGAGAGGGGAGGAAGAAGAAAAGAAAAGGAAAGAGAGAGAGCCACAGAGCCAGAGGTGTTCAGGTGTTTTTGATTCCCCGATCATTCGAGATGGGTAGCCGGCACCCTGCTGACACCGAAGAGAGACTTCCGAAGTCTCGACGAGAGTGGGTAAATGATTGGATTCCGGGCCGTGTCTTTTCCAAGCATTCTTTGTAAATTAATCACGTGCATGATACGTGCAAACCGACACGATATGAGGGGACGGCGCCCTCCACTGCGCCGAAGTAGCCAGGCGTCAGCCAGCTGGTGGAGCTGAGGACCGACGTGCAACGAAGGAGCTTCCCCCAAAAGGTCGGCCCAATCACCGAGCTTGTGCTGTGCTAAGGGACACCTCAACTGAAGTCAAGTCAAAATAATTGTCCCTCCGACCACGTGTTGTTATGTCCCCACAAAATACAACATAACGTGGGAGCCAGATTCTAATTACGTGCCTTGTAGTGTAGTGTTCAGGAGGAAAGATCATGTCGAGCACAGGACATTCATGGTCTCTCGTTCCATTACGCTAATGTTTCGGTGTACAAATACATTTTATTCCATTACACTCATTACTTCCCATTCCCTTCTATTCTCACCTACCAAGCGTAACTTAGGGTAGTGATGACTCTTCCAGCAGAACAATCGTACAGGATTTAGATCAAAACGTATACACGGGAGACGTGCAATCTTTGATGCAAGCCACAGATCAGCAGTTATGTACTTTTTCAGACCAACAGGCAGTGAGAACAAAAACACGACCGCCTTTCTCGACTAAAATTTACGAACAGCCTTACAGTAGGTTTTGAGTATTATGTCCCTTTACTCCTCCGACCTTTGCTGTGCTGCCGAGAAAAGTTCTTTACAGATTCACCGACGGACTTCCCTAAATCAAGAAATAGGTGTATCAGGTGCGGTTTTGAATGAACGAAAACAAATGACGGAAAACGAGGGCAATATTTTTATCTATAATAGTTAAGGCTCCAGAAAGACGTTTCAGAGGGAAGAAACTCCAGAGATCTTACCAATACAAGTATAGGCATAGTGGTGATCGACACAATTCCAGAGATCTTTACCTTAAACAACAGGTCATAAGCAATGTGTTCCCAAGGCAAAGATACAGACATTAAGCTGCACTTGAGCGGTATCATCTCATCCTCATGATTTGTGGATGCAGAGGCTGCAGCATATGCATGTTTTGCTGCCACAGTTGCCACAGTCGCTGCCTTACGAAAGATGGAACCGATCCCAAACCCTCTCTTAGATACAGAGGCAGGTGAAAATGGACCCGGATCATGATGACTTTGATCTGAGGTAGATTATTAGATCAAGTTTGAGAAAAAAGCTCATGCAATCTACTACTATGTACTTCACTTTTACTGATCAGGATAATCAATCCAGGTGAGTGTATATGTGCAGAAGTCAAAAGGCTGAATCCAATGAACTAACCGGCAACCCCAGAAACAGCGACTTCAACTTCTCCGCGTCCTCCAGGACCTTTCATGTAAAGTCTGTCAGTTTTGCCAGGAGAATGCCCAAGTGAGAGAAGGCTCCCGAAGTGAGACTTCCCAGCTGGAGAGACGGAGCAAGGGAGCCGGGCTTCAAAATTTTTCACAGCAAAAATAATTCAAGCAACTAATAATTTATGTAATTTAATGTGGTGGATGCATTGAGAGGGGTTGTGTATTTTATTCCTTCATTTAAACCATAGAGAGGGCATGAATTACCCAGCAGACCGCCCGGTCAATTACAGAGGAACAGTTAAGAAAACGAGCACTCTACCATGTAATTTGGATGCTAGAAAACACAGCAATTCTTTCGGCACTGTATTGGTACTTCAAATGTCTCTATACTCTCTCCCATTGTCCATCTTTCCCAAATTTGTCCTTCCAGTTCTTAATTTATCCTTTTTAACAGTTACTCTTTCGAGTTTTATCTGCTAGACCTTCATAAAAGCAGAGAGCAACCAACTGGCAGGAAAATACCATTATATGCTTCTTGAACCATTTGATAGCTCACAAATCCAGAGAAAAGAGTAATCTGCAATAATATGTCTGCAAGTCAATATGCCTATCCACATAAACTTCAACTATTTAACTCAGTGAGAAGATTCATTCATATGCAGGGGAAAGCCAGATTTGTTAGCATGGATAATAGGCACGGGTGCAAGAGGGATAGGTAAATCTTTCAAAGAAGAAGGATAGGGAACTGTGGCATTGAAGAAAATAAATGTAACACCCTGTTGCTCTGAATTTATTTTACAAGGTCAAAAGATAAATCAGCCAATGGCATTGGTCAAATTGAATGAAGTTTTCTAGTTAAACTGACATAAAAACCGTAAAAGGAGGAGAAAAACCTAAAACCACAATATTGCTTTAAGCAAGAGAAGAGGAGAGACATGAAAGAGTGACTGAAGGCATGTGGCAGCGACATGCATGTTTTACTGTAAAAGGCCTAGCAAGTTAGTACATCCAATAAGCAAGAAATGGAATAAAAGAACTTAAATTTAGATAGTGATGTTTATGCAAGTAACATCATTGATAGTTTATTTCCGAACCTTATTGCTCTTGGACCTCCCTAGATTTGCCTCAACTTTCAAGGGAGGCGTCTTACTAGAACTACAATCAGTCGGCTCCTTCATGGATGGAAATGCGGCCCCACCGTGTGCATTTAGCAACACACAATAACAATGATCTGTTGACGACAGTACCTACATTTAATTTGGAAGAGTTTCATCTGCAGTGTAGGTAGAATACACATAGAACATAACAGTGCATATTGTGAGATGTACCACTGGATCAAATGTAGAGTCAAAGTCATCAACGGCAAAGCATATATCTGGGTACGCAGGAGATGTCTCTACTTCCTAGGTTGATGGTAGTGAAGGTGTCAGACAGAAATGCACCCAAAAATGGCAAAATCAATTAAGGAGTAGCATGCCTTCTTTGCGTCCAGATGAAAAGTGATGCGACTTGGAGATGCATAAACAGTCTTGACAACCTACAAAGAACAAAATCGTTTTCAGTCAGCAACTAAAAAAAAAAATTCAATGAAAAGGTTAGATTGCTCGATTACTGAAACAAAATACAGAGTTCATGTTCAAACATGGAACCAAAGCAACAGGCATCAAGCCCACCTTTTTTCTTTCTGGGTAAGAATGTACCATGCATCAAACCAGCCATTACCATCTCATCAATGAATGATATCCATGATCCTAGTTTCTTCAACAATGGAGGGACCATAAATGACGATAAAAGGACTGATTTTCGAGTGGTAATTTTCCTTTTTAATTGGTAAGTTCAGTGTGGGGTATCTAACAGGACCTTTCGGTCCTTAGCAGGTGGGAAAAGTCCCTTTAACCAAACTTCTGGGAAGTAGTTCCGCGTGGCAAAGCAATCCAAATTGTAAAAATTAGAATATTTGCTCTAGTAACATCTAGAGGGAAAGGGAAAATTGTACATATAACATGATTTTCATACTTGCCAAGAAGATAAAACATGAAGGGAAATACAAACAAGAATATAATAAATGAAAGAGAAGATCTTCAGGTAGATTATATAGAAGATAATAATCCAACAGTAGTTCCATAAAGAGCATTGAACACCTCAATGATCAATAATAAATCTTCTGTATTTGACCAGGATACCTTGTATATAGAAGGAAGTGTTGAATCTTGTCCTGTTTGATGATTACGAAGGTCCTGATGACTGGACAAAACACCAAACAATAAGTGATTTACATTTTAGTTGGTTATTGCTTTATGTTTGATTTTATTCTTTTGATTGGTATCTCAGATTTCTCTTTTCGAGCATTCAATAAGAAAATTTCATTAATCCCACACCAAGAAGTTGCATAAAGGCATGTGTTTGAAATTGACACCATACAAAAATCATGGGCATGACAGAAATCACTCTTTACTACTAAACCATAAGCCCCTCTATACACTTGACTGTACCAAAAATGTAAAACCCATAACCATTCTTTCATGAATATGAGATTTTGTGATTTGACCCCGTCAAAAGCCTGGGTTCCTTTCATTCCAAAATCCAAAAAATGGAGAGTGGTAACACATCTTAATTAACTTCCTTTTGCTTTTCTTGCCACATGACCCAAATCATGATCTAAGCTCCCGAATCAACTCTTCCCACCGTTTCAGCCCTACCTTTCCAAAGGTTGCAACCCACAATCTGTAAGTCCACTGTAATGAAGAAGTAAAAGTTAACCAATTCTTCTCCTTCTTTACATTAATCATAATCTTCCATTAGCGGCCCATGTTCATTAGTCGATTATCGGCCCAATGCTGTCTTCCAAGTGAAAAAGCCCCACTCATAGGAGCTTTACTCTGCCAAACTGGTCTCCGTGTCCTTCACCCACCACGCTCCTGGCCATGCATTTGCTCATGCACTCTGGCTTCCTCCTCTCCCCGTCCCCTTCTCCTTAGAGCTTTAGCATAGGAGTATGAGTTCTTCATCGCTGGCCAGGCCCTGGTGACAACACTACCAACAGCCCCTCCAAACCAACCCCACGGCACGTACATCTCCCAAAAAGGTTCCTCCCCCGTTCCCCGAATCTGTGACTTTTGATTTCACAGCATACCCTCCCTTTTCTTTCTCCATTGATGGGTCGATACATTCAAAAGAAAAAACTACTAGCTCTTTGCCATCCTATCCTCCGGAACAATCATCGTCCTTCTGGCACCCCAACTATCTCCATGCAACAGAGAAATCTCCCTATCACTTTTTGGGAAAAAGAGATAAAAGGAGCAGTCAGCCACTTTGCATCTACCTACCCACAAGGGCTACTGCATTCTCAAACCAGAACTCTCAACTGCTTTTGCTAATCACTGCACCCTTGTGATAAAAAAAATAGAGAACCTGTTCCTTCCCTTCATCCAGTGGTTCTGAGTAGTGAAATAGTTCCGACCACAAACCGCAAAGTAAATAATAATAATAATAATAATAATAATAATGATGATGATGATGATGATGATGATGATAGTAATAATAATAATAAAAGGGAAAGGGAGAGAACAAATGCTTTTCATGAAGCAACAGATTCCTTGGTATCTGCAATTTTATGAAAAACATGTACTCAAATAAAAAAAATACAGATGCATATCAAATAATAATATAGCCAAAATAACCTTCATGGAACTGATATATGTGATGCAGCTATAGATTCTTCAATTGCCAGAACATCCATATCAGAAGACTTAAGTGATCTTAAAATGCAGACAAACTAAAGGACAACCGGAGCTTACCTGCAAATTGCCACTGTTACAGTATATGAAGTGTGTGCAATCAAGTCCAAGTAAAATGAGCGCCTCCAATCCACATCATCCGAGATTCCACTAACCATTTTGTCCATCTAGTACATCAAAAATACACTAATTCACAAAGATAACGTTACTTGTGTAACTAAAGGCTTAAATCGGACAAAACTTAAAACCATCAAGATGTTTAAGACAACATTTGGTCCTCCTCTAATTCCTGAACCCTTCAGAACTCTTAGCTTTGACAGTTCAAAAGGTTCAAAGAGGCAGCACCATTTGTCTTCAATCCTCTTTCACTACAGAATCTGTGTACGATATTATTTATGTAAAAATTTTCACATTTCAACCAATATCGAAGTTCTAAAACCAATCAGGTTGACTACAGTCACGCTGTTAATGACGGTTAGAAAAGATCATGCAAGAAAGAGCAAAGCTCACACATCATCATATGTTGAGTTTTACCTTAGAGGCCCACCTGCGAACAAAGAAAGGAGAGATACCATCTGGATTGTCACGATAAGCTTGCAAAGTCTGTCAAGACATAACATCATGAGTACTTTTCTACGCCAATCAGCAGTGCCAATAATATATGGAATACATGGTTGCAGAATAAAAACAGCGCAGTGCTTTCAAAGGGCATTCAACAAGGAATGGCAGGTACCATTTTCCGGACAAGAAATATAATGTCATCATCTTGTCTCCCTCTAGACTCCTTCCCTCGGACAAAATACAGATCGAAAACGTCATGCCAGAAACTCGAATCCATTTCGACATCAGATGCATCTTGCTCATCTAATATTGTTTTACCAATCAGATTTGAATGTTTCTTCACCATACTCAGCAATTCAAACCTGCAACGATGTTGCATGAATCAAGCACTCCAATGCCATTGATACGATGACATCAAACATTTAAGTAATGACATCAAAAACAAAATCAGGTGTTCATTTGACTTTGGGCAATGCGCAAGAAATCCCTGCTATGACAAATTCAAAACCAATCAAAGATTAAATTTCTAGATAAAACACCACAGAGCTGAAAAAAAAATATAAAGCATCAGGCTCACATAACAGCTACTTCGCAAATCTAAACAAATCTTCAGCAATTAACCACAATTCGACAGGCTTCACCCATATTCGTGATACGAGAGCATTACAGAAGGAACTTTGCTCTTCCCGGACAAAGCTCAGCTCAACGACCATCTCAGCGAGACAGCACTGGAGGATTGGTTATTCTCCAAAATGCAACTGATGAGTCCTTATTACACTAAAACCGGTCGAATAAGTGAGACGATTGAGCATCCAGAAGGCAAACTTCCCAGGAACAGGTACCTCGAAGGAGTCTCGGCACCATCTCCGATCATTTCTACTCAGAATTCGACCTCCCGACGGGACCTACGCTCCGTTGGGGGCTTGCGTGTGGATCACGAGACAGCCAAGGAGGTGGTGGTGCGGTAACGATAGTCCACGCGACCGATTGACCCGATCCGGGCAGTGTCGTCCACTTGGGGAAGATTTAACTGATCTCTCGAGGGGCTTAATCAATAAATAGTAGCCGGGGCCCCGGGGGAGCAATGGACAAAAAAACCGTGATTTCTGAAAAAAATTTGTAAAAAAAGGTTTAATTTAAACTATTTCTCAGAATACCGTTTCTAAAATATTAACAATATTGACGTTTTTAATCACAGTAAAAACGCCAACGTATTCAACATATATAAGTTTAACTGTTGGACAATATCAAGACTAAATATTAAGTGTGTAATACATTATAATCTCGTTTTGTAAATATCATTTAGATTTTTATTTGTATAAAATTTTTATAAATTTTTAAAAGTAAATTTTATAAGTTTTGATACATGAATGGTAGTTTACAGAAGGAATTCAAATGTGTAATACATTGAGAAACCACCCAAATGCACTGTAGCCCAACTCATTTGGTAGCAAAATTAAAGGAATTGTAAGATAGAATTCGTTGTATAAATCAGCATTCATGTGGCGATACTAAAATTTTATAAAAAAATTTATATGTGTAAAAATTTAAGAGAAATTTATAAAAAGAGATTATTACATATTACACACTTATAATTTACTCCTTAATATTAGCAAAGGCTTACAAGTATGCGGCGATTCCAAAGTCAATGGAAAACGCCAACATACTTTGGCGTTTTCAGTGTAATAGGTAAAATGGAGTTTGAAGTTTTGAACTGAAAATGCCAACTAAGTTGGCATTTTCACTATTGTTAAAAACGCCAACATAGTTAGCGTTTTAGAAACGGTATTATGATAAATAGTTCAAATTGAACCTTTTTTTACGAATTTTTTTTTACAAATAACGGTATTTTTGCCCATTGCGGGGGTGTTGAGGGTTACCACGTAGTATCCTAAGGCAAAACGCATCCCATACTAATCTGCGATCGAATCATGAGCTCTAAGAAAATTCCCGTCGACTTTCCCAACCTGGAGATCGATCCTCGGACCACTCACTTGAGGGTCTAGTGAGGGAACCATTAGACCAATTCTGGGTCGGTAATGCAAAATAATTATTTCAATCCTAATTATTGAGGTTTTTTTTTTGTATGTGTACGTATTTTTCTAAAATGCATCACGTGTCATTCACTTATAAGTCAATTAGCCTAAAAAATTGAATTTGAACCGGATAAACTTGCACGGTAAAATTATTTTAAAATAAATTTTTTATTATAATTTTAAGAGCGGTTTACAACCTCGCCTCCTTTATCATTTTCCATTAATTAAAAATCTATTTATCAAAGGTGTTTTAGAGAGTAACTGCAAGATCAACTAGTTCTATGTTGATATAATAATAGGAGATGCCACAGTGAACTACCTATATTATACATAGATTTTGACTATTGAAATTTTCTAAAAGTAAATATTACAGGAGATGATTGGGAAAATTGCCGGTAGTACAACACATTTGGAAGAAGTACAATCTGGTACAAGGACACCTAGAAAACCGTGTCGTGTCGTGTTTAAATATGTATTGTATAAATGTGTTCGGATTAGAAAACCCAATGATCTGGATATGACACATTTATTTTTTGTCTCTAAACGAGATTGCGTCTAAACGATCGTATCTAAATGGGGTTAATCTATTTAATGAGAAATATCGACAATATATAATTATACTCTAATAATATATTATACGATTACTTAAATAATAATATTTATTAATAATTAGTATAATAAATAAGTAAGATTAATCAATTATTGATCATATAATATCATTTTTAACAATATGATGCATGTAATATTTTATATATCATAAAATTTTTATATATAAATGCATTAAATGAGTCAATATATATAGTGAATACATTTAATAAACGTGTTTAAACGTATCGTATCGTGTTACACAGGTTCAAACCTAGTTAAACATGTTTATGTATCGTGTCTGTATAAGTTCGTGTCTAAATGGGTTCGTGTCTAAATAGGCTTGACTCAAACTTGTCTAACTCCGTATTGTGTCATTGTCGGGTTATTATGTCGCGTAAAAAATTGTTAGATTTAGGTATAAAAGAAAAAATGTATATTAACACAAAAAAAAAAGGAAAGAAAAATGTAAAAAAGAGATACACACAAGTTTCTAACGTGAAAATATGAAGTGCATTCCCTCGGCAAACGAAAAAGTTTTCCATGGAGTGTTATATTGGGCATCAATACTAATATGATATATTTGTTTAATGGAGTTTGATATATAATTAATAATTATATATTTATAATAATTAAATCTTGAAGAATCTTTAAAAAAATATAAAAAGATTCTAATAAATAATAAATTTTAATTAAATAAATAGATAAATATTAGATTTTAATTAACTAAATATATCATATTAGTACAACATAAATGACATACGACCGCTGCCCTAAGACTTTTCTCCTGCAAAGTGGCTTGGCCCTCCTATTTGTTTTGCAAGCTGAGAATCTCTCGTGCGCGGTAAGATTCAAAGAGGAATCTCGGGCTTTTGAGTTCACTGTTACATGAAAGACTGTCACTCCAGCAACGAACTTCAGACGGAAACCAAAAAAGATTCCATAGAAAAACTGTGTTAGGTGGTACTATTACAAACAATGTGAATTTGGATTCAATTCATTTTTCAGACGAGCAGTTGAATGCGTGCCATAGTTCTACGAGGATGCAAAAACTTCTCCATCGTAAGAGTTCAAATACAAAATCTCTCCGATTATCGTCTCGATCGCACCTCGATCCTTGAGTATCGATGCATGGGAGACAGCAGCGAGCTTTATAATCTTCAGCTCCTGGCCCTTCGCGTCCTTCCACAGGGTCTCAGGGGCCAACAAGCTCACCATGTTCACCGTCCCGTCTCCGTCCCCGTAAACCACCTCCGGCTGGCCGTCAAATCCTCTCTCCTCGTCGTAGAACAGTGCCTCCGGCGTCCTCATCCCGGACCCCACCATGCACGTCACCGGCACTCCTGGGGCTGTACTCAACCTGTTAAAATTATGAATCCGTGTGCTCATATTAGTACATTTAGTTATTTGCATACGCACAAGAAGTTATATTTTCAAATGCTTGGGACACAACCTTTCGATTAGAGGAAACGTTCGGGATTGGTAAGGACCAACTCCTTCAGGAAACCCGATATCCTTGAGGAACCGCGGCATGTCCTTGGCAGTGTAAGAGACGTTTCCCGAGGTGATCACGAGCGATCGCGCACCGCCAAACACGATGGGGTTCGGGAGGAGCCACAGGTTGCTCTCGGAACTCCGCTGCTCCCCACGAACGATGAGTGGGTCCACCAACGGCACCCCGAGGGTGTACCCGGAGGCAAGGGTAAGCATCTCCTGGACGGTGCCGCCCCACGGGGCAGAGAGCGCGACGAAGTGCTTAACGTACTTTTGCACCCACGAGGGCGGGTTCCGGCGGAGGAACTCGAGTACGAAGAGGCCTCCGAGGCTGTGGGAGAGGATGATCACGGGTTTCCCGCCGTTGGAGGCGCTGGCTGTCTCCACGAGGTCACGGAGGTCGCCGAGGAACTTGGTGCCGACGCGTGACGGGTGACCCTCGGCGGCAAGGCCGTACCGGAAGTCATAGGGGGCACCGAAGAGGGTTTCCCCGTCCTTGTAGCCGATCCCGTGGAGGGATTCCACTAAGGGCTCCATGTAGGCCGTGACGTGCCTGTCGACATTCACCTAATAAGTTATCATGACAATACTCTCATTACACACACACAGCCAGTGAAAAATGATTCAAGAGCCCAGCTAATATGGAAATTAAGGTATTTAATGACTCGAAAATCTCCAATTCGAATATATTAAAGGATTTTTAAACTTAATAGTTAATTTCTAAATAGGTGAGAAATTATACAGTGAAATCTTTTTTAATTTACTATTCAATCTATTCCTTAAATCCTCTTTATAATATGAAAAAGAACATCGTACACAAGCAAGGGAAAATTCTACGGCAAAGAAAAAATTCCCAAATATTTCTAATTTATAATAACTGAAATTATAAATTAAATTACTTTAATTGATAATAATTATAAAATTATGTGAGTAATTAATAGTTATTAACTTATTTGTTATAATTCAATTAGTGATTACTTATATTTAATCGTCTAAAATCATTACCTGAGATGAGGATCGAGATAAAGAAGGGATTGAGTGGAGCCGAAGGACGGGACCCGAGTCTCGACCCCGGGGGTATTATAGTAATCGTCCGTCTCCGGGTCGTAGTGCAGCGTCATCCGGTGAGCGAAGCACTTGGTGAGCGGCGCCAGCAGCACGCTCGGGTCGAACCACAGCCGGAACCAGCCGCTGCCGCACCTGCCGGACGCCAATTCCCGGCTGCAGAGCCAGCTCGGCGGCCTGTAATCTCCCGTCAGCCTCGCCTCAAGCTGGTTCCCGCCGGTGCCTGGTACCAGGATAAGGGGGTGGAGGGCGGCGCCGCTCGATTTGAAGGCGCATAGACAGAGCATAGCGGCCGATAAAACTGTGAGGATGAGTGGGCTCCTCACCATTTCGCAGTCAGCTGATCGATGAGGTAGAGAGAGAGAGTGAGAGTGAGGATTTGGCCATGTCTCCATTATTGTGGGAGGGCAGCAGTGTGTGGCGGAGAGAGTGCAACGACGCCGATCGCGCTCAGTCGGGTCGGGCGGGTCTTCCGGTAATTGGGCCTTCATGAATTTTAAATCAGTGGACTCGGCCCAATAGAAGCCCATGAAAGTACTGGGCCCAAGAATTTGTAAGTCTCCCCTTAATGAGGTGGGTTGAAATTACATTCCCCATTGGACGCAACATTTTTTCACCCGTTAGCGACCCAACGTTGGATTAATAATGACCATTGATTTTTGACTATTGGGAGGTTTGGTCAAGTAACATCGATTTTAATCAAGGAGGCTCTGGCTCCATACTTCTCGTTGCGATCGCGATCACTTTGATGCTTTTTGTTAGGTCTCGAGATATCCCAAACAAGATAATGAAATGAGAAATTCAGAAACTTAACATCAGATATACGTGGAAAAAATCCTCGGCTCGTAGGAAAACAACCACAGACAAAGAAGAATATTCCACTAGATCAAATTAGGAGATGACAGTATTTAGGAATACCACTAATCTCAAATCCTACACAAAAAAGATACACAACCCGATCTATCAAGTTCTTACGCTACCAAGAAGTTTATTAGAAAGATTTCTCATCAGATTCTCTCACTCGGGCCTGCCGAGGGTTTCATGACACCGGGGCACATCTTCACGACTTGTACAATGCCCTGTTTATAAATACAAGATCATATTCTATTTGAACTCCTGGAAAAATATCATCTACATATATTTTCTAAAGCAAATAGACTACATGATTTATGATATCCTATTCAACTGAGAAAATAATATCTATAAAATTTTTCATATATTTATTAAGATTCTGTTTAGAATATTTTGTACTTCCAGTCGCGATCTCAACTATTGATCGTTGTTTATACATATTTTATCTATTGAATCTGATATCTAACTCATTCTTAAGGTATTTCGATTTTTAAATTCCGATTCATAGTGAGACACATTCCAATACATCTTTATCCTCATCTTTCTTCCATCTCTTCTAGGTCACAAGAAGTACATATATTATATTATTTTAAGGGAGGAGACCTCATTTTCATGTCATTTTTTTCCTTTCCCAAAATACCCTTGGTTGAAATTTTATTAGCTTTGAGATTAGAACAAAATGAGGTTATGAATGTAAATCCGTCAAGTATAACTGTCAACTTTCCATCATTTCTCACTCTTTTATTTAAAAATAAATTACAGATAATTACTTTCTTCAATCGTATATGAATATATTTTTTTAATGAATTTTATTTATATAACTCGTCGTGGAGTAAGGGTCTAGCATATATAAAGGAAGAGACGAGAGGGGTCATTTTCCTTCTTTCCCATCTTCGCTTGTCTCTCTCGCGCACACAAAGGCAACGCAGATTCATCCCAAAAGGAAAAAACCGAAAAGAGGGCAGCAACAGCATCTTGTTCTTATCTTCTTCGTGACTGTTCCATCGCAGCTGGTTTTTTTCTAAACCAACGGGCTTCCGAAGAGTCCAGAGCCGACGTCGCTTTTGCTCGCCCCGACACTCCAGCTCACCAAACCTTCCTTCCCTCCCTGCCCCTCCTTCCCTACTTTCCGTACCGGTGCCCGTCGATTCCACACCAAACCCAGCCCCCGAGCTAGTACTGTAAGCGCTGAGCACACGCTACCCGACCAGGCTCGCTGGAGGAGGAAATATATGGACACAGCTAAAGGTATACCCGATCTCTTGCCTCAACAAATCGCTCCACTCGGTTGATTTGTCAAAGCCGATCTTGTAATTTATCCAGAAGGACTAAAATTAGTAGGAAAGTCAGAGAATGAAATAATGAAATTTATATGATTTAAGCACTTTCTCGAGTTTGCAGGTGACTTCGGCACCGCCCTTAATCATTCCAACTTGGAACGATTAGCGCCAACGGGGCGGTAGCCCCACTGGTGGGGAACTGGGGAGCTCACCTAGAGCTCCCAAGTTCAAACCCCAGGAGGGGCACTTCTCCGTTGGTGGGGGCTTTCAGCCCTCTTGAGCCCGTCAGGTTCGCCTGGCTTACCCGGCACACGTGGTTTGCGGGCTATTGCGTGTGCCCCGAGGAGGAGGTGTCGCAACCACCGCTAGTCGGGCCCGGAAGGCGCTCGGATACCTCGGTCATCAAAAAAAAAAAAAAAAAAACTTGGAACGATTAGCTCTTCATTACAGTGTCATATTCCATAAAAATCATGTGCGATGGATTCTCTGCTCTGCAAGATCCACTTTCACATCTATCTAATAATAGATGGAACGAAAGTCTCACGGCAGGGACCATACCGTCAAAACTTATCATGTTACGTCACCGGGGTCAACATTGAAAGCTGCGAGCCCCAATCACAAAAGCAATCGATTATGCGTGTGTATGTGTGTGTGTATATATATTTCCTTATAATAAATATACTCTTATATGCGCAGCATGTAGATTTCCCACATTTCCTCTCAATTTCCAACTCCCAGTCATATCACCATATTAATGCAAGAAGAATTAATGAGACCCAGCAAGAACAACACGTTCCTCAGGATCATCAAGCTGCCACTCAGAGCCCTTTGCAAGGCTCGCGACCTTTACGTCCGGGGAATGGGCAG
Organism: Lagerstroemia speciosa; assembly: GCA_037672795.1. Taxonomy (NCBI): domain Eukaryota; kingdom Viridiplantae; phylum Streptophyta; class Magnoliopsida; order Myrtales; family Lythraceae; genus Lagerstroemia; species Lagerstroemia speciosa. The sequence goes on from CM075292.1 coordinate 671,952, forward strand.
CTGCGCCGCTAGAATCGGGCACGGCGACTCTGGATGCCCCGGCGCCCTTCCGAGGAGCTTCAGCACGGGTTCCGACGACTTCAGGGAGCTCCTCAGGGCCGCTTCCATCAGGAGCCTGCAGGGAGGCGATCCGTTCGACGTGGAGGTCCTGCTGGTGAGGCTGAATTCGGGGGATAAGCCCAGGCCGATGATGAGGAAGAGCTGCAGGGTCATGATGGGGCGGATCGACGAGGAAAACGTCTGCGAGTTCGGCGAAGGAGGTGACTACGGGGAAGATTCGAAGCCTGGGGAGCTTAAGTTGTGTGCGAGGAGGAGGAGCAGAAGCTGTGCCGATGCTGCAAGTATGGGGACATATGGAATCTGAGTCGTCCGAGGTAGCAGTGCTCGGTCGGGATTGAATCAGGATTTCGTGTTGTCGATGGCACGGTATTTGTGGAATGGACCGTTAAACAAGTGATTATGGGGCTCGGTCCTGTCCGGTCCATGTGCCTCCTGATCGTTCGAACGTGGCGGTGGTCGTGTTCTGAGGTCGATCTGTGTTCATTGTCTTGATTAAGGAAGAACTGTGACTGGATCCTTACTAAGATCAATCTTCCCTTGAACTGCTGTTATTAGTGGACCGTACAAATTCGAACCCGTGTTGATTAGATATCGATGGATTTTTGGATATTGTGCCGTGCATACTAAAAAAGATGTTATGTTCATAATTTGATTTTCGTTTTTAAATGGGATGCGAGCTCCTCCGTTGTCTACGCCTGCCGGCCAAGGATGATGAAAAATTCTTGAATGGTACTACTCACGTGAGAAAAAATCAATTAAATTATTCTGATTAATAATAATTAGAATAATTATTCGGAAAATTAATACTAATTTACTCATTTGTCAAAATCTAATTGATAATTTTTTGTCGCACGTGATAACGTATGATCGTCTAAAAATTTATCTAGAATGATCGATCATCTCTAGTTCTAAAAGAGAGTCATTTGCATTTCCATAGACAATTCTATTTAAAGAAGCTAACTAACTGGTAGCCATGGGGCTTAAAATGAGGAAAGGGCATTTAACCTAATTTAATTAATGGAAGTAATTCCATTTTTTTAAGATAAAATTTTTGGATTGAGTGGAAAAAACATACGATTAGAGAATTTTACTCTTGCATAAGTCGGTCGGACTCGAATTTGAATTGACTATAACTATTTAAAATTTTGGATATTAAATAACGTGTACTAAAAAAGGGTGTCCATATCCATCAGATATAAATTTGGATCAGTTAAATTTTTTAAAAAAATTTTAAATATCGCTTGAAAAAAATTCTACATTGGTCCACTTGCCGCTGCCTAATTCATCTAATCGTCTCAAACATTTCTTCCACTCAGTTGACGTGGAGGATTTATCGAAAATCTCTTACGTAATCCTACCACACGATGACGTGGTGAAAAAAAATTAATTAAATTAATCTGATTAGTGATAAAATATAGTAACTGCTCTGTGATTAAAACAAATTTACACACAATGTAATTAGCATTTTCTTATGCCATGCACCAGGTAAAATTAGGTAAGAATTTCTTGTGCCACAGATACGTCCGCACACAATAAATGCCCACACATGGGCTCAATAATTTGAGATTTCGGCCCACACGCCTCTGGGTTAAATGGGCTTTTGGGTTTTGCCACTTTCCGGGCTGTGGAGGGCCCATTACGCAGCAGCAAGCAGCCATTATCATATTACAAAAATCCCACCCGTTTTCGTCAAAATTACGCCTTTGCCTTATCGCTTGGACAGACTCCCGACTGCCTAGCAATGAGTAAAAGTACTGTTTAATTTAAAAAAATATTCTTAAAAATTAGTACTTTTTGAGCTATGTATAAAAATACTATTTTTAAAATACTAATTGAAATAATATTTTTAATAAAAAAGAAAGTACTAATAGAGTTAGCATTTTCCGTTGAATTGAAAACACCAATTGAGTTGGGTTTTCCTTGTGCTATAGCGATCATGTAAAAGTGACTAATATTAAGAAGTAAGTGTTAAGTGTGTAATATACAAAAATCTTATTTTGTAAATTTATCTCAGATTTTTATATGTATAAATTTTTAATAAATTTTTAAAAGTAAATTTTATAAGCGTCAATACTTGAATAGTAATTTATATAACAAATTTTAATATCTCCTAAAGCTTTGCTACAGTATGATTTGGGTTATAGTATGTTTTGGTACTTACTCAATATATGATATATTAAAATTTATTGTACAAACTACTATTCACGTGTCAATATTTGTAAAATTTATTTTAAAAAATTATATATATAAAAATCTGAGAAAAAATTATAAAATAAAATTATTATATATTATATGCTTAACATTTACTCTTAATATTAGCAACTTTTAGGTAGGAAAACGCCAAACAAAAAATTTTTTTCTTCATAAAAAGGCTATTTTAATTAGCATTTTAAAAATGGTATTTTCGTAAATAATTAAAAAGTAGTTAAATTTTTTTTTAAAAAAATCGACTGTAGTTTTGCTGGTGACCGGTGGAATCTCAGGCTCTCAAACGTTACAGAAGCTTCTAGTCTCCGTTCAGTCTACTTGCGCGGAGGCATGGCGGCGTCTGCGGTGGCGGTGAAGGGTGACCGCTTGTCGGACATTGAGGACGACGACGAGCTGGACGAAGAGCCCGGCGAGGTGATCGAGTCGGCGCCCCCGCTCAAGGTTGGCGAAGAGAGAGAGATCGGGGGTAGTGGGCTCCGGAAGAAGCTTCTCAGGCTCGGCCGCGGCTGGGAGACCCCTGAGTTCGGGGACGAAGTCACTGGTAGATCACTAAGAACTTCTCTTTTTATAGTTAATTAGTTACTGCAAAGTGCAAAGTTCATAGCTTCTGTTTGCTCTAGTATTTTTCAGAAAATTCTTCCCTTTTTCCTTTTGCTGGAACAATACGGTCTGCAAGGAGGCTTACAGGTGATTACGTGACCGTGTTCTTTGGCGTATAGATTTTGTGCCAGAAGTTTGATTCTTGCAGAAGAGATACTGAGATTCATGTGGTCTGATGATGTCAATTTGAGAAGTGATTTGAGAAGTGTGGTTGTTTGATTACGTGCAGTTCATCTTGTGGGAGCTCTGCTTGATGGAACCGTGTTTGATTCTACAAGAGACAGAGATGAGCCTTTGACATTTAAACTTGACAATGGTGAGTTGAGCTCATGATCTGTATTATGTATGTTCATGATCATTTGTACAGGTCCGTATCTTGGGTACATGAGATTTTGCACCCACTCGGTGTACAATAATAAAAGTATTTATTTAACTTTCCAAAAGAAAAGATTGTACTCTTGTTTGGTGTTATAGACTCAGGACAGTCACTGTTATGTGTAGCTGGACATTTTACACTTAATATGGTCAGCAATAAGAGAGCGTCTCTGATAATTTCAAAAGTTTGGTCCTTTTTATCAATTTTCAAGTTAGTTCGTGCACCAAGTGATATGATGTGGCATTAATTATTACTTTCAGACAAATAGGGGTATGATTTGTCATTGTCAATAATCAGGGTGATTCACTTCTTCACTTTCTCAAAACAGCAATATCTGCGCGACTTTACATTTGTTTTCTTAGTCTTTGTGGTGGTTCTTTGTTAGGTCAGGTAGTACCGGGATTGGATAATGCCATAATAACCATGAAGAAGGGGGAACACGCACTTTTTACCTTGCCTCCAGTGTTGGCCTATGGAGCCACAGGACGTGATGGTGTCCCGCCTGATGTTACTGTACAGTATGAAGCAGAGCTTATTTCCTGGATTACAGTTGTGGATATTTGCAAAGATGGTGGGATCATAAAAAAAATCTTGGAAAATGGGACAAGGGATGAGAGACCCTCTGATCTGGATGAAGTTCTTGGTACACGTTTCTTCTCTGATATGCACTCTGATTAGATGCTATCACTTGAACTTCTGTATTATAACAGGTGCACCAGCTCTGCGCTTGCTGAATTTGCTTTCTTGGTTGAAATGCAGTTAAATATCAAGCAAGGTTACTGGATGGCACCATCATTAAGGAAACACCTGAAGAAGGGATTGAGTTTTATGTAAAAGATGGTAAGTTCACACGAGGTGCTGGATGATTCTTGTAGTTGAGCGGTGTTGCATGTGTATTATTCACCTATTGATCATTTCTGTAGTAACTTTGTGATTTCTTCTTTCAGGTCATCTTTGTCCTGCACTGGTGAAGGCAATCATGACAATGAAAAGAGGAGAGAAGGTTAAATTGATTGTTCAACCTCAGTGTATGTTTAGAGAGTAAACATTCATTGCGACCGTTTTCTATGCTGGAATTTAGCACGCTATCTATTTTTCTCTTGTTAATGAGCTGTTTGTTATTAAGTTCTTGCCACATGCTGGGAAGTGGTTTCAATGACAGAAACTCTTTGAGTTTGGTATTTCCTCTCTGTACAAAGTTGAGAAGTTCCATGATGTAATCTACTTTTTGTGATATTGATTTCAAAATGCAATACAGATGCTTTCAAAGGTGAAGAAAATCATCCCGGTGGCACACCTCAGATTGTCCCACCAAACTCTACCATCAGCATTGATTTGCATTTAGTATCCTTTAAACCTGTCATAGACGTCACTGGTGACTCTAAAGTGTTGAAGAAGATACTGAAAGAGGGAGAAGGGACTGCTACAGCCAATGAAGGTGCATCAGTAACTGGTAAGTATTTTTAATGTATCAAGAAAACTTTTTAGGTGGAATGCTGGAAGTAGATATCCAACTTGGCGAGGAATTAAGCTGCTGGGATTCTTGTTCATATTCAGCTCTCTATATCTTTTTATAGATTCACCTTACCATCCTCTTCATGCTTTCCAATGGAAGCTTCATCTTACCATTGCAAGAAAATCATTTCAAAAGTATGTTATGTGACAGATATGATCAGCAATGCAGATGCTTTGACTTGTCACGTCTGCAGCAATGTCTGGAATTTGAATGTTTAGTAGGACACTAGCTACCTAAAATTGGATGAATTGAACAGTGAAATTGATGATTTGAGGCCTCACTTTGTTGCTTGCTTATCCTTTCTACTACTTCTGATGCCATAAGGTTTTTATATCTCTGCAGTTTGCTATGTTGCTCGGCTTGAGAATGGCACTATTTATGAAAAGAAAGGATTTGCAGGGGAGCAGCCTCTGAAATTTGTCACTGATGAAGGTTAACTTGTGTTATATTACATTTGTACTTCTTTTCAAATGCTTTTGTAATATCTCATCAAGAACCTCAAAAAATTATGTTGCTGATATTTTATTTGTTGTGGATAGAGCAAGTGATTGCAGGTTTGGATCGGGCAGTGATAACCATGAAGAAGGGGGAACAGGCCTCAGTAACTATAAATCACGAATATGGATTTGGAACTACGGAATTACAGAGAGATCTTGCCATAGTTCCACCATGTTCAAACTTGGTTTATGAAGTTGAAATGTTGGACTTCATAAAGGTAGTGCATCATTACATATAACACACCTGTAATATCTTTAGATTATGCAATTTTGTGGATAACTCATTGAAAATAATAGCTCATAATTGTCAAATAGTTTCAGGCCTCTACCATCTGAAAACTGGTTTTGGTGCTGTTGACCTGTAAGCACAATTCACTGAGAATTTATCAGATCTTCATGACTTGGCTGTTATTCTTTGATATAATATTCTGAGATTGATCTCTCATTGATTAGGCCTCCAATAAAGATTATCAAACTTGTGGGATGGCTATTTACCATAATTTATTACTTTTGACTAAAAGGAAAAGGCCCCATGGGAGATGAATAGCAATGAGAGAATTGAGGCAGCAGAACGAAAGAAAGAAGAAGGCAATGTGCTCTTTAAAGCTGGAAAGTATCAAAGAGCAGCAAAAAAATATGATAAGGTCAGGTTTTTGCATCTTTTTGCAATTCAAACTTCAAATATCCTTTTATAACTTAAGATTTCATGCATTATTATTCCACGCCATATGCAGGCTGCAGATTATGTTGGCGAAGATAATGATTTTGAGGATGCTGAGCATAAGCTTGTAAAAGCATTGAGAGTTTCTTGCTGGCTAAATGGTGCGGCTTGTAGCCTTAAATTGAATGACTTCAAGGAAGCAATTAATCTATGTTCAAAGGTGAAGTGTTAAAGACAAACAGCAGCTGTTTGTTTTTTTTTTTTTTTTTTTATGGGCCTATTTTTCTCTCAAGTTATGTAGGAAATAAAAAATCCAACTGGAGAACATTACACTGAAATCATGTGCCCTATAACAGGGGGAGAAATTGTTTTGATTGTGAGGTTGAAGTCACTAAGGTGGTCCTTTCTGGAGCTTTATGTAGGAAATTTAATAAAAGGAAAATTTGTTGTTTCTCCTGTTTTGTCTAAGAGGGCAGTTGAGAAATTTGTGGGAATTGAGATAGAATGGGGAACTGAGTATCTTTCATTCCAGCTATTGCAGTGAGGCTTTCTGTTTCTCCTAGAAGGAGAGCCCTATCTTAATCTTTGGTTCAATTATAATCTTCAGGTACTGGGTGTCGAGTTCCAAAATATAAAAGCCTTATACAGAAGAGCACAAGCCTACATGGAAACGGCAGACTTGCTCTTGGCAGAAGCAGACATAAAGAAAGCTCTTGAAGTTGATCCTGCCAATAGGTAACACATAACTGTGAAGGCCAAATACAAATAGGATCTCTGTTACAGCTCTAACAATTTTTCCTCCCCCCCCCCAATTAGGGAGTTAAAATCACTACATATAAAGTTGAAACAACTCGAAGTGGAGAGTGACAGGAGAGATGCTAAGTTTTTTGCCAACATGTTTGCTCGGGCATCTAAGGACTCATCTCCCGCTACAAAAGTAAGTTATACGATTGTAGTTTCTTTTTATTCCTTTCTTTTGAGAATCAAAACAGCTGGGACTCTTCTCTTTTGGTAGTTGAGGTAGGATTTCATGACACTCTTTTTCCGCTGAATACTTCCTGACACTCTAGAAGTGGCGGATAATTACCCAAATTAACAGTGGTGCTATAACGTCTAGTTCTGGGAGAGGTAAAGTACAGTGTGTTTGAGCTTATCTCTCAATCTTACATGTACAACTCCATCTTCTCCAATCCCTAGTTTTTTGTACCCTTAAAGTCGAATCCCATTATATTGCACATCCTCAAAAGGTTGTCCTTTTGCTTCCATTGTTGAGCCTACAGAGTAGTAGTAATACTGTAGTTCTCCTTTTCTGCAATGTGCTCCTAATGAGTGTGAAAAATTTTATGGAGAAATGCAAGTGCTGATTTTTTCCATGGCAGAAGCTTAAGGTTGAAAAAACGGGCAAGACGGAGGAAGAGGCCGAGGCTATGGAGATTGAGCAGGCTGCTGATAGCTCTGCACCTGTCGGAGATGGATGTTCTTGATTCCACATGACATGTCAAATATCTTGGGATATTTGCACGCTTGAAAAGCAAAATGGGGTGGCCAATGTCTGCTTGGCCTTGCCAACTTCTCTTAGTTTTACATTCCTCTGTTTGTTAGAGCAGGGGGTGTTCTTGGATTCAGTTATTCCTGCACGTAAAGAGTCCCATGTGGTTCGATGTCTGAGATTGACACCAGTCGAGATTTGCCAATTGGAAGCTGCATCAAGATGACATTCAACTCCTGTATGTTCGATGGGCGAGCAGAGCTGCCAACCTGATAGAAATTGCATAACTTTTCCGGAGATGGGAGTCCTCCGGGCAAGTCTAAATTTCCAGACTTAGATGATGGGCTGATACAATTTAGATCTAAATGCTGTGGTTCACTTAGTGTTCAAAATCAATGTACGGAGGGATGGTACGCAAGTTAAACTTTAAGATACCTGCCATGTAGCTATCACTGCCAGTGAACTAATCGCGTCGACGACCCCATTGTGTTTGTAACTAGTTGCAATCTTGACTTTATCGATTATATAATTATATTGTATATAAGACGGCTTGATGTCTAGTTTATTATCAATGAACTAGTGAACACTGCCCCGGTGAGAGCCCACCGAATTTTTCGGTACTGGGTCGAAAAAAATAGATCACATTCACAAGTGTTAATATCCCTCAAGTTTATATTTATGAGATTGAGGATTTGAATTCAAGATTTTCTTATAGACCCCCTCTCATTTCCTAAAATTACTAGGAAACGGGAAGTTAAAATGGGCCGATCTAGAGGCCCATAATTAATGGGCCTTCCTCAGTCCTTGGAGCCCATCTCTCTAGGCCCATATCGTCTCCCCTAAACCCTCAAGTTCCCCTCCTCGCCGCTGCTCCTTGTTATGTTTGGTCGGTGGGAAGCTGATTCCTCCTGAGCCTTCATAGCTTCCGCTGCCGTTCTCCTCCCTCTTCCCCCCCCTGCTAACCCTCGTAACCCGAGACTGCAGATTCTACCCTCCGGCAGCCGCCTGCTCCGTCGTTCCCCGGCTGAAGTGAAGGAGGTGACCGCTTTCTTCCTAGGGTTTTGTAATTTCTTAAGACCATTGCTGGCCCCTCTCCTGATAATGGAATCCATGGTTTGAAATTAATTGTTCCCATGGTGATGATGCAGGTGGAAATTTCGGAACTTTTGGTCTGGGAATGTTGCCAAACTGCTATTGTATACGTAAGATTATTCAAGAGAAGATAGACAGGCCACTGTGAGGAGCTTCCCAGCTTCAGTGGGTTCAACTGCCCCGTTGTTCCCACGTCTTCTCCGTCCTTGTCTCCTCATCCTTCCCGTGCCCCAGAGCAAGCCACTGCCGCCGCTGAAGATGCTGGAAGCCTATAGGACCAGCTCTCCCTCAGCCAACTGGAGGCCGTCCCCAGTTGCTGCCCTCGCCACCAGCCCCGATGGCTCGAAGGTTGCCGTAGCGCGTGATGACTGCTCGGTTGAGATTTGGCTTGTCTCTCCGGGTTCTGTAGGATGGCACTGCCAGCTGGTAATTACAGCTGATGGTAGTTAACAGCATAATACTTCTCTTACCGTTGACAAGGAATCATTTTGTTAAACAGTGAGTCTTTCATTTTTCTGTGTGTAGACTATTTATGGTGATCCTAATTCCAAGGTGTCATCACTCGCTTGGTCACATTCCGGAAGGCTCTTCTCTTCAAGTATAGATGGATCAGTGTCGGAGTGGGACCTCTATCACCTGAAGCAGAAGGTTGTAATTTTCTGCCATGCTGTTCCTTCCTTTGAATGTTAACTAATTGAGTTCATTAAAATTCATGTAAGTCTTGTTATTTCATGCCATTGGTCGTTTCTTTCATTTAAATTGAGGCACTGCCTTTACACGAACTCAGGAGTCTCAGCATCACTTCAATCATTTTTACTAATTGTGTTCTTATATGAGTATTAATAAAAAGCTCCTGCTTTTGACGCTCCAATTTGTACTTATACGCACCAAATACCATGGCAGCTTGAACAAGAGTAGGCTCAACTCAATTAATGACCTTTTGTTTTACGAGTTTTTTGTGAAGTATGGATATGGTTATACTTATATGGTTATATAGATGTGAAATGTACCAAATCCCATGGCAGTTTGAGCGAGAGTATCCTCAATTTATTACTTTTCGGGAAGCTCCATGTTGTAAGGCTTGTTATGCATCTGAGGAACAATTTCCATATTGTAAGAAAAATCATTGCTATGATCTTTCTGGCAATACATGATTTAATACATGGTTTACTCTTGGGATACTTCTCTTCTGTAAGCTCAATGAATTATTTAATCATGTGGTCGGGTTTCTGTGCATTTGGTCCAGACTGTGCTGAAAACCATTGGGGTCTCAATCTGGCAAATGGCTGTGGCTCCATCATGTAATTCACTCACTCGCAATGAGCATAACGCAGGACGAACTGAAAATGGATATGCAGATGAAAATCCAGATAATGGTGTTGGTGACGTTACAAGTGAAAGTGAAGATGATTCTGATGCTGTTGAGCTTCATGAGCAAATAGTTACAGAAAAAGAGCGCTTAGCATTTGGTTGTGATGATGGCTGTGTACGCATTTACACTATATCAGAGGCTCATGAATTAAGCTACTATAGATCATTGCCTCGGGTTAGTGGTGAGATCTCTTAACCTCCTATTAGTATTCTTTGAGTTGTCGATGATTATATTTCTGCATAATTTTTCGTCTTGATTTGAATTCCAGGACGTGTTTTAAGTGTGACTTGGAGTCCAGATGCAAGTTTGATATATTCAGGAACTAGTGATGGGTAGGTATCTTCTTGTATTTAAACCTTGAGCTTCTCTTAAAATATTTATTGATATATCCAATATTAGCTCCAAGCATCTTTTAGTTGCTGCAACTTACTTTGTTAGTGCTTGCCCATTGCTTTGATTTTCTGCAGGTTTATAAGATGCTGGGATGCTAAATCATGCCGTGAGATTTATAGGATCACTGTGGGTCTAGGAGGTCGGGGTAGTGGACCGGATTTGTGTGTCTGGTCATTGCTTGCGCTAAGGTATGAAGTGCTATACATTGATTATCTTTATAAGACATCTCTCACAATTGGGGGGGTAGGGAGTTATGCTTCTCATTGATATGAAATTGCCATCATCTGTTTCAGATCTGGAACACTTGTGAGTGGTGATAGCACTGGAAGTGTACAGTTTTGGGACAGTAAGCATGGAACGCTTTTACAGGCTCATTCCTTCCATAAGGGCGACGTGAATGCCCTTGTGGCAGCGCCTAGCCACAACAGAGTGTTTTCTGCTGGTTCTGATGGTCAGGTATGGCAACACTTATCCTCTTAGAAGGGGGAAGACATGTTTAATTGGGAGAATTTGCAGTTTTAATTTAAAAAAGTTGTACGTGGCACAATTTTACAGCTAATTATTCTGGATTTGCTATTATTGGCCACTGAATCCTGCATCTTGTTCTCTGAAATGTCAATAACTTTAGCTAATGAATCTGACAATTCTTAGCAAACTCTTATGGTTCTCCATTAACAAGATAAATAAGGTCGGTTTAGGTATCTGCCTGATCTTATATCAATTACTATTCTGCCTGCCTATGCAAGTTGCCTTTCTGCTTTGGTGGAGCACATGGCATGAGTTTCTTCTAGTCTCCCTGGTGCATTTTTTTTGGATTTTATTTCGTTTGGTTTTAGAATTGACACACTAGACTTTATAAGCACATCTAATCTGAGAAAGTATTTGAGACACTCTCTCTGTCTAGTAAAGCTACATTTGGACTATTTGAGTTAATTGTAAGTCACTTCAAGCCTCATAAAACGTGGAATTTTTAAGCTTGGTTTGGAAATCCAAACTGGGGGGAGGGGGGAGATTTCGCAGGTTTATTTGTTGTTAGTACCATTAACCAGTATGTGTTGCTATATCTTCTTCCTTTCCCTCCTCATTGTATAAAATGGATCCCATTCGTATAAGCTAATTCTTTTTGTTTGGATTTTAATTGTAGATTGTCCTCTTTAAGCTTTCCAATGATGCAGCAAGTTCCAACAAGGACAAATTTTCAACAATTCCTAAGAAATGGGTTTATGTTGGCTATGTAAGAGCACATACGCATGATGTTCGTGCATTGACGATTGCTGTGCCAATTAGTCGGGAAGGTTTGTCAAATGTCCCAATTTTGTACTTATTCCCATGTTTTAGTATTAATTTATTTAATAAATTTTGGCACATGGTGGAGCACTTTAGTTCAAAATGGGGGTTAATCCTTGGGACAATTTTGCCATCCTTGCTTTCTTTCTGTGAATTCCAAATATTCTTTTGTATGTTAAGGTACACAATCGCTCCCCTAATAGCACTTTTCTAGTTTGCAGATATCTTACCAGATGAAAAATTTAAACGAATACGTCGAAAGGAGAAACCGGTTGATTTTAGTTACAGAAAATGGGCTCACATGGGAGTGCCAATGCTCATCTCAGCTGGTGATGACACAAAGCTCTTTGCTTACACTGTCCAAGAGTTCACTAAGTTTGCTCCGCATGATATTTGCCCTGCTCCTCAGAGATTGCCGATGCAATTAGTGCTTAAGTCAGTTTTCAATGCGAGTTCTTTGCTTCTGGTCCAGTTCCCTGAATGGATGGATATTCTCTCTATACGGACAGAGAGCGGTGCCTTTCGCGGTACTGGTCATGGCCCTTCTGGGGGCAAGGCAGCTACTGAGCTTCTGGCTCGAGTCAAGAGCAGGGCATCTCGAAGAATCATTTGCAGTGCTATTTCTTCTTCTGGAGCACTATTTGCTTATTCCGATCATGTAAAACCCAGTCTCTTTGAATTGAGTAAAACTGAAGGGGGCAAAAGTTCGTGGGTTGTGAATAAAAAGCAACTTCCTCAGAGATTACCATGTGCTCATTCAATGGTTTTTACTACTGATTCTAGTCGGTTGATCTTGGCGGGCAATGACAGTAGAATTTATGTAAGTTCTCCCTGATGGTTTTCTACCTCAATCTACTGGACATGACTTCAGTGAAAAACTTGGTGTGTTGAGGCCAAAATAATCCTGATTTTATGAATGTGCTAACTTAGTGCTTCTCTTTTCCCTAGATGATATAAATGAAGGGCTTGTCAACGCTGAATATTTTTTTTCGTATATGGCTTAAATTTTGTTACATCCTCTGATAATTCACCTAAGCACATGCAATAACAGGACATATATTTTTAATAGCATTCAAGGCCATTGAATAAATGAGCATTAGGATTATATTTGGGAACATATTCAAGGAGATCAATTATTTTCTGTTTTAGTCACTGCTCCAGGTGAGGTGTTTGACATGATCTGCAGTTTATACACATGGAAGGATATGAGTTTAGATATTTTTCTGGACATTATTATTGCAGGTTATTGATCTCGGAACATCAGAACTATTATACACCTTCAAAACCTGCCGTGATGAGTCTACCCAGAAGTTAGCCCCTGATGAGCCTCCAATAACAAAAATGTTTCCCAGCTATGATGGTCAGTGGTTAGCTGCTGTTAATTGTTTTGGAGACATCTATATTTACAATCTTGAGATACAGAGGTACGTGGTGCAACTCCTTCTGTGCCTTTTCTCTTATTATTTGTATGGAGTTAGGATTAACTGATGGTTGCACGTGCCAAATCATTCATGCTCCTAAGTGAACATTTTCCTGCTCTAAGCAGTGGTTTGGAGTAGCTTCCTATAAGTGCATTTTTGTCAGCTATGCACGTTAAATGCTCTCTAGAATGTAGCTTCTTTACTTATTGCAATTGACTTTGCGTGCTACATACCGCAGAGGCTTTATAGTTTTGAGGAGCTGCTGAGCATCTAATAGGATGTCCATGTTGTCATTGCAAATTTTCTTGTCTTGAGAACAGGCAGCACTGGTTCATCTCAAGACTCGATGGTGCTTCAGTTACAGCTGGTGGATTCCCTCCATCTAGCAACAACATCCTTGTAGTCACCACATCATCAAACCAGGTCTATGTATTGGATGTAGAGGCAAAGCAGTTGGGAGAATGGTCAATGCGAAATACGTTTGCGCTACCTAAGAGATTTCAAGAGTTTCCTGGAGAGGTCATTGGACTTTCTTTCCCTCCATCGAGCTCATCGTGTGTTGTGATTTACAGTTCCAGGTACTCTAGTCTTTCCTGTCACTTACCTTGAGTTGCCTCTATATTGGATATAATTGGTATGGGTATGGGAAACTGAGTTTTTCGCATTAATTATTTGTGGTATTAAAACGTTGTTCATGTCTAGGTCGATGTGTGTGATTGACTTTGGGTTGCCGGTAGACCGGGATGAGGAGTTCGATTTCAAGGAGGATAAAGACTTAGCACTGAAGAAGATACAGTATCCCCACGTAAATGGGAAAAGGAAACATCGCGATAGATCGTGTGAATTAATAAACAACGCTAAAGTCAGCAGTAGGAAGAACTTTGAATTTTTCGCATTCCGAGACCCTGTTCTGTTCATTGGTCACCTCTCGAAGGGTTCCATCCTGATCATGGACAAGCCGTGGTCGGAAGTCATTGCGAAGATGGAATTGGCTCCGGTACACAGACACATCTTTGGGACATGACAATTGCTCCGATGATGAGCTGATTATACGTCGACATGAAAAACCGGGTTCAGGGACGAAGATGGTCTTGTCCGTCACGCAGAGCTCAAGCAGGAGAGAGACTTGTTCGGAGATCAGGCGGTCCCTTCCTAATTGAGGTTTTGTCTCTGTTGCTTTTGGTGGCTCGTAGCAATGTTGTTCTTTGTATCCTCATATTATTTTCTCTCTTAAACAACAAAAAATTTTGTTCTGCCTGGTTCTTTTTTGTGCTTGTTTTCTTAGCTTACTGCTGCAATACGTCCCATCTGTCGGAACCTTTGTGCTCTGCATTTCGTTTACTGTTCGATCGTACCACTCTTGGGGGTTGTAAAATTTCTGAATTTCCTGGATCCACGAGTTGCAGAAAGCTGATATGAGCATCGTTGATCATGAATCGAGCAGATACTTGGACGGCTCTTTGGGTCCTGGCTCTTGTCATTGCCAACAGTCGTGCATCCTCCCTGACATAACCGGACACGTCTGTAGATCGTAAGTTGCATTTATGCTTGAAACAATTCTCGTTTCTTCCATAGGTTTGGTACCAAAACTGGCAAATATAAGGCTGGTCGTTAATTTCTGTTGTTCATTGCATCAACGTCGAGGAGATGATATGCGAACCAAGCAAGACGGCTGAACAGAATCACTCGAGACCCTGAAGGATTCACAGTCTTACTATATATAGTCTCCCATGACCGTAGCAGCATTGATATTTCTAAGGGAAGGTTCGGTGAAGTGGTATCATCATCGCTGCAAAGACTAAGAGGTCTGGATGATGGAAACATCTGTCCAGCTCTTGTCATCTGTTCTCGACGTGTACCACAAGCAATCCATCTATTTCCGTGAGAAATTTCTGACAGAAAATTCATGCTGCTTCTCTGTGGAGAACCAGCTAGGCTACATCAGCAGCGTGCACATTCATTCTCCTTTTGTGGGGGATGAAGTGATTTCTCAAATTCTTTCCCAATAAGGTTCGATTTCCAATACGGATCCAAGCTTTGAAGAGGAATCTGGAGATCAAATTGGGCGTGTGAGAATGGCGCAACTTGGCTCGGGTTTCTTGAAATCCCTACTCTTATCGTAGACCTAGTGCCTGCTGCCTGAGGCGGTCAAGTTGTACTGCAGCATTCTTGAGATCAGTCCGAGGTTCCGGTTTCGGTATCTAATTTTCTGACAGCAGAACAACATTACATGTCAGCACCTACGTCCAACCAAAGATATGGAGATGCAAACCTCTCCTTGAAGAGAATCACATTCGCCTTCCTTGAATTTTCTGCAGGAAGTACAGAAGTTACTTCCTTATGGATAAACCATATCAGTAAGTGATTGAAGAAAACAGAGAAAACAAGCACAACCCGAGATATTATATACTCAATATCGATTGAGAAGGGGCAAGCGTCCGCGGCGATGCAACGCAAGGAAACAACAGTACCCAGAAAACAAACAACCGAAAGAGCGAGCTCATGACGCATTTCATCCCAAGATACTAGGAGTTCAATCTCACGGGCATAGTGATTGTGAAAAAGAGACATGCCAAAAGATAAGAGGGGTATTGTGGTTCAGGAAATCAGGACTCGGCGGCAACTTCCTTGTCGTGGTGGTCGCCCTCGAGTTGGCTGAGGTTGCCCTTCTCTCTGATGAGCTGGGTGTGGTGGTGCCTGCAGTAGAGCCTGCCTTCGTGGGCTACATAGTTCGACGGGCTTATCGTGCATCCTCCGTGCGTGCACTTGAAGCAGCTCTTGTGGTAGGGAGTCCCGTTCACCGTGACCTAAAGATCCGGACATAGTAGTTTGTAGTTAGAATTAGCAGGTAGAAAACAACTCGAGTTTCTACTTGTTCACTCTGCACAGTTCCAAATGTTTTCCGTTTTCCAGTTTCAGGAAACAGAATGGTGGTTTTCATTTTCTATGAATCATGGCAGAGCACAAACTGACAATCCACCCCTATTTCAGATATCCAGAAAACAAGCCATTGCAACTCTATCCATTTTACCTCGTATCATGTTCCATAGGAAGGCTGAAAATTGAGAAAATTTTGGCAAACCGGACTGGATTGACAAGGATTGGTATAGCTCGTTACCTTCTCGGTTGGATAGACAGTGTTCTTACAACCGACACATTTGTCTCTGGTCCCAGCAAACATACCAGACACCTTAGACGCTGATCTCTGTCCAAAAGAACAACACAATATTTGATTCTCAGATATATTCCCAACATGTTCCAAGCTATTATACTTGAGGACCGTAATGGGTTGAGTTATGGAACAGTTACCTCTCCATCTGCAGGCTTCTCCGGTTTTACGATCTTCGGGGTCCCTGCAGTAATGTATTGCAGAAGAAGAGAGTTCAGCAGATTCCTCTCTGCCTAGAGAAAATTATCAACCATTTCTTGGAATCACCTAACCTTCAAAACTCTTGTCGAGGCTGCCTGTTCTTTTGAATAGCTGATCGAAGTGCGGTCTGCAGTAGAGAACCCCTTCGAAGGAATTGTAATTCCCGAGCTGCAAAGTATTAGCTCCATTCCCGTTAGAAACTCCATGTGTAGAGCTATTTAAGACTAGTCCAAGAATAAACAACCCAAACGAGAATTGGATCCTCCTCAAATCCTCTGCTCTCAATGTGAGGACTCCCAGTGAATGTTCAGGAAGATGAAAAACGTCGAAAAATCGATCTGTCCGTGTAGTCCTACTTAGATCAGGCTATGTCGAAGATGATGTGACATCATCTGGCACTTGCAGATTCTATAGAAACAGGCGTATCAAGAGGAATCTGATAGATCCGGAACTGGATGTCAGAGAGTGACTAGTTACAAGGAAATTCACCAAAAATGCAGGATCCTAAGGTTAGAACGATTTCTATCTGGATCCATCATCGACTTAAGACTTGGACAGCACAAAGTATCAATATTGCATACTTTTGAGTGCAGATGGGTCGATCTGCTAAAGTAGCGTCTCGGATTGTGACGGTCGAGAATGGTTCTCGGCCTGCAACACAATATCCCACATCTTTCCCAGCATCGGATCTGCAAGTTTCTTATCAGTACCTACTCATATCAGTGCAACCCTATCTCCGACAAGACTAGTTACCCTTTCTCTAAGTCATTGGATGCTCAATTACCATGGTATTATTGTATGCAGATACCAGCACAGACCTTGAGAGTTCCTTTGCAATGGTGGCAGCGGAAGCAGGCCTTGTGGTAGACACGGTTGTCGGCCGTCAACTTGTCGACCAAGTACACCGTCTTGTCACAGGCCATGCACTTCTGGGTTGTTCCTGCAAATGCCATTTCTCCTTCCCTCTAACTTCCTCTGCCCCTCTCTCTCTATCTGCTTTTCACACCTATGGAGGAACCAGTTGATATTCTCAGTGTTGAAGAAGGCAGGGTGTGGGAGAGGAGGATGAAGGGGAAGATAAGAGGGAAGAGCTGAGAGGCCAAAAGCTTTGAGGCTATCTATGATCTGAGATATGATTAAAGGTGATGGAGGGCTGGCTCTGTCACTTTGGGCAATCATTTTTGTCCCATTTTTAAGCCTTTAACCACCCAATTCCCTTTCTTTATATGTATTTTTTTTCTTTTTTATTGAATAGAAAAAGTGGGGAATAAAGGGGTAAGATAGAATCCGAGCAGTCATTTCGGATTGAGAGTGATGTCATTGTATCTTTCTCGACTCAGATGTTTCTGTAAGTTTATTATCTTCCCTCTACTTCAATCATGGCACACTCTTGATCAACTGCCTGTGAAAAGTTATTGGCAAGTAAGTGGTTAATCATCAAATCAAGAAGACATTGAGATCTTGCCATCCTCCACCTGCAAGTTCTTTTCTGCTTTCCTCTTGTCACTTGCTATCTGCAGTCATCGACGTACGACCGCATGACTCCCGATCTTCATGTTCGAATACTTTGTTACTGAGATCATCACTTCCTGCCTTTCATCCGGTGCCAATTCGAGAGAATAAAAAGGCCTAAGACAGATACCTTACGCGGAAAAAGAAGGGTCTGGAAATGAATACTGTTCAGTCCCATCTAGCAGACAGCCAGAAACGGCACTGTCATTAGTTGTTGCCTGGGACACTAACAAACACATCAATCTGTGGATAATCACAGACATGTACTGATTGGGTTTCCCAGAAAAATATCTGCCCGTAAGGAGAGAAGGTGAGGTGAGGGGGACCAGAACCATTGTATGATTGAAAATTGAAATGAAATCTGACTCCACTGGTTTGATTTTTTGGGTTTCCTTTTCTTTTTTCCCTGCTTTCACACATACACAGCTAGCAGTTGGTAATGTGTGCTGTACCAATCATTGCCCATCACGTTCTCCTTTTGCCATGCACCAACCAACCCCCTTTCGAGTAGGGCCGGCACCTCCTAGAATTTCCCTTCCCTTCAAGCGATGTCTTCCGATACGCTGGCTCCGGGTCGTGTCCCGGTTGATTCGTTCTCGAGGCGAAGTACCTACGGTGTCTCATCTCTTATGGATCGGGTACGGGGTGGAGTCCAGGGCACCGGGAAGTCGGAAAAAAGGCGATGATGCACCGAACAGGGCACGTGTCTTTTATGTATCGGATATATCAATATTATTGTATAACCCAAACGAAAAGAAAGGTCTTATGGAGGAAATGGTCTTAGTTGCAGTTAACTCCGACTCCTAACCACGAAGTTGCAGTAAAACCGAACCTCAGTGGGTGGCTCAATAAATAAACATCGACCACTACGCTCTGACAAAATAACTACACCGCAGTACGTCTTGCCTGTTTCCCACGTGGGTTGAAATTTAGGTTAGAATTCAATTGCTGTCATCGGACAATAACTGTGATAAATGTGCAATATTCATACCGATGAAACCTAAAATTTGGTCCATAATATTCAAGTTAACCGACAATTCTGTCACGGCTCTCTCTCTTTTTGGGCCAACATTTAAACACAGATATCCATTCTTTTGCCACCGAGTTATGCAAAGGTAACATTCGATCTGCCAGAGACTCATTCGATTCCATTCCACTCTGTTCTATCAAACCCAGCCAAGCGGGGCATAAGCTATTGTGCCGGTTGCAATCACCTTACGGCCTAGTTGTGAGGAAACGTGACTCGTCGATGCATAAGAGCTAATTTGGATTGATTTGAGCGAGAAATTGATTTCACCGGAACCCAGGCATCTAACTCATATCAATTTTTTTTCAATAACAATAAGTTTATTCTCCCCATGTCCATGAACACCTCATGAGCCTATGAATTCAGGTCAGTTTATGTGCAAAGCACATGTGTGAGTGGTATCACCAAGAACTACACACAATTTAGATGAATTTTAATTGGCTCTCACTTTTTTTTTTAGTGTACAAGGAGACACAAACCTAGAAAGGACAGTCAGAAGAGGGGTAAAGGGGACAAACGCATGAAGTCCCAGTAGTAAGATCGAACCCAAGATCTCCAGATCACAGAACGAGAGCGATACCAACTGTACCAAATCTTTTTTCTCCGCTCTTACACATTTACAGCCGGGAACAGCTAGTGTGGTCCGTGGCTACCAAACCAAACCCCTCGACGAGAGCTCCAAAGGTTTTCAAATTTAGAAGAGGAGCTAGTGGTAGCTTTGTAGCTTCCACCAGCTCCCCGGGCTAGGTGGCCACTTCTCAATCGGTTTTGAGAAAATTTTATATAATTTTACTAGAGCATAAAAAATTTTAAATAATTTAGCTCGATTTTATCCGATATTCATAAATTTAATAATATATTAATAATTTAGATTCAACCTCGATTGATTTTATTATGGAGTAAATTCTCGTAAGTATCAATTTTTCTCTTAAAAATCATTTGAATTAAGTCGCATGAATATACTTTTAATTTCAAATCTTACAAAAGACGGACATTTATGTAATTCGTTTTATATAGAGAGAGCCTTACTTTTGTTACTTTTGTGTTACTTGATCTATGCATAATACTTCATTGCTCCGAAGCTTTTTAGTGCCATGATACACGATTCCGAGCGATTCATTCAATAAGTTTCTCGAATAAGAACTGACACATATTCGAACTGATCTAGACAACGCATCCTTTTACTGTATCTAAGTTTATCGTGTCTGAACTAGCACATATTCGAGCCGGACTAGGTAAATCGTCCCCACTCCTTTTTGTTGTATTTTATTTATAGCAAGGGCCAGACTGAGACAACACAAAACTATTAGGGAGCACATTCGCACGGGATGCTTAACTGCGGTCCAAACTGACATCAATAAATTTTCCAATAGAAATGTCAGAGCAAGGCAGCCGACTATCAGGAAAAAGGGGAAGTTGTGGTCGACGTCAACGTCAACGAAGAAGGTCAAAAAGACATAAAAGCCACAACCCGAACCGATAGTTTCCGGGGAAATACCTGGCATCTTGGGTTTCATCCTGACCCGAATGTGAAGTTCTTAGGTTATTTACTTCGTCATGTAATGTGAAAAAAATACCAATCAGGTTATAAAAAATATACAGATTTATATTCAGTGTCTGAGTAACTACTATAATTATTACTAATTAAAATAATTTAATTGATTTTTCTCACTGTGTCGTCTTGATTAAGACCACCTAGATTGTTTCGACCCGAATGGACTGGGTCTCCAGGGTTAAACCTGTAATTATAGCCGAAGGCAAGGGTACTATACTGCTGTGCCGACGACTCACTCTCGATGCAGTCAGCCTCGGAGGTCCCGTTTTGCCGCGCGCTCCCCACCCCCTGAAATTCATCACAGCATTCACAAATGGCTTCTCCCAAGGCGGAAACCAAGTGTGAGGCCGTTGAAGCGGTAGCGGACGGCGTCGAACCTAAGGACACGCGTCCAGATGAGTCCGCTGGAAGCCGAAGAAACCTCCCGAGGCGGAGGCGCAGGTCGTCTTACCTGCCCAAACTCGCTTGCCTAAGATCCGAGCCGGACGGAGCTGGGGGCTTCGAAATAGAGGTTGCAGACGTCGGTGGAGAGAGGCCGCGCCCCGCTCACCTTGTCATCTTGGCGAACGGTCTCATTGGCAGGTCCGCAAGTGCGTATGATTTCGACTTCAGGTTTCAGATTCAAAGGCCTTTAGTTGATGTGGTTGAATGTGCGCGATCACGTGCGCGTGCATTATGGCTGCAGCGCGCGGGACTGGAGATTTGCTGCGAAGCAGTTCCTCAAGAAATATCCGCGAGATATCGTCGTTCACCGTGAGTTTCCGCAGTCATGGCTCGTGAGTTCAAAGTGTTACTGTTTGTCTTAGTCATAATGCTGCGGATCAGTGATACTACTGAATCTCGGTTCTTTTGACTCGTATGGTTGCTATTGTTTCCTGTTTGTTCAGTGCCTGTAATATATCAGTCTGGCTTCCATGATTGGCTCGACCAGGATCTAGAGAAAACACTATCAGTTTCATGGGGATGACTATTTTCAGAATCATTTGGAAGAGGAGGCAGAGGCGTGGGCGGCTAAGTTTCAAGTGTGATTGGAAGTTCCACATGTCTAAAGCTTTGCATCCGAGCTTCTTTACTTAATCTACTCAAGTCAACTGAATGTGCAGTCCATTAATAAAAGATTGAGATGCTATATGATTAGTGATGGAATTACCCTGTGAAAGTTTCATTTGACCTGACACAGAATCAGTAGTTCTACTAATTCTCATTATTAATCCCGAAAAAGAATTTGCATTTTAATTGTAAGCATCCTTAAGTAATCTTGAAAGTAATTACGAAGTAACTAATGCTGTCCAAAAAGACAGAGATGACAGTCATTAGTTGACCAGTGATATTATCTGATCTTCATTTGGTCATCTACTTTGAAGATTTCCAAGGTGATGTTTGGTTGGATGTTTGATGTCCACTTCATTCATATCATGGACTGAAACGTGCATTAACTTGCAACGCAGGCAGCAAATGTAATCCTTGTTCAATGACATTTGATGGCGTTGATGAAATGGGAAAGAGATTAGCTGAAGAGGTGCATTCTGGTCGGCTTACAACTAGGCTTTTTTCCATTGATGTCATCCAAGAGACCCATTGTATTTATTGCTTTACCCTTGAAAAATAAGAGATCTAAAATGCAGATTTGATATAACTTCCTTTTGACAGACATATTTGTTTAGACAACCAAACCCATGAGTTTGGATGTCCTCTGCATAGCTAGATATTGATCTAATACTGTTATAACTAAAAAGCTTCAGAATTTGAAGACTGTTTCTTCTTTCAGGTTATACGAGTTGTAAAGTGTCATCCTGATCTAAAAAGGATTTCATTCATTGGCCACTCGTTAGGTGGTCTGGTAGCAAGATATGCGATTGCTAGACTCTATGGACAAGATCTTACGGAGAAACTTGGTCAAGAAAATAATGAGTGCAGGAGTCATGAGTCTGAAAACCACTGCACAGAAGACAAGTTCAAAAATAAAATTGCTGGACTGGAGCCTGTGAATTTTATTACTGTTGCAACTCCGCACCTGGGTTCTAGAGGTCATAAACAGGTGATCCTTGATCGAAAGATATCATATTATGCTTATTTTTTCATTCATGATATTGAATGTCATTCTTCTACTTCTTAAGACATGCTTGAGTGTTTCTATGCTATTTATGATACTTCACAGAGAATTCTTCCCCCGTCAATTTCCCGTCAACTATTATTGCTTATTAGAGGCGCTTTTATTATTATATGCATAGCTGCTATTTTCATATTCCTGGAGGTGACAGAATATCAGTTTTCAGGTCCCTGTATTTTGTGGCCTTCAAACATTAGAAAGGCTGGCTGCTCTTGTGTCATGGGCTTTAGGTAGAACTGTAAAACATTTGTTTTTGACTGATTGTGATGGTGGGAAACCGCCTCTTCTTCTTCAGATGATTGAAGATACTGATGATCTTAAATTTATGTGAGTTTTCGTAAACTCATCAGTATTTCTTGGAATTCGGGGTCCTTTGTAGTTGTGCAACTAAATCGAAGAAATGATCCTCTCTGTTCTCCTTGCAGATCTGCTTTGCGATCCTTCAAGCGAAGAGTTGCTTATGCAAATGCAAGTTCTGATCGTATCCTTTCACAGCTTTTGCATCATTTGTTTATTAATTGTTGTTAAATATCTAGCTGGACAGCAACATCATGAGTATACTACTGATAAACCAGGGTTCTATAAATATTTAGACTCAAAATTTCCAATAAGATGTGGTTCCGATTCTTCATTGATAGATGATTCTTCTTTTGGAGAACTTAACTTTCCTCACAGAACTTGTGGGGTGGAGCACGTCATCTCTCCGCCTTCGGAGTGAGCTCCCCAAGGTGATTTATGAAACTATTGTAACTTTTACTATTGGATCAGCTGTGTCCATTTTTAATTGTATTAATGTTTTTTCCTCGTTCTATTAGCGTGACCGCCTAGCAGGACATAAGAATTACCCGCATATCATAAATGTTGAAGCAGCAAAAGCTTCTAGTCCAGAACTAGTAGTTTCTTCAGAGAATAGAGATGGTGCGGGGATTGCAACTGACATGGAAGGTTTATCAGCTGAAAGTAACTTTCTTTTTCTTTTGAAGTTCCTTCATATTGCTTGAAGCCCTTGGTAGAATGATAAATAGTAGGGTCAAAAGAACAGCTAACTGAACATCCTTCTATCATGATCACCATGTATGTGAATTCTAAACAGTATCTTTCTTTTTTATTTTCGTATCAATAATCTAGAGTTTTACAGGTCAATAGATGCAAATGAGATAGCTGGGTAGATATTTATTTTCACTTTTACTGACGAGATCCAATAATTTGCAGAGGAAATGCTTAGACATCTGACTAGACTGAGCTGGGAGCGGGTAGATGTCAGCTTCAGGGGAAGTAAACAGCGATTCCTTGCTCATAGCACCATTCAGGCAAGTCTATGACACAGTACCGATCCTTGACAGAGTTTCAAAAAGCGCCATTAGGATAAAAGCCTCAAAACAACTTCTCTCTAAGCTGCACCGGTGACTGACATTCTCATCTCTTCATTTTCCAGGTGAAAATATACTGTATTAACTCGGACGGTGCGGATGTAGTCCAGCACATGATCGACCATTTTCACTTATAAACGGAGATATGAAGGAACAACTACTTCAAAGTTCAGGTTGTATCCATCTAGATCGACTATTCTTTCACACTATTCTGTCCAAGCGCACTTGCAGTATTATATATTGAGTTGTGTACTGTGTGAGAAATTAAGCTCGAGCTGCAGAAGCTGTATCTTTGTTTCCATTGTTAAGGAGTCACATAGGCTTAAGAGTAATAGAAAGAAGAGGAGAATAAAAGAGAAATCAGGACATCTTGGCCCCGAGAATCGGGGGCAATGTGTCTTGTACAAAATCCGTTCTCACTGAGATGGCCCTTGTGGCTATCACTATGTGGGCAAAGCTTCACAACAGCAGTGTAACATTGTGAGGCTTCCTATCTCCGTGTCATTATCTATAATCTCTCTGTGTCATCCTGAGTTACTTTTCAGCAATTGCGGATATTTAGCTGAAATCGGGGTTACATGTTGGATGAACTCGCGCAGAGCATGGCATCAAGCTCCTTTTACCGACTGTCAGCCGAGTTAATTGCATTGCACAGAGCCCGTACATGCTGATGCTGATGACGGGACCTCAATGGTAAGTAGAGTGGATTGAATCCCATCCCATGGTAATGCTACTAACAAAAGGAACGGTTAATAAAGAGCAGAAAATTTGAGTAACCAAAGCCAAATCACAACGATTTTTTAACAAGGGTCCATCTAGTGTAGTTTCCAGTGTCGAAAATATGGCTCAATATGAAGCCCGAGGGGGATTATTTTCAGAACGAGAATGTGAGATGACGAGTGCAAAATTTTGATATCGTGATTAATTATACCAATTGCTTATATAATCGATGTGTAATACAACGTAGACGGGATGATGTAGTAATTAATTGCCTGCAACTTTCCTCAACCAACAAGGCATGCCTCAAATCTGAGCATGCCCTTCTGCCAGGTTGAGGGTAGCCTGTGAATAAGGGATGATGCTGAGTAAGGCCAACGTCCGTACGCCAGGTATACCAAAAAATTTATTTGAACGGATTCCCAATAGAAATTTGGTTAACGAATTAAACTGGTTCGATTTCAATTTCAGCACATACGGTGTCTGAAACCAGTACTAGATTAGGATATATACACACATGCACGCACACGAAAATCAATTTACATGGATGATTTCGATTGAGCATAAATTCAAAATGTATTATATCATTGAATTCCTGTTCGAGGAATTTTTTATTTAATCATTATCGTATGAACGTGCTTCCAGCGTGTCATCGGACGGGACGTTTTTATCAGCACCGTTTACCGTACCACACTTCACCTGTTCGTTCGACAGGTGTCTGCACAAACGATAAAGAAAACTAACTTCCATGGAATGCTTCCTGCATTTGTTTCTAGGATTGAGATTCATCTATGTACTGAACATTTCTTCCTGTCTGCACAGGTGACAAGAAGTCCGATCTGGGTTCATGGTGAACATCTCTATGCTATCTCCACAAATGATTGCTGTTCTCAGAATAAATTTCACAAAGAAAACACTTCTTTTTTTAAGTCGAGGAAAGGGATAAGTGGATTAATTGTCTAAAGAAGAACAAGAATGAGGAGTGGTCTAAGATACTGAGAAGCCTGATCTGCAACAGCAATATTCGATAACGAAGAAAATGGACGTTTTCAGACGGCATAGAAAGGTAGACTAAGCAGAAGTCAGGTACCCCTTTTTTTCCCCCTTTTACAGGTCTGAAGTCAAGTGTTTTTCTCGTGAGCAGTTCGATGCGAATTCCACCGCAGCAACATCCATATTATGGATGTCCCTGGAAGCAGAAGAGAAATTGTAATTAGTTGAGGATCTTGAATTTGGACTCATTCTGATATCATAGGAGTGCTGCCACTAAATTATTTGACAGGATATACGAATGGGCAAGCTCTCATACCAGCAAAGATGCCCACAGTTGTTAGATTCTTGATGGCCATTGTCTTGTATACGAGGAACTCGGTCAAGAAATGACCGAATGCATAGATGAAAGAGAGGAAAGTAGCGGAGTAGAGCGGCTTGTTCTCGAGGTTAAATGCACAGAGAAAGCAGAGGGTGCATGTTAGAAGAGTCCATACTCCAAATGTTCTTCCGTGAACTTCTGTCACTGTAAGTAGACACGAAAGGATGTTAAGGGAAGATTTACTATTGTTTCACACATAATCTGCTCACCAAAACCATAAAACAGAAGCAACTAACATCAAGATCACTGTGTCATGAAAACAGGTTGCAAGTGACATGCTCAGACAGTAAAGAATGATGCGGAAGCAAAGAGCAGCAAATCGATCAGAACTTAGAAGAGCATTAATCTGAGTTGCCACCATCCTGGGTGGTCTACATGAACTAAAAGTGATGGCAAGAAGATGGACCGGGGGGGGGGGGGGGGGGGAGTCTCACGCTATAACTTGGACAGCTCAATGGCATAAGTTGTTATTCATCAGCAGTAACTTCAGGCTACACCACCAGCATAACAGGATTTGTATTTTCTAATGCCTCCACAGGTAGAAAGACAGGCATTATTTTCTTGTTTTCCCCGTCTGAAATATAATTTTACTCAACTGAACAGTTCTTCACTCTACTCATCAACCCAACACAATCTTCTCTACGGATTGAAGCATCTCGCACTCACCTCCAAGAAGAATTTGTGGCAGGTTCCCTGAACAATAATGTTCTGTTGAACAGATTCTTGTTAACACTGTCATACACAGTACCAACATTGTCGATTCCAACAGATTGAAAATGGGGGACAGACTACACCCTTGTGATCTCAGTACCAGTCAAAATTACACCTTTTTTCCAGTTCATGATGGATTCACAAAAGAAATACAATATTTACTGCCTCATTACTCAAAGATTAAGACAACAGAATATCTAGCACACTGTGATAGAGCAGGATGATCTTTTCTGTTACTGTACCGCAACACTTATCAGCCAGAACGTATCACATTCAAGTCCCAACACATCAAGCGTGATGGTCTGAAGAATGTGCCACGACCAAACAATATCTCCCAGAACATGGGAACCATTAAAATGGTGCAAGACTTGCCAAGATATTTGAGGACTCTTAAGTTTCCACTATGTATAGAAGTATGTGAATACTATTAATATCTTGATGACCTCCACTTCTCTCACTTGTAGAGTAAGCAAAGATCACTAGACCAACAAAGAAGTTGTCACGACAGAGATAAGCATCACTTTGCAACCAAGGAACTGAACGAATCCATTAAAAAAGAAATGTTGCATTCGTTATATTGACCCAACTTAATAGCATGAAATTTTCCGCATTAAAGTTCCCACAGTAACAAGATGGAAGATCAAACACCATGTCAGTCACATTTACCATCAAATCAATGAGTGCAAAAAAGTTGAGCCTATATCCATGCTCTAAATGCTGACGCATGTGCCTACAGGTACTGAGAAGCAAATGGTCCATGTTTCCTTCTCATAAGCAGAGCGTACATACCATTTCCAAAGTCCACAATTACCAAGAGCACGAGAGGCATCTAATGAATGCCCCCAGAAGAAATCATGAGGAGACAAGATTTCACATTCCTCACGTGCCTAAAGATCGCCAAATCTCCGGGATCTCACAGCATTTCTATCTATTAACTAATCAGATGATCCCGGAATGGAAAAGTCAAGGACATACATTGGTCGTGAAAATCACAACCAATCAATAAATATGTAGTCTGTGTCGGCTGCAATCAGAGCAATGGGTGCTCCTATCGAGAAGTGGACATCAAAGCGGCTGCAAATCTTTCCACTGCTCCACAAATCTCACGTCTCACGTGGTGAGTCCAGACGATTAGAAGAACGGAAGCTAGTGAAATGAAAAGGAGAAGAAGTGCAGAGAGGGGAGAGGAGACTGACTGGTGGTTTTGGAGAAGACGGCGAGGCGTAGGGCCCAAATGTCGAAGAACCCGAACCAAACCGAGGCCAATCGGAGCGAACCCACCAGCATCAACCACCAACCCAACGCCTCCATCTTCAGTTCCGGCTCTTTCTCCGGTCGGCTCTGCGTTTGCGTCTCCTCCTCCAACCGCAGAGTGGCTGTTAATGGCGGAAGAGACGATGCACAAGAGACAGCACCAAAGCACTTTTCCTTAATAGCAAAACAACCCCTCTAACTATTAAATTTTCACCTGCGTCCTTAATTATCTGTGGATCTTGTGAATCTGACCCAGAAGAAATTGGCCCATGGCATAATTAAAATTTTTAATAGGACAAAATGAATTTATTAAATTTAATCAACTGCCCTCGCCCTGTAACTAAAAAAAATCTTAAATTTGATTTCACTTGTAAAATTTCTTATATTTCTTTTATCCATTCATCTCTCAGTAAGGCTATTGTGAGTTGTTCGTGGGTTCGAAAAAAATAAACCGTAAGAAAAAATTCCATCCAACGCACCACGACACCGACCCAGATTGCCAAATTATCTATCTACACTAATTAAAAAAATGAGAAAAATCTTCTAAAACCAATCTTAGTGGTGAAGCGTTCACCTAATTCTGTAGTATTTACTGAGGTAAGGGGCTCGAAACATCACTCTAACATAAAATCTCTGGAGCCCACTTGCACATAGAAGAGCATGGACTTACATAATATTCGTGGGCCCTGTGAGGACTAGTCGGATCTCGGGTCTCATACCCAAGGTACCCATCGTCATTAAAAAAATGAGAAAGTGAGGAAGAAAATTAGTAATGAGAGGAACATACATGTGCGACTGATGTGTCTTTCGAACATAGGATCCCCTGACACAGCCGCACTTCGGTTAATTGTCGGAATAAATTAACTGGAATGCAATATTTGCATCATGTGATTGATATACATGCAAGGTTTGTTTTGGTTTGACTGAAGAAAAATAAAATATTTGACCACGTAATCTACGTGGATCGATTCAGATAATCAAATATCATTTTTTCTTAAAATAAGGTCTCGTATCTGAATCTTGTGAACCTAAAAAGTTCACCTTGGAAGAGGGTTGTCCCCTAGCAGCAGCGCGGCTCGAATCTATATTAGTCGAAATTTATTATTAGATTTTTAAATAGCAGGTAGTATAAGAAAAGATACTGTACTATGTACCATCCATGTGGCAACAGCGACTGGAGTCCCACCCGGCGCACGCGAGACGAACGGAAGGATGGAGCAGAGAAACAATGCGAGTGACGGGATGAAAATGGAAACAAAAAATAGATGAAGGACTAAAATGGAAAGGCGTAGTCGATGGCTACTGCTTTTTTTTTTCCTTATTATTATCTATTATCTATTACTAATTTAAGAGAGAAGATCGCCTTTTGGTGTCAATTTTCCCTTCTCAAAATGCTATTGGTTGAAACTTTATTAGTCCTTATATTAGAATGAAATTAGTAAGTTCATATTCACTTTCCACAATTTCTCACTCTTTTATGTAATAATTATTTTTTTTATCGTGCATTAATATATAGTTTCAATAAATTTTAGGAAAAAAAGCACTAGTGGTATAAAAAATTTGACTAATGTTATAATATTATACAAAATCTTTAAAACGTTATATAATGGTACAAAATCTTTGAAAAATTGACATTAATGGTACAAACTATAAATTAACTACTAACACTGTTAATAACGCTGATGTGGTGCTTACGTTGCTGCTGACGTGGTGCATACATGACTGCTGATTTAGAAAATTAAATTATATAACAGTAAAAACCTAGGAAAAAAATTAATGATACAAAAAGTTTGGCTAATATTATAATACAATATAATATCTTCAAAATATTATAAAATTATACAAAATATTTAAATTATTATTATTATTTTATTTTATTGAAAATTCTAAAGTTTTCAATAACACATTATTACTAATATCATTTCACTATCATCGATATGATATTTAGGATCATAAATATAAGAATGATCATTAAAGTGATTGTCATCAGTAACTTATTATTTTTTATGATTTATAAAATACATATGTCAATAAACTAAAAATTTTTAATCCAAAAAGGGTCTAAAAATCGAGATTAGAAATTTTAAGTGATAATGACAAAAATAATATCTGATACCTAGTTCATATCATCATATTGACTATATACAATAATTTTTAACTTAAGTATTGGAAAAACGTTAACCCTTAATAACTATTTTGCTTCAATCTTTCCTATATAAACCAAAAATTGAAGATTTAGTTACGATTAGAAAAAACCTTTTTCTATCTTTATCCATGGATTTTTTATTCATACTTATTGAATTGGAAGTATTGATCCAATTCAAACAAAAATTATGTTTCGCAATTAATTTAATAATCCAGTTTTTCAATTGATTCTTGACCCTTGGATACAAATGGCGTTGCTACCGAGATCAATGCAGTCAATTATATCTCTCCTAGAAGTTGCTTAGCTACTTCTTATTTTGTTCTAGGATTCTTCCTATTCGTATCTATGACTATGTAATCTTTACAAGTAGTTACTATGATGACCTTAGTCTCCATACTCTTTGAAACATGTTGAGATTACAAAGATTGTTGTAAAGTTGATTAGTGATGATCACAACATATGAGAGTATGTAAGAAAAAAAGATAGATGGATAGACTTAAGATTTTATTTGTCAATAAATATAAACATGATAAAAATATAAAAAATTTGTACTATACTATAACGTCTCAACAAATTTATATTATATTGTAATATTAGCCATATTTTTTGTATTATCGGTGCTTTTTTCGAGTTTTTTTATCGATATATCATTCAAATTTTCAAGTCAACGTCCAGGTAAGCCCCACAAGCGTCACATCACTAGCAATTAATAGAGTTAATAAATAATTAATGGTCTGTATTATCGGTGTCAATTTTTTAAAAAATTTATATTATTTTTATAACGTTTTAAAGATTTTGTATCAAATTATAATATTAGTTAAATTTTCTGTATCATTCATGTTTTTTCCCTAAGTTTTATTTAGATAACATACCTAGAGTATGGGTAAGACCTAGTTATTTTAATGATGTTTCTAGCGCTCCTTCAGTAATAACGATGCCACATACATTAGTCCTTACATCGAAATTAAAAAATTTTCTTTGCTTGGATTAATGGGAAAATTCTTAGGTAATTCTTTCTCACCACATAACGTGAGAAAACATTAATTAGATTATGATAGATGAATGAAATTGCTTCATGTTATTGTGTTGCTGTCAACTGTCGTGGTGTTCAATTTTATGGCATCGATTCGATAGCTTAGAGTAAAAGAACAGAGACAGCCGTCGTGGCCGTGGAAATAGCCCCGAGCATTTTTATTTTATTTTGTCTTTTTTTTTTGTATCGTGAATTAATTTCAGCGGCCATGATTAGCTGTAGTCCGGACCACTCAGCGGTCCCCTGTACCCTCGCAATTCAAAACCTTCCCCCCCACCACATTTTTTTCTGTTTCACGTGCTCGCGCAGTCGCTGGGCCTCATGCCGTCGTGCGGCACGACTATCAAATACTTCAGTCACGGATGAATATTCGGCGTCCAATATATAATAATTTATTCAAGTCTCGCTTTCACTTTTCGCAGTTACCTGCGATGGACAAGATTCACTTTTTAGTAATTGCTAGACTAAAACATGTACTCAATAACATTCAATGGTCAGCTCAAGTGAATAGTACGTGCGTACGATTCGTGTGAAAATTCACGAGGTCAGATATTCGAATCCTCTATTGAACGCATAGTCTTTGGTGAGGTCACTAATACATGTGTTTTACATGTGGACTGATATGTATTCATGGACTTGTGAATTACTTATAGACCCGAGAGGAATAAATGTAATATTACTTAAAAAAATTCCACACGATGATGATTCATCACTTATTAGTATAAACAAAATCACTCAATTATATTCGAGACCTCACGTACGCAGACATCCCTCTTGGGAGCCTCACCCGCCATTGCCAGGCGTGCGACCCGGGGCGACCAACGGATTAGTCAAGTATGGTTGGCTGAAAGATGCCATCTCACCGCTGGTGGGGCCTGCTTGGATACCGTGGCTGGCGACCAAAAAAAAAATCACTCAATTATATGAAAATCACATAATCCCAACATTAATTTCAATGGAATTTTACTCGATTGTTTTATGGTCGATTTTGCTTATCTCATTAAAAAGTTCATGAACAGTACGGA
The DNA here is from genome assembly GCA_037672795.1 of Lagerstroemia speciosa. NCBI lineage: Eukaryota > Viridiplantae > Streptophyta > Magnoliopsida > Myrtales > Lythraceae > Lagerstroemia > Lagerstroemia speciosa. The sequence continues at coordinate 704,126 of CM075292.1, forward strand.
AAAAAGTCATCACACTGATATTTTTCTCAATAAATAAATTATCAAATTAGTTCTCAAATTTATAGTGAACTATCGGTTTAGTTCTCAAAATTTCAAAACCATCAATTTATTCTTTACTATTTAATTCTGTCGTCAATTTAGTTCAGACGTTATAATGTCATTTACGGATGTTGACGTAGACGGTGGCTACCGTGTTAGCGCGCACCTAACATACCACGTGACAACCAATAAGTGGATAGAATTATATTTTATTTTTTAGCTTCAAACATTCATAACTCGCCACATGACATGTGTGACCGCTGATATGGCAGTCAACACTTGCAAAGGTCATTATAACGCACGTACCAAATTGGCTGATGGGAATGAACGGTGATGACCAGATTGAAGATTTCAAACTTCGAGGACCAAACTGATTGTTCGTTGAAACTTCAAGGACCAATTTCATGGTTTACTCTTTTTGATTTTTTTTTTCAAAATACTCTTCACGCACCATCAAGATAGATAGCTAGCTTCACTATTGTAGGAACTTATTACCTTTCACTTTTAACCGTGCAATCTCTCTCATGTTTCTGACTTAAGTCTACTTCTCAGGAGAATTCTCTGTTCATTGTCTTCTTCTCCCCCATGTGACTTTACCACCCCATTTACCACGAGAATTCACATTTACCTTTCCTTACATTTATATGAACATTTTTTCGGTAATAAGAGGAGCCTATAAGTCTAACACATGAACAAAAAGAGAAATAAAATGAGCGGATCGAATCCCTCTAATTTCTAGGTTGTGAGATAGAGTCTTGTACCACTGTACTAACACTCGCTCCTCACACTTATTTTATACGTTCCTGTTATTAGCTTGCTGAAAACATAATTTTACGTTTGAATATGTTATTAAATAGGTGTAGATCTTTTCTATACATTCATATATATATATGTGTGTATGTATATGTATATGTGGAAGCTCATCAAATGAGAAATGAGGAAGATAGAGAAGGAATGGGAGTGGATTACAGCTATATGCCACACCCTCGTCAATCATCTATTAATGTTTTTTTTTAATACAAATTTTTCGAATTAATCAGTGACAAATATCATGTCAGGGAATCATTGCCACATCACTAACAAAAGATTAAAAAGACTGAAAACCCCATTTTCTCACCAAGAATAAAAGGACTAAGCACAACTAGAAAATAAATTAATATTCCATTCACAAAAAAGTAAAATAACATTCCAACAAATTTTAATTTACACATTATAAAAGAGGAAAATAACACTGGAAATTGAGTTTTATAGTTTTAAAAATGGTTAATTTAGTTATATAAGATTAATTTTGTTGTACTTTCAGTCCTATTTTTTCGCTGTTCCTTTAACGAAACTATTACAACGTGAAAATTACATCAACAAAATCATAACAGTTAGGACTTAAAGGTTAACGGAACTGATCTTATAAGACTGAATTAGTCATTTTCAAAATTGTAGGACTCAATTGTCAAAAATGATAAACATATAGGACTTTTCCTGTAATTATTCCTTAGAAGAAATATATGAATCAAAGGATAAAATTCAATGAGGAGGACCGGATGATGTGATTTAACAAAAAAATAAAATAAAATTCATGAAATTTAAATATAACATTTTACAGTTTCGATGCTCTCGTGACGCCTAATCCATAGAAACTGCAGAGTCCATGGAAGATAGACTCCATTTCGTACCAATTACTTTCGCTCGTTTTTTCCTCTCTCTCCCTCTTTTTGTATTGACTGTGTAAACGATATCATCGGTCGCGGTGGCCGTTAGCACGACCGTCTCGTGTCGAATGCCATCGGCTCAAGTTTAGAACGGGAAATCATCGGTTCTTCCGACTGTTATTGCGCATCACAGAATTTGGACACCGAGGAATCTTGTTATATTCTCCTGCCACTCTCGCATGGTATCAAGAGAATATTTGAGGGAGAATTTCTGGAGAGGAATATATGGTTTCTCCGAGGACAGCTTTGGTGTCGGTGCTACCCTGGACGAGGACGACAACTAGGGCTGATTCTTAGCTAAGGAAAAGGGACATGTAATGTTCCATCAGTTAAAATTTAAAATCGATGCTCATCTTATTTCCATGAAACGAAGATGAAAGAATGAGCCGTGACGAATCTTATTGATGAGAATTCAAATTCAAGACTTCTTGATTTTATGTCGGGACAGAAATATTATCACAACATCAGATCACCTCCCTCTCATTTTTCTTATCGGTAAGAACGAGGTTAATACGAAATGCGGCTTTTTTTTTCAATTCCTGATATATCAAAGTGCAATGAATTATCAGTGTTTGACAGTAAACTATCGGCGTAGCGCTATTGAAAGTTTAATATAATTTAAAAATTCGATGTATCCTAAGAGCACGTGTGAGCACGTGTGACTATCAAAATTCTAGCAGATGTTTTCATATAACGATGTACAAGGAATTTGAAAAACTAATTTTAAGCTTAATAGACCAAGTGAGAGAGAGTAAGGACGTACCTAAACCTAAAAAGAGATCAAGAAATAAAGAAAATAAACAGTACCAGAAATTCGATGATGAGAATTATAATTAAAATCTCTTATTTTAAATCGAAACGAAATATGAATTATATTAAACTCTCGCTTTATTAATTTTGAGCCAAGTTGACCTCCAATAACCAATCACCTCTCTCAACATCCATACCCTTTTCTGTTAAAAGGACTGTTCTGGGTCACGTCCATTGCTGGATGAGGGGTCGGCCCTTCTAACTGGCACGGGGTCCATTTTGTCCTAAACAATTGCTCCACGGGGCGGTATAATTCTGAAAAATAATATCCAGAAAAAAAAACCTCAATATTCCATTGAGATATTACAAAAAAAAAGAGAGAAAACAAGCCACACCATGAAAAAAAATTACAGAGCTTGCTCGTCTGTCTAATCTCTCCCTGTACACGGATCCAATTTTTGTTAGCTCGAAATTCGGGTGAAAAAAAAATTACAGCGACGGATCCCAAAATCCATTAGAATTAAAAAAAAGAGAGAGAGAAAGGAATCACACGAGGCAAAACGACAAAAACAAGGCTGCGTTTTGGACCCCCAATCAGTTGACCAGGTCGTGGCCCGGGTAGAGCTCCTTCCTCAGCCGCTGCGAGAAGAGCCGGCAGGCGTCCATGCTCAGGTCCACCGCTGCTGCCAGGGCGACGAAGGCGGCGGCGTCCTCCGTGCACCCCACGTGCTGGACGCTCACCTCCACCGACGGCTTGCTGCACTTCCCTTCCCCCTCCACTCGCGCAGCCATCACGAAGCCCCTTGACGCGCAGAACGGCCACAGCGAGTAGCCGTAGTCTCCGCTGACCCCTAGGGCTGCAGGCCGGTGAAGCTGCATTCGCTGGGGTTCCACGGCTGTTGGCCGCCGCCGCCCCGACGAGATCGATCAAGAACTTCCCACCGTTCTTGGAGCTCAGGGTGGACTCGGCCAAGATGATGCCGGCTCCAGCGGATTCCGGGATGAGCTCGAACCGGAGGCCAAGCCCATCGGAAGAGCCGCGCTCTCTCCAGGCCTCGAGACGGCCCCACGGCTTCCAGGTACCATCGCCAGGCCGGAGAATGAGCCACGAGCCGGGGTTGGACCGGCTGACACGGTCCGAGCCGGGGGAGGCAACGAATGGAGTCACCATGGAAGCTGCCGCTACAGGCGAACCGGAGAGATCATGTACGGTGAGAGACCAACCCTTGCGTTCCTTTCCGGGTCTTTCCCTTTCGCTCCCGAACGAGCTGAGCCAGCTCCTCGAGCAGCTCGGTTCAGTCGGTAGGTATCTGTGCATACATATATACATACACGCGAATTATATTAACAAATTGACTCTGTTTAGTTGACAAAAACTGCACCCTAGCGTTGAAGCAAAGCGAGACAATTGACTGAAGATATTAACCTTAAAACCAGCAGAAGAAAAGGGTTCTTACTCCTAATCCATGATCAAAAGCTAAGGGCCAAAAATCTCGATCTTAGTTCACAAAGCTCGAGTCCGAAGGAAGAGAGAGCGAACCACTTCACTAAACTGCCCTTGTTAGAGAAAAGGGTCCTTAAAGGTGGAGGGATTTGAGTCACTTTTTAAGCTCGTAAATGGTTAAAATAAAGGATGCTCCCATGGCAATGGTGATCCAATTGGGGACATGAAATCAGTCGCTTTAACTTTGAATATCTTGAGAAAGGTTAAAGGGCTAATTGCAGGGACTAAAGCACGAGAAATGGCATTAAGCAAATAGCCCTGCCGTACAATGGCGGGCCTCTGTTTTCCTGTGCCTCACTCCATCATTCACAAGTTTAGGGCAAGTTCTTTTCCTTTTCCCCGTTCGAAGAGAGACGAGAAGCGTTCTTGCAGGGAAGCAGAAAACCCCAAGGACAAATGTAGTTTTGATTATCATATTTAGATGTATTACTAAAAATACCAACATTGCCTATACGAGATCAGAAGTTGGAGCTCCGGTGGCGGTGACTGACCTTGAGAGCTGATTCCGGTCACTGTTGGAACGGAAACTGAACTTGCAGGTGAAGACGGGCTGTCTGATACTGCCTTGGATCTGGAACACCTGGGGGCTGCACTCTGGCTCTCCGTCGAACTGGAACACGAATCGAGGGTCCGGCTCAGCCTTCACGGTCAGGTGCAACAGCGCCATGCCTGGTTTCCCGACGGCGACCCACCCGCTGTGGAACACGCAGGACCTTGACTGCGCGCTGGCGAGGTCCAACGGCACCGAAACCCTCCCCAGCAGCCTGCCCGAGCTCAGGCCGCAGGTGGTCCCCCGCCGGCCAGTGTAGATGGACAGTCGGAGTTGACATCCGGCGCCGGGGAAGATGGAACTGCCGGCGAGCCTCGCGAGGTCTGAGCGGCTCAGGTGGAAGACGGCAGCGGAGGGCAGAGTCGAATCCGGCGGGGTAGGGTTGGCGTGGTCGGTGGTGGGGACAGGGGCGGTCTGGAGGGGGGAGTGCTTGAGCTTGATCTTGCAGAAGCAGGGGGTGGAGGTCGGGTGGACGGCGGAGTGGGCGGGCTTCGCCGCGACGGGGATCTTGAGGGCGAGGCCGCCGACGGTGAGGCGGACGAAAGGGCAAGGATCCATACGTACGTCTCTCCTCTCTCACCTCCCTCCCCGATCTCCTCCTAACCCAAGCTAGCAATTGCTCCAGTAACGATGCAAGTAACAGAGTTAGTGGTGAAGCAGCAGCAGAAACGTGGAAGCATTGGAGCAATTACTGTGCCGGTGGTAGCTGCCAATGGTGGATCAATGGAGGTTTAAGCTCTTCTCTCGGGCGGTTGTGCTTCGACCTTGTCCCTCATCGTCAGTCGCCGTCTTCTTCTTCTTCTTGTAGTATGAATTTGTTGCTGTTTTCTCCCTCGAATGGTAATGGCGGTCGTGGTGGGTGGGTGGGGATTTCTCTAACTAACAGAGAGAGAGAGACAGACAGACAGAGAGGTTTCAGTCAGTGGTTCAAGTTTAGGTGTGAGTGTGGGGGAATAGGAGGAAGAAGAAGAGGAAGAAGACAGCTGGATACAGCCTGGCGCTAAAGATTGCCAGCCTCATCAGGAGGTCCCGCTACGACCCGACCCGACCCGGAGTCGGGTTATCTTTCCCCCTCCTTTCCTTCCAAATTTCCGGTACTTCATTTGCGTTGCGGGTTTGACATTTCCATTAAAATTACACTGCACGTTATCGCAGCCCAAAAAGACTCGACCCGCAATTCCGTTTTCGAAATTTCTGCATCCTTTTAAGTTTCCATAACCTCAATTTATATGATTCAAAGTTTCCTACTAATTTGATTTTCATGATTGTGATATTGAAACTCCTAATTATATTTATCAACTTCTTTTTTTTATTTCGTTAATTTTTTTCACATCTCCAACGAATTTTGCTACCACAGCTCTTTGATTCGAACGAATCGTTTGTTTATATATTTCCAATTGTTTTAATTATATATATAAGTGCAAAACACATGTACAAGTAGCATCGTCAAGAATTACGCACACATTCCGTCCATTTGAATTAACATCTAATATTTAAATGTCCGCATTTTTTCGGTGTGTAGAGGGGTTACAAAGGCCTATTCTTGCGTGGACGAATGCGGTATTAAAATGGTTTTTCATTCATGTGCATTCCGTTACCATTCTTGGGCATATACACAAAACACCGGCTAATCTCATGTCGAGCTGAATTAAATGTAGAATGAGCTATCCGGGATGGGTAGAGCGGTCGAGGAAACTATTTCGGGGCACATAAAATCGAGATACCCAAAAAAAAATGAACAACAAGATCTCAAAATCTTATTATAGAATGCCATTTCTGCCATGCTCGACAGATTTCTGATCATTGGAGTGCCCTTCGGTGAAAAAATCATACTTCGGGGGTGCCGTGCTAATGATAACAATCGTTGGGGTGTCCATCGCAAGAAATGAAAGTGTAGGGGGGCATTTGCAAACTGCTACATTTTTTGGGATTGGTGGATTTACAGGACGTGAATTGACAGATTTGCCCTGTCAGTGGGTTAAGCGAATTCCTGTCCACGTATGGGGAATCTCAGGCGCCCTATGCTTTCGAGCCAAAACGGGGGGAAAAAACAGGATAAAATAAATCGGATGGGGATGTACACGTGGAGTGAGATGAGTGGGCCCGCCCCTTAATTTTTCTTCAAGTGCGTGACAGTGAATATTTATCATTTTCTCGGATTTTTTTTAAAAGAAAAACATTGCTTTGTTTGACTTTGCTCGTTCCAAATTCCCTCTGAGAAGTCGTGCGTCTCTTAATAGCCATAACTTATTTTTTAAATGTATTTTTTTATTACAAGCGAGCTATATAAACCAAGTTAAAAATATAATAAAAAACGATTCAAATGAGTTGGGGAAATTTTATTGACGAAAGTTTGATGTAAGGCTCTTGTTTTTGAGAAAATTTTCAGTGAAGCGATCATATCAGTCCAATCAAAATTCTTCTTTTACATATTTTTTCATTTATAATTCACAATTTATTAAACTTTTTAAATATTTTTTTACTATTTATTTTCAATTAGAATTCACTATTTATTTAAAATTTTTATACTTTTTAAAAGATTTTTTATGATTTAATAACTATAATTGTATAATATTGATTACATGTTAAGATCCGATTGGACAGATATTCTACTTCAGCATCGTCTAAGTGGTATGACCGCTCCGCTGAAGATTTTCTCCTTGGTTTTGGGCCGAGTCAAAGAGTTTAATGCATCACACAGTACGTGGACTACTTTTACGGACTACGGGAAGCGGGCAAATATAGAAACTGTGCGCTTGTGTAGTGCAAAAAACTGATAAAATTCAGTCATTTTAAGATTATTTTACAAAATACTTAAAACCAAAAGTAACTCTAAGAATAAAAACCAAGAGGGGTTGGGCCGAGTGGTAAGCAGCTCGGTGCCGCTTAAGGAGGTCTCAGGTTCGAGACCTCACGTACGCAGACACCCCTCTTGGGAGCCTCACCCGCCATTGCCAGGCGTGCGACCCGGGGCGACCAACGGATTAGTCAAGTATGGTTGGCTGAAAGATGCCATCTCACCGCTGGTGGGGCCTGCTTGGATACCGTGGCTGGCGACCAAAAAAAAAAAAAAAAAAAACTCTAAGAATAAAAACCTCATCAAGTTGTGATACTAAATAACCACCGACAGGTAATGCAATCGTTAGGTACAGGACTTTCTCCGTCCAAAGGGCTGCGCACGCCTCTTAAATCCATCCATGGCGTCGACAGAAAAGATTTGGGACGAAATTGATGGGCACTGAAAACATTGAGGACCAAAAAAATATTTTGACGAAACAGCTAATGCTCGGACCGGTCTGTGTGCTGACACGTGGCTACTGTCATGCTGATGCCAGAGAGAGAGCATCGTACCCGGCAGAAGTTATTATTACCCTACCCGACCCGACCAACCCATGACAGCAGGAGGACAAATTAAGCTCACGGGAAAGTTTCTTCATTTATATTTTTGGGGTAATCTTCCTTTATTTAATTTATATAAAATTTAAATTTTCACCCCCTGTTTTTTTTTTTTTTGTTCTCTCTCTCCAGTAACAAAATCATGGTCTAATTTGAAAGGAAGCAATCCCACCTCCCCATTGCAAAACAAAATGATACGGCATCCATCCCCAAAAGTCATTGGAACATGTTCGTGTTGAATGTTGGCCTGATCTCGATCGATATCCGATCCAAAAGTTTAAAATGGTCGTGTTCAATCATCTTTTACTACTAGGTTTTTTTAATCCTTCCCCGTTTTGCAATGTGAGGCTGCATTAACATAACTAGTCACGGACAGATGTTTCTCTCGTATGGTAGGGTGAGGACGATTAATGATCATGAGTCGAATGCTCTCTTCTTTCATACTCGATTTACTGATCATGAGCTCTTCACCTAGATTTCAACAACTTACCATATGCTAGGGATTCTTCTTTTGTATCCGGGTTAGAGAAACTAACAATGATATATAATTTTTCTCTGGTTTTTTCCCCTTCAAAGAGGTCCAAGCAGTAATGGTGACTCAACCACCCCGCTATGTAATGTTCGAGCTTCCGTATCCAATCGTAAATGTATCGGATGAACCGAATAACCATTACCAACACTAATCCCGTTAACATAACACTATCAGAATCGTATCTTTGTCTAAGAAACAGGAGTCCATCGAAATTCAGGTGGAAACGGCTCCTACTAGCAAATTTTATGCAGAGGGAATTTGAATCCGTAACCTTAGTTTCGCCATATGCAAAATTGAACAGGAGTGAGTTTTACATCGATCACTAGACCACCACTACCAGTGGTGTGCGTGATCCAAGTTGTACTTGTTGATCCAGTGCAGTCATCTGGGTCTTCCAGTCAAGTCGGAGTGCAGCTCGAGGTTTGCCGACGACGAGACCAATAGGGCTACGTATGATAAGTGGGTGATATACACGTCTACACAAGCTCCCTCGGTTGATGGCTCCGGTACCAAAAACTCGAACATACCGAGTGGAAAGCTCGGTCCTAATGTCACTCGAACTATACCGAACTCGGTGCCATGGTATCAGCACCCATGAATCAGCTACGATGATTTCACATTCCTCGGCTACAAAATCATGGATCGGGTTGGACCGGCTCAAACCAACCCAAAGGTACAAAAACAAACTCCACCACTACCCACGATCTGGTCCGGTCGAGTCATGGACTCGTCCCTGGCTTGTCGAAGAAGTCATGGATCGGGTCCACACCCGACCAATCTGTATGTGCCCCGAGGTTCGCGTGCGTGGGTTCGATGTGAAGGAGAGGCTGGTTCGACCGCGGTCATCTTAGCGGCCTAAATTAAGCCCAAATAACAAACTATCGGCCCATTTAGTGAGGCCCAATATCGGCCCAATAAGTCAGGCCCAATAAAGGCCCAGCCCGTAGTACATCACTTATATTAGGCTTCCGCTCGGATAACATTCGCTATCCGAATCCAGAGGTCGTCGTGGCTAATCAGCTCCTGGAAATGCCCATCTCTGCTATATTCGGCTGCCCGGTTGCCGCACCTCCGGCCTCGTCATCCGTCGCGCGCAGCGGCTGTGCGGTCCGTTCTGTGCCCGTGCCAGCTGCCGGAGGTCTGGCCATAGAGTGCTCGTCGAGACCCAAAAAGAAGGCGACAGCGCACCACATGAAGACGCGGCCGAAGAAGACGCAGCCATGGGACATCAGGCGGAAGCCCACCGTCTACCCGCCGCTCCCGCCTCTGCCACCCGATTGGACTCTCGCCTCCGGCAGCGAAGAGTCGGCGGCCCCTCCTACTCCTAGCCCGCTGGAGGCACCGCCGGCGAGTTAGTGTGGGTGCTACTGTGCCCAGCCCGCTACCAGGAATCGAGACAGGGATGGAGGTTGTTTGTTCTGTTATGAACGTCTGGAATTTCCTTGTACGATGTTTCGGAAGATGGTAATCGGCTGCTGCCTTTTGCCTTTCCTTTTCATTAAACTTTTGGGAAAAAAACCTTTTTCCCCGAGGAGATGAACTGCGAATTATTGGAATGCACAACGCGATAACGTTAATCGAATACCTTTTGGGGTTGTGTCGTATCAGTCGAAGAAGTGATCCAGAGTGGTTTAGAGTCGAAGTCAAGACTTGATCTCAGAAGGGCCTTTATTGAGGAAATTCTCGATCAAGGGCATTGATTGGGAAAGTTTCCAGTGGAAAGATCGAAGGAAAACATTCTGGGACACTGTATCATGAGTGGAAAAGGATTCATAATTGTGAACTGATTCAACTCGAATCAATGTTACACAAAAGGAAAAGTGAAAAGGAAGGCGTTCATGATCTGGTGTACCGTATGCCAGAAGACGCCTCGGCGGCTGATGGCCACTCTTGACGCTTCCTTTGGTGTCTCGAGTCCAGGCCTCCATGGCCCGACTCCTGCGGGCTTGTTTGGATTGAGGGTTATAGTGGGGTGCAAGTTGAATCCTGTTTGGCTTTGGGGAAAAAAGGTTATGGAGGTGGAACTTCTTTTTTTTTTTTGGTCGCCAGCCACGGTATCCAAGCAGGCCCCACCAGCGGTGAGATGGCATCTTTCAGCCAACCATACTTGACTAATCCGTTGGTCGCCCCGGGTCGCACGCCTGGCAATGGCGGGTGAGGCTCCCAAGAAGGGTGTCTGCGTACGTGAGGTCTCGAACCTGAGACCTCCTTAAGCGGTACCGAGCTGCTTACCACTCGGTCCAACCCCTCTTGGTATGGAGGTGGAACTTCAATCCTTATTTAATAAGAGCATTATGAAGGTTAATGTAGAGTTGATATAACCCTCCACTAAGTCAAAATTAACCCTCCACAAACTCAAATCTTTAAAAATCTCAATAACCCTACACCTCCAAAAACCTTCACAATCTTCCCCTCCATAAACCTCCTCCCCTCAATCCAAACAAGCCTCTATCAACACCACAAACATTGAGCTCGGTGGCCGAGAAATCCCTTGGACAACTTCAATGTCTACCGGTGAACGGTCGATGCCCCTTTACACTTTTGGGTCAGACTAAACTTGAACGGGCCTTTATTCAACCTATTATCCGAGCCCTCATCGACGCTCAGAACAAGTCATCATCTTGGACTGTGTTTTACATTGAAATTTCGCTGGTTGATGATAGCTCAGCCACGGATACTGATCGGACATTGGATTGGTATCAGAGGTCACTCGGTTTTCCCTCCTTTCCATGTGCACCGCCTTTCTTTTCATCTTCAATCCACAAACCCTAACCAATGCAGTTCTCAGTCTAAATTTTTCTAATGGTGGATTTTCCTCCTTTTATTTCAAAACTCGAGCCGAGCATTAAAGAGCCTTTCTTTAAGGCGTGGAATCCCTGGACCAGTAAACCAGCTCATCAGTACTCGGTTAGAAAGGTATCCATGGAATCACAGGGGACCTTGTCAAAGCCACTGAATTATGAGCGTATGTACATTAACTAACATCCGAATCATGCAACAACAGGAATTCAAGATGAAACGAATCTTTCCTTAGTTGCAAAGTTAGAGAGAGTGCCAAACACTAAACAAAGAAAGAATCAAGGATTAAAAGGGATTTTGGCCACTGTCAACACTGAGATGAATGAGCAGCCATCGGAGCCGCAGGTCAGTAATTACAGAACCTTCCATCGAAGCTTGAACACTTCATGGTTCCTCGGAAGCCACCACCCTCGAAGCCCTTTCCTTCCTTTCTCAATGTCTTGTCAAGTTCAGAGTTCCGTCCAGCAGTTGGGTGGAGATCAAGTTCAACAATCGGCAGCTTTTGCTTTTTTCCCCAGCCGGGAGAAACCACACGGAGGCAATGAGACGGAGACCGTATGAAAATTTGGCAGATGGGAGAGTCGGATTGAATGCAGACACGGTTATTCAAAAGGCTTTCTCCTTATTTGAAGAATTCTCTCTTTTTACTTGCTTCGCACCAGGCTCAGGAGGAAGTCCGTGAATATATGCTCATACTCCGGCATTTTACCATACCCTGCAAAGATACATCCCATCAACCGTAAGCATATGCTGTTACCTATAAATTTACTCGAACGTATCGAGCCATTGGACATTGTATTTAAAATGCTGGATCTTTCAACAGTTTGGCACATAAGTGCATGTTCTCACGTTCCCACAAAACAATTGAGTTTTCATTAAAGATGTGGGTCGCTTACCGGGGAAGTAGTTGATGTCTATGACATAAAACCGATCCCTAGTTCCATGTTCTCGGATAATGTCCAAGTTGAACAGCCGAAGACCCTGATATAGACACAAAGATATTAAACAAATAGAGAGAGAGAGAGAGAACACCATAAATTGGCTGTTATCAGAACAACGCTAGTACGAGGATCAGAGATGATTGGACAAGGTGACTACCAGTCGTCGGCGAAGTTCTTTTGCAAATCGCTCGAGCAATGGCCGCGGAGGAAGTTCTGCAAGGACAAAACAGATAGGCAACTGGCAAGTTAGAGCTTGCACAAACTGGTTATCTAAGATTTCAAAAAATCCAACCGCAACACCATCTGAAACATCAAGACGGTGATCTACAGGGCTTCATAAGCTAAGGGATTTGAAAGTTCATAGAGCAAGAAAATTAGGGACAGAGGAAATTTTCAAAGAGCCACTGAATGAATCACGTTATTTTTCACTTAAGCAGTCCTTTACATGCGTCCCCATCACCGTTCCCTTTTCCCTCTTTCCCCATTTCCTTCTAAACTCTCCAAGAGTTTAGTTCATCAAGCTCTGTTGAGGAGGTCCAAAGTTACCATCTCGTTGACACAAATACAGAGAGAAAAATCTCATCACTTATAGAAGTACTAACCAGCGATACCAGGGTCCAGATCCGCATCATCTGCAGATGCTGCAGCGCAAGACACCCTTGGGAAACGGAAAACACCTGCGCTCTTGGAGAGATCTCTCCGACTAACGTCAGGCAAAGAGAAACGCCTCACAACCTTTATTGCTTCCCCAACAATGTAAACTTTGAAGAGGACTCCACCTACACAAGAAAGAATGTGGCAGAATTCAAATTCAAGATACATGCTTGCATCAACTTAAAGGAGAACAATTATCATAACAGACTCACATACCATGATTGACAAACTCCTGCAGTACAAGTGGGGGTTCGAGTTTTCGGAGAGAGTATTGATCGTAAGCAAGTGATAGCTCATGTGACTTAGCACTTCCATCGGCAACTAATGGCTTAGCAACTGGCACAAACAAAAAAAAAAAGTAAAATAAAAACAGTCAGAAGAACCACAGCAAGTGTATCAAGTAGTAGATATGGTGAGCGAGATGCTACAAGTATGAAAGTGATATCATGTGGATATGCAATATTGATATGCCTAGCTTTTTTCAAATTAAATAAGAAGAGAAACTATGCTTCAACCACAAGAAGTCACAAGAAAGGACAGCATACCAAGAGGAAGTCTCAGCCCAGCTCTGCTAACAGCGTCAGGAATAGAAGCAGCATCCCTTTTAATAACTAATTGCTTAGGGACACTAACTTTTCCTGCATATTGACAGTTCGAATCAGCACAAACGAAAGATTGCATTGTTGTGGTAATCTAAAATAATATAAAAAACTTCAAAAGTAAAACAGTACCATGAGGATCGGAGAAATTCATATAAGCGACTTCTTGGAGCATATATTGGCGATTATGCAAGTGCTGAATGGCATCAGGGGGTCAAGCACTGTGACTTCAGGATGGGCTTGCCTATAATCCTGCAGACAGGAACCCAGTAGTAAGAAGATTGCAACATCATGGGTCAAAATTGGATGCACGTCCATGGACAAGCATCAATGAGTTGCTCATAATTGACAGCGAGCAAATAACATAATAAACATATTAAACATATGGTTAGAAAAAAGAACATTCGACAAAAATGGCACTGTTCGAAACAAGAAGTTCAAAGATATTCCTTTTCAGAGAAAGTATAGTTCCCTTTGCTCCGATGTATCTTTCCTTTCTGGAGAATACACAAAATGATGGGTCCAGACCTTCCATCTCAATACTCTGACCACAGTGCAAGTACTTGATAGTTTAAGCCCTTTGTGAAAGCTATACTAGAGATTTAGAAGATAGATTGGAAACACCGAAAGGGAATGAATACCTATATAGCATTCATAAATAGATTGGATGAAGAAATAAGAGAAACAGGAGATGCATATCGCATGGATGATTGAAGGTGCAGGCCATGGGGCATTTGTTAAGTAGGAAAGGCAATAGGAAAGACTATGTTTTAGGACCCGACACATTTAAAGACAATCAAGGGAAGGCCCATTCCATACCTTTAATTCATTCCAAGTTTGAGGTATGCCATATATAATAGATAACAATGATGTTAAAGGTAGACAAAAAGAAATCATATCCAAAAATGTGTCGTGATCTTCTATCTTAATCATAAACAGAGTATGACAAGTGATGAATCCTATGTCACTGACATGCAACCACCGAGATCATCAACCAAGACCAACTGCTAGCATCAGTAACATATACATAAGACTCCACACTCAGCACCATTCATAATACACATCATAGCATCATAATCTTAAATAATCTGAAGGTAACGTGTATCTTTGAGAATCCAGTGAAAAATGACCCTAAACCATTAATGTGGGCCAAACATACTCAGGAATCACAATATTACATGATGGCTATATATTATATATTACAAACAGAATCTAATCTCTCAATGTACAAAAACTGATCAAATACTTTCAATTCTAATAATAACAATAACATACAGGCAAAAGTTTGTCATTAGCATAATGGCAATTCAAGAACATATTCTTCTATGCAAGATATCTATGTCTATAGCTCCTAAATTATGCTAAATAAGAAGGATCTTCAATCAAACATGCAACAATTGCACCATGCAAATAGTGAAAAACTGAAAACAAACAAATCAAACCTAAACTCCTAGGAAAAGTAACAAAATTCATCTTGGAAAAAGAAAATTACTCTTCAAAAGCCTAGGTAGCTAATTAAAGCCAGATATGTACAGACAATGTCAGGAAAAAAAAGTTAAGACTATAAGGAAACCATTATTTCGTCACTTCTAATCTATAGATGATAGTGAAATGCAGAGCAAAACATAAGAACAGGACATCAAAGAGCAATCAATGAGCACTAAATCTGTTATCACTACAGTCAAAATTTGCAGATTACCATACTAAAAATATGACTGGGATAAAGTGTGGTAGCTGTTCAATTGTGTTGCAAAAGGGTAACACCGTACCCAAGAATAATAATCCATGGCATGCAGTTGAACATGTTCACATGTAAGGTTAGGAAAACCTGATGAAATCAGTTAGATGGCCATAGGAATAGTGACATCCTTGCTTGTATCCTGAGGCCCCGACCTCAACTAGGAAGTCATGATTAATGAAGGCACAAAGTGCAAGGAAAAACTCTGCAAGTTAGGCCACACAGAAATGAGCTTTAACAATAAAGCAGGCAGCTGGCTTGTTTTAGTCAGTTCGCCGTGACCATCTTATGTTAGCCAATCGTATTTGATGCGCATACAATCAAGAATACAAATAACACAAAATGGTGTAATGACAGAATGATCCTCCAGAGAAGATCAAGAGGCTCTGAAAGGAAAAGAACTCATGAATTTTGAAGGACTCACCTCAAGAATTTGGCGCCATTCTTTTCCCAAGAGCTGGTACGAGCAAATGAAAAAAAAAGGGGGAAATACATCAGCTACAAGTATATGATCATATACCTCAAATGCAGTACCATCAATAGAAAACTGCAAGGACAAATACTGATTGAATCAGGAATGTGACCGATGCCCTCACTCATTTCTTTGAAGCTGGGCCGATGCTTGTTACCAATGTTTTGATAGGCAGCCGTCAAAGAGGACTATGATTTCTGAAGGAAAAGAATCCTCCGATCACGGGGAAACAAAAACACAATAACAGAAAAGGAAATTATATACCTTATGCAATACAATGTCGAAGGGCCCTTGATCTGAAAGGGGCCTGTTTTGATCTATTGGAACAAACACTATTCCTTTGTTCCTGCAGAATTGACACGCATGCTCGTTAGAAAGTTGTAAAAGAAACAGCACATTACCCACAGTACCTGCAGTGGAATTATGCAGCTTCACTCAATAAACAAAAGCCAAAACAATGACCTCATTAGTAAACCATCACAATGTTAATTCCTATGGTATCGTTTATCTCTCCCTTTTTCTCCTGATCGATAGCTGAAACTTTGATCTAGTTAGACATGGGACACAAAGAACTAGAGAATATCTAATGGCTAGCTTTATAGTATAACTTTTACTGGTAAAAGAGTTTCAGCTTCATCTCCTGACAGGAACAGAACCCTTTCCAGCTACTTTGAGTTAGACATTTCAGAATCATAGTTGGGAAGATTCCATTCTGCTATGGACTTTATTTTCTTGCCAACCAGACGAAAGCGACACGGATGGTCGAAGAAGAAACGCGCTTCACAACAGCACTCCATTCCCCTGTTGTTCAAAAAATCCCAGATTCCCTAAATATCAAAATGACAACTTTGGAACCGGGAAAAGGAGTCGGTGTCATGTCCATCAGAGGGTCAACCATTTTCATTCAATAAATTAATTTATAAGAGATTTCGTCTGCAAAGCCGGAATCTTTCACTCCTCACGACAGCCAGAAGCCTCAGGAGAATCAGAAAACAGCGGGCGCTTGATGGTCGCTTATTACCCAAAGGAAACCAGCCAGCAATTATACATACATAACATACGCGATCTTAATTTTAAATCATATGCTGAAGAAATGTTTTCTGCGGCAAAAAATAGGAATCCCAGGATAAATTCACTTTACTTTCCCCGAAAATTTCCGGCTGAAAATGACTGTTTGGGATCGCAATGCCTGAACTTGAGACCTAATTATCACCGAACGCATGAAATTCCTCACAGAATTCCCACGCCAAAACCTGAGGATCATAGAGCTAGTCAGATTGTTTTGTCAGATTACCTAGCTAAACCCTCCAATTTAGGCTGGAGAAAGCTCTTTGTTTTCTTAGAAGTGAGAGCGTAGCCAACCACCACCAGCTGCCTCTGCTGAAGGGGGAACCCTATCCCTAAGGCGCAAGCATTCCCCTCAAAGGCCTCATCCCCTCTCTGCTGCGAAGACATCTTGTCCTCTCCGCTCTCACACACTTCGCCGCCGTTCCTACCGACCACTTCCTCCTTCACTATCATCCCCACTCCAGAAGCAACAACTTCCCCACTGGTGGAAAGAGGGAGGAGGAAAGAAAAACCTTGTCAGAACAGAGCGTTCGTCGAGGGGGCTTTGAGCCGATCAGAGGCGAGAGAGAAATCGCCTGAGAGAGAGGGGGAGGAAGAGATTGACAGAGAAATCCGGTCAATTTATGCCCGTGAATTGAGATTTTTCAGGCGGGGGCGAGATCCGATGAGAGCTTTCAATGAGGGTCCATGGAGATATGGCGGAATGAAAGGAGTCGGTTAGAGAGAGAGAGGGGAGAGGGGGAGAGAGCGGGGGGAAGGAGAGAGAATATTGCAGTGAAGGTGGCGATCTGGTGAGGCGAGGTGTATAAATAGGTGCGCGCGGGTGGTGAGCTGTACGACGGACAGGTGCCCCGGGGCCGAACTGTTGCAGGGGACTGACGCGTTTTGATCGGCGTGGGCTGGGATCCGGTGCGGGTGCTCGTTAGAGGAGCGCGCGCGTGCTGACGCGGTCGTCGCCTCGACAGTCGTAGGCTGATGACGTGGAGGTTCCACAGAACACATCGGAGCGACAGGATGGGATATACGTGAATCTCCTCTGGTCTCTATAAAATTTTTTATAATTACATTACAAAAAGATTATTGTACAGTAGATAGATACAATTGTTTTAAAAAAAAGATGTATAGGAACCATATGTTTTTTTAATAATTTTTTAAATTTGTCTAATATTTTATTTTTTTATTAAAAGACATTATTTTTTAATTTCATATCACCAACAATATGTCACATCATCCAAACTTAACCAAGTCTTGTCAAAATTGACATATAACTAACTCCTTTTTTTTTATCGATTTGCAAATGCGTGTGGTCTATTAAATTGTAACACAAATATCGTAGGGCTTATAGTACCATCTTCGATTTCACTAATTAAGTCGGATTATATATATATATATATATATCCGAGCGCTACAAATACGATTTGGTGGGGGTTAACCTCACCTTAACAAGGTATCTACGCCCATCTACCAAGACAAATTCAACTTGAATTGATATTGATGGAATCGAGATGCATGTCTTAAGCACGAAGAAAAGATCCTTTTGGAGAAAATAAGAAAAAGGAAAAATATTTTGATCAAAAAATGAAAAAAAGGAAGAACATATATAAACTTTTCCCCCGTTTTTTCTGCTACAAAAATGTCATCCATTTACATATCCATATACGAATGGAAAATGCACTTTTTTCGGCATATAAATTATAGTAGCGTAGAAGAGCATAGAAGCTAGATGTCATAAATTTAGAATATCTTAATTTTGAATCGAAAATGATACCATTAAACCTAACCTAATTTATCGAAAATGTACATTTCAAAAATTCCAGTTTTTTTTTTTTACAGAGGATAAATTTTCGCATTATGAATTCTTTGTATTTATTTAATTGGATATACTTTCCTTTTTTTTTATTTCTGGGATTACGATGAGGGTGTCCATGGAGAGCCCAGCTGGTCGGATAAGCATAAGCATGGGAAATACACGAGAGAAGTTTCCAGACTCTTTTTGCCAGGTATGAAACCATCACCAAATTTCCAGTACACAGACATCAAAATGTTGCATTCGTCACGTACGCCAAGGCTGGACTCAATTCTTCTTACGACAAGTCGTGTCGGGGTTTCGCCATATATTTATTATGTGCGAGAGCATTACCAAATTTATCGAGCCATTTCGCACCACACGTGAACACCCCTCAATCCACGGGAAATGTAAACCCGACTGTGTCACGGAGTGTTACTCCCCATGTGCTTTAATCGCAACCCGAGATCGGATCATTAACATGACAGCCGTGTCGTCCAACCTTCGGGCTAACCCCATGAGGTCATTTGTTCTCAATGAACGAGTCCCGGACGTTACCTACGTCCTTCTTATGATGAATTCACGTAGTTGAAATAGCTAGATTTCCGTTGACAACATAAAAAGAAAAAAAAAACATTACCCTGAAAAAAAAATTCTTAGACATAATAATATATCATATTATTGATTATATATCAAGTTTTAATTAAATAGAATATCACGTCAATATGACACGTAATACATACATTCTGCTGGAAACTTTTTCTTCCCATTGACAAATTTTCCGGATCCGTATTGGCTGTCTTCGTCCAGGGAGCCCACATATTTTTCGCCGGTTTCTGATTGTCGGCGTTGCAGCCGCCGACCACGGGCTCCTCTTACGACCAAACGTTGCGGTCGTCACCAATTTTCACATTGCGCCGATCATCTTGAATTCTCAGGTGACATTGGCCTCTACCAAACCGGGAAGGTTTGGTAAAATTTTCCGACATTGCAATATTCTGAGCTTGAAATATATGCGTGTGTGTGTGTATATATATATATATATATGCGTGTGTGTGTGTGAATTCCATCGAATAATTGATCTGGCGCCCACTGAATCTTCGAGACTCTCTCTCGATCCTCCCTTGAGGAATTGCACTGCCTTGACTTTTGGAATGGCAAGTCTATACATGCACGCCATCTTCTCAACCCGACCGATCACGACAATCAAGGGTACGATTCGTCGTTGTCGCCTCGATGGGTTTTATCTTCGATTTTCCATCAACGAGAAATCAAGAAAGATTTAAATAAGGCTTATGATATTAAATGATGTATGTTTTTCTAAATTAATATTTGCCCCGCAATGCGATGCATTCTTTGGCATTTCATGTCACACAAGGTCATGAATTTATATTAAAAAAATAAATATTAATATAATTTAATTGAAGCGGTTCGATATCACACTTTAATTTCTAAGTAATCGTAAAAAAAAAAAAATCTATGATTCGCATAATCTATCTTCTAGTGGGCCGACCCCTTAGCTCCCAAATCTGAATTATTCGAGTTCCGTGAATTTATAAATATTAGATGCCATGTGTCTCAAGGGAAAATACCAAAAATCGAAAGATATTGCTTGCTGATATGAATTAGGTTGGACAAGGTTAAGTGGATTGGTTGGAACCGGTACGAATGTGGGGAAGAAAGAGGCAATTTCAAGTTGAGTTTCATTTATCGGGGCATTTAAACCCTAAACTCGTACCTCAACAGTCCTGAATTAATACATTCTCTTCATCCTTTCAATCAAGCTAGTGTACGTAGCAAGTTTGGATTTTGATATAATCAAGAGAAATTATAAACTTTGTCGACCCGTGTGGATCTTTGTAGCGTGCCCGCCCGAGCGTAAGCACGGCCCGACAAGCTCTATCTATTTTTGTGAGTTGGACTGTCGACCGTTGTCCTATCATGTGCAGAGATGTGAGCATTGTAAGCATTGTTTTGTCGTTGGTGGTATCATTGGACACGACACGGGGAGATGGAGAGGAGTGATTATGCACAATATTGGTGTATATCTACCTTAGTATCAGCTGAGTTACGGACTACAAAGCTTGGACTCGAGCTACCATTGGATCCGGGACTTACGAGAATTATCTCAGTGGTGGACTCGGAGATCATGGCCCGATCTCTTCAGGACAGCCGAACTAATATGAGTTGGTGTAGAGGCCTGTCACTAAACACTGTTAGCCCCATGTATCGGGACTGGACTGGACTGTCATGGTTACACGTACGCCTCGCGAATGGGACATGTGTTGGGACTGACTCGCTAATCAAGATATTTCTCCTTGTGTGGGACTGCACAGAATCGAGGGCTGCCCGACTTGCTTGCAACCTTTGATGTCTGGTGACGTTGTAGATGTTTCCTCCCCGTTTTATGTCCCATACATAATTTGTTGTTCACTTGTTGGACTCTGTTAGACCCCGTTTTACAACCGGAAATAATTGACGTGGCGAGATTTCATCCATACGAAGACAAGGCGTGGCTGCAGAGGGAGATTTTATGAGAACGTCCACGGGGATTTGGTTGGATTTTGTGTTTTATCAAAGGAGAGGTTGCAGAGAGGGAATCGAGTGTTAGATAGGGACCGATGTTAGCTGAAATGAATCGATCGAGTGAGTGATCAATTGACAGCCTCGAGAGGGAAAGGTTGATGTGCTTATTAATTATAGACTTTTCTCTATCGATAACGACGTGTCACTTTTGGATAGTTCTTAGAGCACATTTGTCGGTTTTGATAGGGTTTCCCCCTCTATCACTGATATTAAAATTAGGCAATGCGAATGCTGCTGTGTCAATTATTTTGTCATCATTTATCTACGGAATTACTATAAATCAGGTTTTAATTGTTGAGACTGTTTAACAAATATTAACCAATGAGAGTGATTATGCTCGACCTATACGAAAATGGCACATGGAAACTTATTTTTCCGGTCTGAACACAGGCGAAAACGTTTAAAAAGACGATGTAAATCCAAACCTACAAGGAAGGAATGGATTTCATAGAGGAAATA
The DNA here is from genome assembly GCA_037672795.1 of Lagerstroemia speciosa. NCBI lineage: Eukaryota > Viridiplantae > Streptophyta > Magnoliopsida > Myrtales > Lythraceae > Lagerstroemia > Lagerstroemia speciosa. The sequence continues at coordinate 725,705 of CM075292.1, forward strand.
TTGTGACAATGAGTTTTGGTTGTTTCTCCTGTCAAGGGATTTGGCAATAATCTGTTCTCACACAATATCATGCTCAGACTTGACACGTGCTTTGAACATCCGTCCTCAATAACTGATATCGAGTCGAGTATTTTTCACCTTTACTTGGGTGATGAGGGGGACAATTGGTCACGATGTGAGCTTTCTCTTTTATCCTCGGACTATATAACTATTCGCGAGTCGAGTATTTTCGTCTGATCTTGGAATGACATGGTATGAGTCTACATAATAACTAACTTCGGTACCATGCTAAATATTCACTACACTTACAAGAGGTTAAACACATACCCATTTAAAAAAAAAACTAAGTTTGTAGTGACGGTATGTTAAATATTCTTTTATATTCCATATATTAACTTACTGATTATCCGATATAAAACTTAATCCCAAACGCTTCCAATGATAATCAAATCAACAACTTCTTGATCTCGAATTAAAGGTGACATCTCCACCACCACCAAACCCCATTTCTCCAAATTCCAGTTATTGAGTGCTGTCTATAACCAAACAAACAGACAAACGGATGTGGGTTGAATGTTAGGTGGTGGACATGGACAGACACATACAAAAGAAAAGGTCTATTGTTAATGGATGCATGTTTTTCACATCGAAGCAAAATGCCATCTACCTTTGCTGCAATTGGTCAATGATTATGAGCACTATACGTCACTTTTTTTGTTTGCATGTATCACCCGGTATCTTAAAATTCAACGATTTCAATTAATTATCTTGTTTCAAGTTGGATCGGCCCGTTAAACGATAAAATTCACATCACAACCGTATATTCCGTTCATTTTTCAAATCTCGAATTCAAGGCATTACTTATTATCTTTGTTCGTGGCTTCGATTTGCTTCTCTCTGTAGGGTCTCTTTCGGCTATCAGTCAATCGATTGGGTGGATAGCCCACCGCATGCATCTCTCTCACTAGCTCGGTCACTCACTCTGCGACAGTGGAGAGGGTACAGTAGAGCCACTGGCCCCGGACATTACTCCCAACTTTTGTGGGAACCATGACATTAATTCAATTAATGGTTAAAAAAAAGAAAAAAAGGACGGTGGCATGACATCATGAGAATTGGTCGGGCTGTACAATTGATACATGTCACATATTTCTCCAAATGCGTTCACCGTCGAGTTACATCGACCTTTTCGAATGTCCACTGCACGTTCAACGGCCTAAATTGAAACATCCACTGCCTGTGTAATGTGTGGTGCCGGTTCGTGGGGAGGCGAGCTGTCCACATCAACAGCTGCCCACATCGACTGCTGCCATGTTTTTAAAAATGCTGATGCAATTCACGTACAAATTATTTTCTGTCGGTGTGATTTGATTGATCTCGTATGCTCAAGAACATGTATGACCCGATCGGAGAGACATTGCATCCTCAAGAGAAGAATTTGTCTTCTGATTATTAACTTAGTGGATTGGACTGCTTCCGAGTCCAAAGGGCACGATAGGTTTTGTTGTATGGGAGGTCCATAATTTCCCCCGAAAAAATGCACATTATTTAATAGTCAGTGGTCAACGGATGGAGAAAAAAACTAAGCATGCGCAGTCTTTTTCTCCTCTATTATCGCACGTGACTTTTGTGTGAACGAGCTTGTCCACGGCCCGCCAGAGCAACAGTGTCTCCTTAATTTTCTTAATAAAACAACCACATCGTCATCACCCCCGGACCAGGAGCGGTCTAACTCAATTTTTATTAATGAAATGTCTTGTTTATTAATGAAATATCTTGTGTTCCTTTTATTTAATTTCCATTTTATCTCTTTCTGATATATATATGTCTGATCCGTACATTGAAAAAATTTATTATTTGCTTGATGAGATTTTTATATTATTATTATTATAAAAATATTATATATAACTAGTATATTATATGACATATATCACGAGTTAATTAAAATTTAATACCAAAATAAAAATATTTACAAATATATGATATATTAAAAATATTATACTAATATATTAAACATCAATTGACTTGTGATATATGTCATGTATTATACTCGGCGGATAATCTTTCCTATCATTTCATGTACATGAGCCTTTTTTGTTTTAAAAAAAGGAAAATGGATAAAATATAGACCTAATAATTCCAATTCAACAAGGAGGAGGATCGAATTCAGGAGCCCTTAATTTTAAACCGAAAATTCGCGCGGCTTTCGTTGGCACATCAAGAAACGGTGCTTTTTACGGAACTTGGCTTATTCTTGCATATTAATTCGACGGTCTTTAACGCAAAGCGATGCATATTTCATGTAAAGTTACACACATAATTTGCTTAGAGATAGGGAAAATAATGTAAACCAATGTGAAAGCACTTTTTGTTATGGCTGGTTCTTTAGCCCAGACTGGAATAAAATCGAATCAAATCGACTTGCATATCCACACGCGCGATGGTCCCCAATTATTCAGAAATCTCGGATTTGAGAGGACAATATCTCCAGAGATGATTCGACCAGTATCGATCACGACGGGCATCTCATTTTTTTTCCCCAGGAAAAGGCAAAATTTGAAAGCAACTAATTTGTAGAATGGTCTGCAATTTAATGAAGATCTGTGGTGATATTAGTTTCTATTTTGGAGGAAATGAAAATGAGTGGCTAGGCATGGCCAGGCAGCATGCCGGACCATTGTTGCCACTTATCTAAGGGATCTCTTGATTAGGGTTTTGTTAGGTTATGCGAATGTAAAAATTACCTTTAATTTTAACGATGGTAAAATTTTCTTGAATTAGTGAAAATGTGAGATTACTGAGCTTGAAAAAGCATGCAATTGAGTATAAAGGTTGATAAGTACGGGTAAAATGAAGCTGTTAGAATAGAAGAATTTCATATCTTTTTGATGTAAAGGCTTCACTAACTGGTAAGTTTTTAACTCGTACAGTCACATACTACATAAAATTTCACGAACGAAATACTGTACAACAAAACATTCCCGATTGACATATTGATGATCTCGGAAATTCTACGATAAAAGCGCCGACCCATTCAACGGGTGCAAAAGTTGCTTATGAGCAGTTGGGCTATTTTCTTTTATTTGTATTATTAATTATGAGTCGTTTTACTAAGAAGTTAAATGTTTTTTTATCAAAGCTAAGACGTTAAGCAGTTCAGTGGCTCGATTGCAAAAATTTCTGATTTATTATTGAGGATCAACGGTTCAGCTTATGGATTATTTTTTATCGGTTGATACCGTATGATATTCAGAAGTTCAAGATTCAAGCTCGAGTCAATTCACTAAGAATTGAAAATAAAAATACCTACAGATCGTAAATCTCTTGAAAGATTTTTCGGATGATTTTCACTAGAGATTCTCCTGGGAAAACGATGGGATTTCTGGCAGTGCAGTGGGACAAGGGCATCTCCACAGACACGAAAACAAACAAAGAGCTAGGGTTTGCAATGAGTCCTAGACCTTATCCACGGAATAAAACAGAAAAGAGGGGAGAAAAACCCTAATTGTAATCTAATTTCTGCATTGCATGTGTATTTTTGTTCTAATTACATGATGATAACCTAATTTATTCAATCTACTGAATAATATTTCGTCTCAGCTTATCTTCATATACATACGGACATACGTACATGTATACACATACACACACATATATACATACTGTAGTTCAACCAGTTGAAAATTACGCAGTACTGAGAGGGGGAGTTTGGGAAGTATCACTGTCGATCTGATCAAGAGATCCAAGAGTCCGAGAGTGGATTTATATCAATAGAATTTCATATGCCCTTTATTTATTTTTTTTTTATATCTCTTTTAAATTTATAAATCTCCTCTATGAAACCAAAACTTTTTCTGTCATTATTGTTGGAAGTTGCCAAAAACTCGAATTTGCAGCTCAGACTTTTTTTAATCAGTAAAAAGGATCGCAGGAGTTCTCAGATTTTCGTGTTCCAACGTGAACTTATCAGACAAACTGAATAGCGATGCCAATATCAGATCTGTCAACATAGTATTACTAAAGATCTAGTGTAGTTCATGAAGTCAGTATTCGCTGAGGTCCATACTTAAAAGCCCCACCTAATGACTTTGTTAGAGCGTGACTCGATCCTAAAATACCGATCTCACCAAGCCGAATGAGAGTAATTTTGGGCCACTACACTTTGTTCTTGGTCTGCAGTAAAATCGACCTGTAATAGAGCGTGTGAATCGAATTCGATCCGATATGGTCCGACCCCTTGCTATCATCACATCCCATTTTGTTCTGTGACCGTATAAGAAAGTCGAACCGATCCCTACTTTTGGCAAAATGTTCTCCAGATATTTTGTAATGAAACGTGCTGCACGTGCGAATTGACAATTCATCATTAGGCATGCACATTAAATTAAACACCCAACAAACACTTTCCTTTTTGTGCAAAGTCAGTGACTGCGATCCATCAAACCCAAGCATTTAAAAAAAATTAATTAAAAGGAACTCTTTTTTACAAATAAAAAATAAATTCCTTCATCTCTTTTTCTTTTTTTTTTTTCCCTACACTCCAGAGAAATAATATTTGATATAGCGACATCACTCTCAACCCGAATTTAAGACATTCGAAATTTGATTTTACTAACTAAAAATGAACCTTTTTGTAACAAAAAAAAAACTCATTGCAAGGAGAAAGTCTTTCGTATAACGGTATCACAATATGACAATACTTATATAGTAACACCAACCAATCAAATGTAATTATTTCTAAATTTTTTAATAAAATCTAAAAAACAAAAAATAACTCTAAGAGTAACTGATTCTGCTTAGTTAATTCCATCAGCGTTACACGAAAGATGGAAGTCCTACCAAATTGTGTCGTTTCGTGTCTATATGAATTTGTATCTAACTAGGCCAAGTCTAGTTATGTCTTAATCGGATTGATCCATTAGCGTAGTGTATCTATAATTTATAGATAATTAGTACAATATATTAATAAGCAAGATGAATCGATTTTTGATCATCTGACTCAACTTTTTATGATAACAAAGCAAGCAATCCATGTAAATTTACATCCCGTAATTTTATTGCATATAAATTTATTAAATAGGTTAAATATTTATATAAAATAGCAAAACACATTTAGTAAATTTGTCTTAAAGGGTTACACGGGGTTTAACCCATTTTATTCATCATGTCTAAACGGATTCTTAGCTAAATAAGCTCGATCAAAACTTCCATAGCTCCATATCATGTCGTGTCACGTTATCGTGTCGTGTCAGAAATTAACAGTTTTACTATGAACCAAACTGTTCCAACTAATATCATTGATTGAAATGGTTCGATAACTCTTTTCCCTTAAGTAATGTTGCGGGTTTGAGTATCGTGAATAGGAAAATCCACTTCCCGACTGGCTCCATTTTGAATTAATCAATATCGATTAATTTTTTAGATATCATTGTGTGGCACACAATATATATATATATATATATATATATATATAAAATTGTCTAGGGCCTGGTCCAATTCTTTTTTAACATTTTCAAGGCCCAGCCCACTTCCACAGGCGCTTTCTCCTCGACCCGTGTCTTCTGCTCCGCACCGAAGGTTCGCTTCTCTAGTGCTCGGCCTCTGTCGGTGGCTCCTCATCTCCCGTCAGCGACGGCAGCTTCTCTTCCGTCACCGGCTGCCTACGTGTCGTTGCTGCAGGTGAAGTGATCAAGGTGCAACCTTTCAGTCTGGACTCCGAAATTTGTTGATTTATGGCTGAATTAGTGGAGTGGATTGAGTGGTGATTTGTGTATTTGTTCATCTAGGCCATCGTGTTTGTCAATTTGAAAGTTTGAATCAGAGAGCGGAGGTGAATGGATTGAGCTGCATGTTCTGTTAGATGAAATTATCCTCCATTCGAGAGCGCTTGATGTTGTCTTGTCTACGAGTTGGTGACAATAATCCGCTGTGCAGAGTTCAGTTACTGTTCGACATCCACAGACATGTCTAACTCGCTGACGCCTTTGAAAAGACTTAGTGATGGGAGTCTCGCAGAGCAGAATGGCAAGAGAAAGGCTCAAAGTTCTGTTGCCAAATCACCAAGCGATTCCTCCTCTAAGCCTTCTGTTGGCAACAACATCTTTCGTGTACTCTGTCCTGCTTCAAAGGTTGATGCTGTTATGGGAGATAGTGGTGCCTTTACACTGCAAATTCGTGAAGAAGCTGGTTCGAAGATTCAAGTTGAGGAACCTGTCCCTGGGTGTGATGAGAGAGTGATTATCATCACAGCAGCTGATTCCAAATATGGCGGTGGTTTAGAGAAGAACCAGGAAAATAAATGTGAGGAGGTTAATGGGATCGAAGGGGATGAAGATATGAAGGAACATGGTAAGGATGGCGAGATTAAGAAAGCTCTTACTGGAGAAGATTCCAAAGCCGGAGTGGATGGCACATCTTTGCAGAAGGCTTTGTTGCTTGTGTTTGAGAAATTGGTTGTAGGAGAACCTGTGACTGAGAATGGGAATAGTAATGAGTCTGCTCCTTGCATCTTTAGGTTACTTGTGCTGTCTGGTCAAGTGGGGTGCCTTTTGGGGAAGGCTGGCAGTGTAATCAAGCAAATGTCGACCGATAGTGGAGCAGAGATTCGTATTCTTCCAAAGGATAAGCTCCCTCCGCTTGCTTCTGCTTCAGATGAATTGGTTCAGGTATGAATTAGTTGCTAGCTTATCATGTCTTGTAACCATCCTTTCATCTTTTGGAATGGCAAATTTCTGATGCTTGTTGTTTCCTGGCTCTTATTTTGAATGGATTTTTAACAAAAAGTGCACAATCCCTTTCTTTTTTTCCCTTCTTTTGCTAGGCAGGAATCAGAGACATCCTCTTCTCTGGAATTCCCATACTAACACTTCCTATCATTGTGAACATGTTATTCTTGGTAGCCCAAAGACCCACACTGAGAAACTAAATCTGGTCAGAAATGTTGATGCGGGGGGAGTTTATGGAAGAAAGAGCATCTTAACTTTGTAACGCATTACTCATATGAGTTGTTGCTGCTGCAGATTACTGGGGAAGTTGATGCAGTCAGAAAAGCTCTCCAATCTGTTTCTCAACAGCTCAGAGAAAATGCGACTCGAGGTAAGGAAGCGTCCCTTGTTAACCCAAGCGAACTATCATCTCATTCATCTGGTAATTCAAATTCAAGGCAGGAAGCACACCGTGCTTCGAAACATTTTGCTGCTCAGAAGGCAGCACCTTTTGCTGTGAGGCCTCGTGGTACTGGTGATTTTCATCCCCACATACCTCCTATTATCTCAAGGTTTCATGAAAGCGATCTCCATGCTCGAATGAAGCCATCTCTGGAAATGCTAAGTTTCCGCTTGTTGTGTAATAGCGATAGAGTGGGGGGAATTATAGGCAAAGGCGGAACTGTGGTTAACATTATTCAGCAAGAGACTGGATGCGAAATCCAAGTAGTAGAAGGTACTCCTGAATCAGAGGACCGCATCATTGTTATCTCTGGACCAGCGGTAATTTTTTGGCACTAAAATTCTAGTGTTTCTTTATCTTTGCTGTTGTAAATTTATCAATTCCAATTTCTTATTCTGCTTATCAAAATGGATAATCCAGCACCCAGAAGACAGGGTTTCAGCAGTACAAGATGCACTTCTTCGTGTGCAGAATAGAATTCTGAGGCCTACATCTGATAACAAGGAAGACACTGTGATGGCTCGAATTCTTGTCTTATCCAGTCAGGTTGGTTGTCTTCTTGGAAAAGGTGGTTCTATCATAGCTGAGATGAGGAAGTCAAGTGGGGCTCATATCCGTATACTAGGGAAGGACCAGATACCAAAGTGTGCTTCTGAAGATGAAGAAGTAGTTCAGGTGGGTTCATTGGAATCCTTGCACGGTTTTCTGATTGGTGAATATTATTTATGACTGTTGAACTCAGTATGCAGACTTGACTAATGTATACTGTGTAACTCAGAAGTTGGTGCGTTCTCTTCTCCATTTATGTGTCTTGAAGGGGTTTTAGAATTGACTTCACTTATGCATATACCAAATAGGTTGCCAGTGCTGGCATTTCTGAATTTCCATTCTTTCTTTCTCTGCAAATTTTATGCTAGAAAATGCTTTTCTCAGTTTATAATCAATAAAATCCATTAATTTCTGTTCAAGCAAGTGATACAGAATTGTGAATGCTATACGTGTAAAGCAGCGCTTCTGTGTGCAAAATTTAGAAAAGGAGGACTGGCACATCGGTGGCCTCCACAGATTTTCTTAATTGCTTGGCTTCCTTTTACCCTGAAGAATCACACTCTCTAACAACTCAAGATAATTGATTGGTGGTTGGGCTACTCCCTATGCTTTCATCACTGATTGATTATTTATTTTTATGCCCTAGAGCTGCACATTTCGTACCTTTGTTGGTTAATTTTTCATGGGATTTTTGTGGTTAATTTCCCGACAGGTAAATGGAGGATATGATGCAGTTCAGGAAGCTCTTTTACAGATAACTGATAGGTTGAAACTCCATTTCTTCCGCGACGTGTTTCCTTCTATCAACCACCCACCAAATCCCACTCTTTTTGATTCAGTCCCTCCCTTGCCCACATTTATGAGGCGGAGGGAACTCTCTCCCCCTTCTCGAATGTATGCTAATTTCGGCCCCTTAGCCCACAAGTTCGATCCCGTTGGTGGGCCTGGCAGGTATCATATGCCAGATGACCGTCCTCCTTTTGTGCGTGATATCTTTCAACCGGATCTGCCTCTGCATATGCCTGAAAGAAGGCCATGGGGCCCAGAGGTATGGTACCTTCATGATGACACTCGTGGAATGTTCTTGTAATTTTAACCTGTGTCTTGAAAAAAAATCAAGAACGTTGCATTTTACATTTGATTGAACTGACTCGCAGGGGCCAATGGATGATGGTGGCCCTTTTGGCTTCCCTGATTTCCCAGGAGGCCCTCCGAGAAGACCACCAGGATTTGTAGGGTACGTTTTCCTGTTCTTAATTTTCATTATGCCTTGAAAACTCTCGTAGTGGTCAAGCTACTGATATCACTGAACCGTAGGTATTTTTCTGGCTGATTCTGATCTTAATTCTGCAGTGGAGCTGGACCCACTATCATCACAAGCACAACTATTGAAGTTGCTGTTCCGAGTTCAGCCGTCCCTAGTATTTATGGAGAAGATGGTTACTCCTTGAGAGAAATCCGGACGGTACGTTCCTATCCCATACTGTCATTTCTTCTCAAATGAGCTTTTCTCGGTCGGATTCTGCCTGGAAAGTATGCAAGCATCATTTTTGTTCCCTTACTGCACAAGCTGGATGTTTCGGCCATGCTAATTGACTAGCACGGTTGCAGATTTCTGATGCGAAAGTTACTATCACCGATCCCAAGCCCGAAGCTACAGAAACAATGATTATAATATCAGGGACTCCCGAACAAACTCACGCTGCTCAGTCTCTTATTCAAGCGTTCGTGATGCTGGAAAATGAAGAGACTTGATACCCTCTTCGAGGTAAGTTTTTCGTGTTATATTAGGATCTAGCATCCTTTACTACTTGTTCAACATCCTGCTCAAAAGTAAATCCTCCTGCAGGATACGTGGGAGTGGAGACATCATCAAACTTTTTGAGAGTCCAGGTTTTTAACCTTGGCAAGACTTTTATTGGATCTCCCATAGAGGTGGCAAGAACCAGCAGCCTAATTGATCCATTCCTGCTTCAAGCAGTGGATCGTATTGTTTAGGGGGGTTTTACACATGGAGGAATCCGTGCTGGCTTGTACATTCGTATGTAATGCAAAACTCAGTTCCTATGTTATGCCACAGGGAAGTAGGGGAAAACACGGCAGACTCATGTTCCGACTCGATAACACTTTTTTCCCGATCATAACTTTCGAGTGAGCTCGAGTTTCTCAATCGAATTCCTTATTCTTGAATAGAAATGTGCCGATTAAATGATCTCGCGGTCTCTTTCCAATTGACGACATTGCAGAAACATTGAAGTTCAAGAACAGATTTCTATTCGTTCCTGAAGGGCTTGTAGGTCTTGAGGCTCTGGACCAGGCCCTGGACTGAGCCGGCGGCTGCCAGGAGCGACGCTGCCAGGCAGGCCCAGCTGAGTATCTTGAGCCACGTCCAGGTGAACGAGTACTTCTTCATCTTCATTCTGGCGATGTACATCTCCACCGGGAAGTACACAGTCAGCGGCCAGAAGCCAGCGGCACCGAGCAGGCCAAGGATGTCATTAAAGAAGGGGAATATCATGGCTACCAGAGCCGTTGCTATCACATACGCCGTCCTCCATGTCAGCCGGAACAGGTTGATGCAGTACGTCCCATAGCATGGGATCTCCCGGTTTATGAAGCTGCTCTCGGGCCACCTCTCGGAGCACCAGCTCTCTACAAACCAGAAGACGGGCTGGCAAAATACCTGCGGAAAGGACAGAACCAAGAACCATACTGTGATCGATGATCCCTTTTGCGCCTCATTGTAGATTTTCCTGCAAGCAAGTACCGACTAGCTAGCTAGCCCTACCTGATAAGCCCCGATTAGGTGGACTACGATGCACACATTTGCGAAGTCGATCAGCCAAAAGGGCTCATAGAACCCAAACCCGGTGAGGAAATTCCCAGGCGCATCGTTCCCGAACGCAGCATACCCGAGGCACCCACACATAATGTAGAACAGGGTCGTGGTCGTTATCCCTACCAGGGATGCCCTCTTCATCACCTTGTTCTCCGGAGGGCTCGACTTCAGGGTATCCTGCAATTCCGAGCCAGCCCGTGTTTAACTAGTGTCGCTGTCGAGGTGACATGACAAATAATCATTCTCACGGGTTTTGGTACCGAGACAAAATGACTTGCCTGGACATCGACTAGGACGGTAGAGTAAGAGTAAGCAAAGGCGATATCGCCGATGGCTTGGAACGTCCGCCACACCTTATCCGACCCAGACACGTCCAACCCGACCGTCACTCCAGTTAAGGTCGTCCGTGCGTGCGCTCCCCCTTGTAACACGACAGCACGGAACATCCACGATCATTAACATCTGCCGTGCACTGGCCTCTACTTTGTTTATCCGTCGTTATAGCACAGCACGTACCTGCGACTCTGGCGATGGACAGGCCGACACCGATGGAGGCGTAGGTGAAGGACATGATGGCGGCAAGGACGGAGAGCCATGAGAGCTTGTGGAAGTTCGGGATCTGACTGAGGACGAGCTGGATGCACGCGAATATGACCATGAATGGGTAGTTCGATACGCTGCACTTGGCCTGGTGCCCATTCTTGTGGAAGCAGTTTGACCGTATCACCGCCCTGCACAAACACACGAAACCCGAACCAAAGAAATCGACCAGATACACACGAAAACTTGTAAGACTCGACAGCGCATGATCCATTGACATTGACTAATTTCAGTACGTTCCATCGGTATGCTGTTTAATAGTTAGAAGTCTGCGGATCGGTTAGGTTCGGGTTGGAACCGAGCCACGACAATCGATGAACCAGTTAAGGAATTTGAACTTACACCATGCTAATGGCTGAGGTGATAGTGTAGCCAATGGAGACACCAACGAGATTCCCATATAGAGCCAAGCCGCAGAGCTGAACTTTCATTCCACCTGATTTTTTTTACAATAATAATTTGCCATAAAATTAAAAACAAAACAAAAAAAAACATAGATTTCTTCTAAAATTGCAAAAACCAGCTTAGGATGGCAAAATTGATCCGGACATGCCAACTCGCCCGGTCCACCTCGTGAGAGGCAGGTCTGACCCGACCCGTACGCAGGTCAGGATAGGCTGGGTCTGGTTGCTGACCCGCCTTGCCCTGTCCATATTTACTATGTAATTATATATTTTAATATTAATTTACTTAATTTATGAATATTTTTATATTAATAAATCATATAATAATCATTTGTTTTCAAAATTATGTAAATGTTTGAATTTTTTAAAATTTATTTAATTGTGCTATCATAAACATGTAAGTCTATATTATATTTTAAATTACATTTTATATATTATTAATTATTTTTCTTGACTCGTGTAGGGGGCGGACTAGGTATACAAATAGTCGGCCCGTCCTAGCCCATTGCCATCCCTGAACCAGCTCAGAAATTTGAGGAAAAAAAAATTTTAATTCAGCTGAATTGAACATCTGACGTATCAGAATCAGACTCGCCTAAGTTGGCCCGGACGATTTCCATGTAGGTATAGCTCCGCTTCCCGGTGACAGGGTCCGGCGACCGGTAGCAGTCGGCGAGGAGGGTGGAGGTGAAGTAGGTGACGACGGAGAACGCCATGAGGACCACCGCTCCAGCCACCCAGCCCAGCTGGGCCATCGCCCACGCGAGGGAGAGCACTCCGGACCCAATAACCGCCGTTATGATGTGGGCACTCGCCGTCACCACCGTCCCTGAATCCACACCGAAAAAGCCGAAGTGAGCTGTCGCCGGTCTCTGTTCCTCCACGGCATTACAGAAAACAGAGATGCGGGGAGAAACGAAAACACGAGTATTTTTGGCTCGTAGAAAGGACCTCCGTTTTCCATTGTCTGAAGGATCTGGAAAACGGACGCCACCTGCACCGCATTCCTTCCAACAGGAAATGCTGTGACTTGGCATCTTCGTTTTCCGGAAACCGAAGAACAAGAAAAATGGGAAAACAGAGGGCCCTGAACAAACGAAATCCACCGGTGGAAAGGCGCATCGGTAGAGAAGTAAATGTATTTTTACCGGTCCTTTTGATCCGGCCGTCGTCGTCAAAGTTCTCCTTGGGAGCCGAGCCGATGTCGACGGAGGCGGCGCGGGCGCCACCCTGCCCCTTGTGGAAGCTGCCGCGGCTGCTCTTCTGTTCCATGTCTCACTCCCTTTCTCTGTCTCCCCTCACAGCGCTTCTGTATGTCAAATGTAACTGAGAACAACGCCTTATATTATGAACTAAATTGGATAACTCTCAACTAGCATTTGGTTGGTTGGCAAGTCTGACATAATCTTATATTACGCTGTACTTTAAATCATAGATTACAGTGTTTTATTACAAAATTGAATGTAATGTGAGATTAGTTGAGATTAAAACTTTACAGTGTAATTGGTAAATATTTTACATAAAAAACGCGTAGTATTATCATGTCACATCAATTTCACAGTCGACTTTTACAACTTTTTACCTACATCCCCAAACTTATTCCAAGCACCACAATACTATATTCCAATCTATTTTACAAGAAAATTTTACTATGTTCAAACCAAACACTCCCAGGAGAAACTGTTTTATGAAACTGTGTAAATGCACGACAGTGCTACGTAATGACACAAACCAATCATAAGTAATTATTTGTATGATTTTTTTTTTATAAAATTTGTAAAAAAAATAATCAGAAAAATAACTGATTGTGATTGACCCGTATTATCACGGAAACGATTATACTTTATCATAAAAGATTTTCTCCCCATCAAGGGTTAGAGTTGGTGTTAATGATGGACCTATCACCTATCCTTCAAAAAAGGCAGGGAAAACTAATGAGGGACCCAAATAAGTCAATCCCAGAGAGGACTGTGGCTGGAGTGGTGGACCCTTAGCTCTTCGGTTTCCTTTTAAGGAGACCACTGCCCACTGACTGCTAACTCCTAAAATGGCAGGTAGCTCGAAGAGGAGGTCTGAGAACCGAAACAGTGAGCTGTGTTGACGGCTACAGGAGCTGTGTGGCGGCCTCTGCACCGCCGTTCGCGGAGGCGGGGGGACTGTCAACTGAAAGTCGGAGAAAGTCCTCCTCAAATTCCTCTTTATGGGTCTGTTTTCTCAAGATCTCCGAAAGGGAGTCAGGTCGGTCCCCACCCCTGCGGATCGATGGTGGACCATGAAATTTGAGGATTTTCCTCCTTAACTTTTTTTTTACCACTAGTAGTCAAAAATCACTTGAACTCTTGATTAATTCATTTTGAGTCGGGTCAGTTCATTAACAGATAAATCTCTATCAATATGAGTTTTCTCCTCAATTTTTCTTAGGCCACGTTTTGCAGAAAATGAGTCTGTTTCTGCCTACGTTATTTGAAACTTATCATTTATTAATATTTAAGAGATTTTAAATAAAAATAATATAGTAATGTGTAAAATTTCACCAATTTATACATATATTACGTGATATACCCATTATACAAGAAAATACCCTCATGTTTCTCTGGGTCGAATTGTTGAAAGGCTACTTACTAATTTATGCAAGTAAAAAATACGGCATACAGGAGAACGATTTAGCTTTTAAATGGATACGATTACATTATTGTAGGTCTAATATGACATTTAACATGATATACTAGGATTTATATAGCATGACAACCTCTTATAAATTCTTAGATGATCGCATCTCGTTACATGATATGAAAAACACTAATCATACGATAGTAAATGAACAAATTAATATCAATCATCTGAATAGCTATTAAATTTACTATTAATCAGAATAATTTAATTAATATTTAACCATTGTGTTCTTAAAGAATTGCTGGTTGTTATTTTGGCTGTGCCTTTTCCTGGGAGCAGAAACGTGGACAGTAATTATCTCATCTATGTCCTTTTCAACTAGTAGCTATTCGGTATATGATACACAATGAGTTCGATGTGTAAATCTCTTTTCGATCTTGACAATTAAAATTTTTTTACAATTTTTAATGATTAACTTTACACGAGTCAGTATCTGAATAACTATTGAATAACTATTGACATAAAGATTGAATATTTACCCCTTTTTCTTTTTGGTGTGCAGAATAGTTATCCATTTTCACACTTTGAAAATCACACGTAATTAATAGATTCAGTAGATTTTGTAACTTTGACTTTCCAGACTCTGTTTAATTGCGAAACCATTAAAGTTAGTAAATACGCAAAAAAATAAAGAAGTTTATAAAATTTTAATCCATATAATATCATATATAACAGATCTTATGATAAAACATTATAAAAATAAGTACATAATTGATTCTTAAATAGTTCCATCTAACAATTACATGATGAGGAAAAAGGTTTTTGTATTGAGAAATAAGGATTGGTACAGTTGGCACCACTATCAAGACCCGGCTTGAACAGGCTACAAGGAGCTTAATTAGTTTCTTTTCTTTCCCGTGTATATTTACCTGATATCCAAAAGTTAAATGGGTTTGACTGATTCGGGTTCGGACCGGGTTAGCCCACTAAGAGAGTAAAGCTCTGTCGATGCGAGTTTTCTAGATTCACGTAATTTGAGCCCGAGGTCTTTCTCAAGGAAAAAAATATGTCTTGTTATCTCAGTCAGCTCATACATGTACAAGGAACTTAGTTTTCAATTATTGCATTAAACTCTGCCAGTTGAGTTTCGTTTTTACTAACCACACCGTGCCTCGTGATTAATTGTAATAATCCACCAAATACTGTAATGTATTTTTGGGTGTGCAACAATGATACCCAGAAATCATTTAGACTACTGATTAATCCAGTTTGAGCTGGGTCTGTCCATTAAAGGATAAAAACCCTCACAGCATGAGTTTTTTCCATTTACAAATACTCGAACTCGATACCTTTACTTAAGCGGAACAAGTGTTTTACTATTTTAAAATGGTTGGTGGGTAAACATTAAATATTGCATTATTTGGAAGGTGGTTAAAGGAGAGTAAGAGGAAGAAATGAATGAGGAATTTTAATTTTGTTTAGATATAGTTAATACAAGAGCAAGGAAGGTAAAAATATTAAATTAATTAGTTGTATTATCCTCATATGAGTTTCTTAACAGAAAAGAAAAAAAGAATGACAACTAATCACTAAATTATTTATTAACAGTTCCACTTTCATTCAATCTTAATTCCAGATTGAAAAGAAAGTGAAATCTAGGAGGAGAAGTGGGTAAATATCTTGCCAAATTCTCCTTCACCTCCTACCTCCTTTCTACTTTTACCTCCTTACTTCTCCTGATTTTTTACGCTCTTTCACTGCTATCCAAACCGAGGACAAACTAAGAAAAATATGGGAGATGCTACAGTCTTACTTATACCATTAGAAGAAAGTACCTGTGCTTTACTTTCTATTGGATATGAGAATGCAGACCAAGCGGTACTTTTCCCGATGGTTAACAATGAACTGGATTGATCTAAGAATTTATGTTCTTCTAGTCTCTTTTTCTTTATTTTCTTGCATGTTCTGTAACATTTGCTAGTTCCCTAGAGTCACTTCTGTGGACAATGTCCCGTGCAGAACCCTTGACAAATGTAATATTTCAGTACAAGATTAAAAATATCACACAATGTAATGATTCTTTTTCTGGTAATCAATATAATGACTCTTTAAAATACAACATTTTAATACATTCCATCAATTTTAAGGTAGCTGTCGATATGGTATTATGTTTAAATAGTTGTTGACATGGAAAATTAGTTTAATTTTTATAAAATAAAAATAGAAAATTTGAAAAAAAATATTGGATCTTTTTCGATAATTAAATACATTGGACTTCATACAAGGGAATGACTGCCACTAGGGGTGTAACGAGCCGAGTCGATCCCAAATCTATCATGTTCAAGCTCGACTCAATTAGGAATTCGCGAACCCGAGCCCAATCTTGAGCTTGGGCAGGCCTAATATTTTGAGCTTGGGTTCGACTCGCGATAATAATCAAAAGCTCACCATGCCTAAACGAGTCAGGTTGAGAAAGGGAATGTAGGGTGGGTGTACGACGGGTTTGTCAATTGTTGAAGGCAAGGAGGAGAGGAGAAGAACGGGTTACGAATTGGAAATTTCTAAGTAAGAAAGAAAGAAGAAGAAAAAGAGGGTTTGTAGTGATGCTAGACACTTGGATTGATGATTTTTTTTATTCTTAAAAATAAACAATAGTGATAATAATTATAATATATGATAAAAAATTTCGTTTAAACTCATGAGTTTCTTGAGTCGAATATTACAAAGCTCGGCTCGGCTTATTAATATCGAGTCGAATTCGAGGTTTCATCGAGTCGAACCTGAACCATCCACGAATCATCCCATCTCATTTACACTCCTAGCATTAATATATATGTATGTATACATACGATAAAAATGTATAATATACTAACGCATTAGTTGAGATAGTTTCGTCGAATTGTGGCATCTCTCTTCTTCTAAAGTAAGGTCTCCAATTCGAATCTTATAAATAAAAAAATTCATATTTTAAGAGTTTCACATTTTAATGTGCCGATCCAATTTGAATATGAATTCATGATCCGTTGTACTTTCCAGGTAGTACATACGGAGGGCAGCAAAAGAGGTCCAGCGTGGGTAAGGCAAGAAAGACTGTGACAAGAGTCCTATATTATATTAGAACATTCTGCAATACTGATCACGCACGTGCGTGCCCTCATGCTCTCCTCTGTTTCAAACAATATTAATTAACATAAAAGCAAATTAATTGAAAAGATTAGAGCGCCTCTGGATCTCGAATTCAAATATTATAAATAAAAAAATTCATATTTCGAAAGTCTTATCCTTGACCGGCCACGGTCGGACTGAAAAAAATAATAGTAATTAAGAAAATAACATTCCATTTGTCTCTTTCTGGCTCGACAAGCATTTTATGTTATGTTGACAAAAAAAAGTATTTTTTTTAATGTTATTGGCTCCTCGTGAGTGATTTGGAGTGTTTTCTTTTTCATTATTGTGATTCGTATTAAAAAAAACTGAGGATTGCAATCGTGATTTCAGACTGACACGAGATATTAGTGTCTCGCCAAACAAGTTCCTTGTTTTTTTTTTTTTAATTAACTTACAAAAGAAGTCCATAGATCTACCTAAATAGAAGATAAAAGTCGAGATGTGGAAGCTCTAATATCGACGGTCGATGGCATGTCGAGGAACAGGGACCGGCTCTAACTCACTTCGATTTTTTGTGTGGATTTAGGGACGGTGGTGACGGCGAGCGCCCAAGTAATAATGGCGGTGATTGGATCGGGAGTGCTCTCCCGTGCACGGGCAATGGCCCGCAGCTGGGCTGGGTGGCCGGAGCGGCGGTCGTCATGGCGTTCTCTGCCACCACCTACTTCACCTCCACCCTCCTCACCGGTTGCTACATGTCACCGGGAAGCGAAACTATACCTAAACGGAAGTCGTCCAGGCCAGATTAAATTTCTGATTCTGATACATCCGATATTCAATTCAACTGACTTAATCCGTTCTCCATTTTTCTTAAATTTCAGAGCTTTTTTTTTTTTTAACAAGATTCGAATACCGTGCAGGATATTTCAGGAAAAAGAGGGGGGAATTGGGCTTGAGCCCTATCACTCGGGTGAAAAGACGAAAGAGCCCTTTTCAAGTTCGAAGTGGCTTCACAAATGGGGCTTCATTTTCCTGATTCCGAGCCCAGCTAGCTCTCAGAGATCAGTCCGAGTCGATGTTTGGCCCACACTAAACGGGCCCGTCCCCGAATGCCGAGCTTAAAATCAATTTTAATCAACTCTGCCGCACACTATTACAATCCGGTGCCGGCTATTAATCCCAGATACCGGCTCCGGGAGAATCAAACCCTAAACCTGACCTACTACTGCATGTTATCAGTTTATCGACAGGTTTGTCCCTCGGATGGTCGTGTATCCACTTTCATATGAAAAGACATGATTGCTGTTTCAAATGTTGACGACAGGCGATCTTGAGATGCCTTGCTGGTGAAAAGCGTGGCCGCCATCGTCACAATGTCGTCATCGGTCGGTGGCCCCCCCCCCCCCCCCCGGGGGCCAAAATGTCGCTCTTGATTCGTCGGGTGGAAAATGGCGGGAAGTCATATCCTGTATAATATATATATATATATATAGACATATTATTATACGAAAAATAAAAGTAGTTAGTCTCACTTTTTAAGCTCTAAAAATACCCTGATAGATGAGTGAAATGATAAAAATCACTTTTAAAATTATAAATACAACTAACTATTCTCTAATTTTCTCTTTTTCATAATTATATGTTTTATTTTTTATTTATGACAATTGTAAAATATAAAAAATATATATGCAAAATAATAATAATTAACTATATATTTAACTATTTTGTGTGTAGTACGAGTTCGCATCTAATGTGTGTGTATATATATATTTTTTTTTAAAGCAAAAGTTAAATATAATCAGATAATTTGTTAAAATTGTTGGGCTTTTTTTTTTGGAATTTATGTGCATAATTGCATTATAAAAAATTAATAATACATATTCTGCTTTTATTTAATTAACAGTGAAAATTTTAGGATTAAATCTACATCAATGTGAGCTACAGCGCTAGCATGGCACAGGAAAAGCCATTACACATTTCTTTTGCCATTGATTGTGCGGGAGGTTAACTTTTCTGTGATACTATTGTGGGAGAGGTACATGAGTAAATCGGGAGAAAGGAATAGGAAATAAATGAATGGAGATCCGGTCAAAAAAAACGATCCCGACATTTTTCCCTTGAACATGCCGGACTTGGGGGACGCGGACAGCAATCATTCCCTGAACTCGAAAAAACAATTAATTCTCCGTGCAAACCTTACTAATTTTATCTATATCTTTGGTGAATTATTTAATTTTGTCCCATGAAATACGTCATTAACTCTGTTGAGTTTCGTCCCTGGTTGAAAACCTTGGATCTGTCCCTGCCCTTGAAGTGTTTTATTTTTTTTGGGTAGTAAATGATCAATACATTAGTGAATCAAAAGATGAGAGTGAATTTAGATCTATTCCTTCTCCTCTATCCTCTGTAGAAGACCTAGAGGAATGGAGGTGATAGGGATAGGTCCAACAAAATGCTACGACAACGCCCAGCGGGCAAGGTTGTGGGCCAAGAAATTGTTTGCCCGATTAATATAGGCTATGGACCAAGAAGTAAAGGACAAAAGGTCATGTTTAATGCTATGTATGATGTCTGCGATGGCTGTTGCTGGAGGTAGTCCGGGAGCAAGGATTCCCTCGATGATGTCCTGGGCGTCTCCTTGGAGCAGGAGGTGCTGAACATTCATCGATGAGGCGCAGCGAACAACATGTAGGGTAGCGTGGGCTTCTCCCTTCGCCGGGTTGCTAGAGGATACGAAGAAGGACCGAGCGTGGAGCAAGGAGCCTGAGCTGTTGGTGCAGCCAACACCAATCTAGTAGCCTTGTGATGAAACAGCGAGGGCAAGCCATTGCTTCATGGTTGAGGTCAGCCGTCGTGAGACGTTATTTCTTATCTCGTTCGTGGTAAAATAAGTACAAAAGTTTGAATAATGTTATTTCTAGAATTTCACTTTGAACGGTAAAATTGCGATTATCGGAACATGTTTTAAGGAAATCAAAATCGAATCATCGGTCACTGTCTCGACGCGTAATCACGGCCCCATTAAAGAATAGATCAGAGATCACATCGACTGAATGAAACGGTAACTTAAAGCTGCTGCCAATCGACAGGGATTGGACTTCACCTAACCCAACCAAAGACATGCTTGCACCTAAAACAACACCACACTTTTTACCGCCAAACGCCGCCGTTTCCTCCAACAGTAGAGCGATCATGGCCATTTTCATCTACAGAAGATCCAAAATAATTGAACCTTAAAAACAGAACCGAACAAACCATCATGAATTAGTTGATGGTACCATTTTTTCCTTAAATAAATTCTTTATTTAATTTATATAATAAAAAAAATGATTATTAGAGTTTAATTATAAGTGGACTAACCTGATAAGAAGAAAATTTATTGTTCAAGTTTTATAAATAGAACAAATTTATGATTAAGAGAATTTTATCCATAGGTAGACCAACCTGATTCAAACAATTCCAAGGACTTAGTCCTGTGGTACGGAGAAGATGAAGTGTTCTTGCCAACCTGACTCATACAATACCATTTGGACATGTCCGGATCTCTAGGTTTGTCCGGCCACGTGCGAATATGATAATAGTAGTTGTTTTTTATTACTAATTTTTTTATATATATTATCCGATATTCAAAAATTCAATGAGCTTCATTGTCGGAAAATTACTATACATGAATTTTCTGATTATTAGATTAAAAAAGAAGCGGCGGAAAATCAGTTTTTTTTAAAAATATAATTTTTACAACTCTATTGGCACTCTCTTTCTCCAATTCTCTTCTCTGTTCCTTTCTTTTCCCATTATTCCTCTTCGTCTTGTCTCTTCCCGGAGCTGCAAGCCCTAGCAAAGTCCCAGGACGCATAGCACCAGTTCGCAGATCTGGTCTGGTACTCCGTGCGGCTGGACGTGCCAGTTCTTTCATCCGTACGATCAGCTTCCCGCGTTGGCGAAGTTCGAGGACAAGGTCTTTATCCCATTGATCTAGTTTGGCGTTCGTTTCGGTTTCGATGTTAGCAATGTCGCTGAGCTGCTCCGAGCTGATTTTTCTCCTGCCCTCTACATAGAATGTTGCTGTTGGGTGCTTCATTGTGGCAAAAAAAGTGCTCTTGTGTGCGTTTCATTGAGATGGTGTTCCATGTTTCTGTCTCTGTCCCGGAGGTTTCATCTGCTGTGCACTTTTCAGCTTTGAATTTATCCTGGCCACTGTTTTCACCTCATATTGTACTCATTGAAAACCCGACTAAAGGCCGTTCCTTTTTTGAATATGAAACGACACCCCAGAAAACTAGGAATGCATATTGCCTCTTTCACTGGTTATTCATGCTGTTCTCTTTCTCCTTTTATTTGTAGCGATTGAATGTCGAAATTTGAAAATTTTCCAAATGAGGTATTGACCAGTTTTTCACATTATATTGAAATGCTATCAGGGTGGAGCATGCTACAAGAGCTACATTGATGGTGTATCTCAATATTGTGGCAACTTTCTATTTCTGAACTGAAAGTTGCTTAACAGTGTAGTTGGTGCATATTTGGAGATTCACTTTGAGTAGAAGATCAGATAAAGGTTGAATCTTCGGTTCTGGAAGTGTAGTGTAGGTGTAAAAAGGGGATGCAACATTTTGGCATCCCGAATTACATATGTTTCGGCGTCTTGGGTGGTTTATTGGTCTGAATAATAAAAGCTTTTCGCCAAAAAGGTTACCCGATGCCAAACCACACCCAGCTAAGGTCAAGCCAGCGGTTATTATGGATACAATGCAGGAGATTGCCATTTATATCTATAGATTTCACAACTTGGATCTTTTTCAACAAGGGTAAGCATTAATCGGCCACTTCTCTTTTATTGTTTTATTTGTTTGTTCTTCCATATTTAGCGAGAATCATACAGTTATTCTCATTACAATGTTTATATGCTTGTAGATGGTATCAACTCAAAATTACCATGAGGTGGGAGGACGATCAGTATTCTTCTCCAGGAACTCCAGCTAGAGTTGTTCAATATGAAGGTACTTTATTGTGGAGTTCAAAGTTCTCTCCCTGGTACCTTTTTATGGAATATAAGATGTATGGAGAATATGACGTGTAAAGAAGAAATGTACATTTTTTGGCCCAATCAAGATAAGACTGCAAGATTCACAGGACCTTTATTTTTTTTTTCTTTCTCTTGAATGTATCTGAAATATCGCCATATCTTGACTTATAAACCAGTTGTATTGGGAATAGGTTGCGGAATTTACCTGATTTCTTGAAGCTCTGATGAGATAGCACAGTCTAAAGGGACGTTGATGTTGTTTCCTCAAGGAAGATGTTGTAATCATTAAGTTGGAAATCTAATTGTCAGCAAAAACTTTCAAAGTTTCTCTATTTACATCTTTGATCTTGGATTCTGACTTTTTTTTATTGAAAATGCATATATCATGGTGCACTTTAAGGTTAAGGCAATTTCATGCTTAGTTGGAAGAAGACATAACCATTATCCAATTTAAAAAAATTAAAAAATTTACTTGCTTCAAGAAATGTGCCTTTTCGTTGATAATCATGTCAGTGGTATCAAATCTCTGTTGAGCTACCTGTTGTGGAGCCATGTAGTCTTGTAAGAACTTATGTGAAAAAAGGTTGTATCAGGCAATACATGATTATAATTGCAAATTGGTGATCCAATCTTATTAAAGATCTTCCTGTATGAAGTGATATTTTACAATTATGTAAATCGGTTCAACACCCAAGTTCCTTTCTTGATGTATGTTGCACATTCTTGTACGACTTAATGCGGTCCAAATTTTCTGAAGTAGCACTGGTATCTCACCATGTTCTATGTTGATCGGATTTTAGATATTACAATAAATAATCTGGGATAAATGATTAACCTATTCTTTGTAGATGTATGTCAAAGACTCTAAGATTTAAACAAAAGTTGTAAATTATGAACCATCAACTTATTCAAGCTCGGAGTTACAGTAGAATTCCTTTTCCCAAGATAATAACCTACACCTATCATGTATAAACTTTTTATTTTCATTTAATGCTTATTGTGGAATCTGCTGTGAATGCATGGTTCAAGAATCGCTCACATTTACCACGGGATTCTCTAAAACATTTCTGGAATGAAGAAATAAGTTGTACCATTAAATGAATCTTTTTGCTTATTTAAGATTTCGATGTTCAGAGGATTTGATCCTCCATAGAAATCTAGTTCATTTGATATGTTATGGAAGTAATCTTGGAACTAAGAGCTGAGAATAGAAAAAAATATTGTTTGAGCTGCAGCCCCTGATCTTGGTCCTGAAGACATAGTTGGAGTTTGGAGGATTGACGACACAGACAACAGTTTCTCTACTCAGCCTTTTCGCATAAAATATGCTAGGCAGGATGTCCTTCTATCCGTCATGGTCTCATTCAACTTATCCCTGGGAAAATTTGAGGTGATGATCTATTTTTTGCATTTTTTATTTGAATGAAAGAATTAATAGAGGGGAAGGCACCTTTTATATACATAGAAAGCTACTTGATTTGGTAAGCATATATAATCTAAGATAACTGCCTTATCATCCATGTAGAGCTGAGGAAATTAGAGAAGGAGATGATTTTAAAGATTGATTTTAAGTTTTTGATTGGAAGGCATTATTAGAGGATTCAAAAGATTTGGCAAGATTTTCTTTTATTATGTACAAGTAATGTCTTTGTGATCCTCTGAGTAGAATATTCATCAGTCCATGACAGGAGATTCTTTCCATCCTGGCAGTATTGGAAGCGGATTTTGGCACAGAATTACAATAATGTTTTTGCCTTTTCCTTTGGAAAATGGAGCAAACGCTAGTCCTTATGCAATCTGGTTTTGGGGTCACTAGATTGCACATAATCTTTCTGTCTTTTGGAGTGGAAACTAGCTGAGTTTTTTGTGCGACCAATTAATGTATTGCTCTGTTCCATATGGAAAGTTTAAGTCAAGCACCTGACGTTGATATCTTACAACTGTTTAATTTCCAGGGTCCATCCACATATGCTGTCATATTGAAGTTTGAACTCATGTATGCTCCCATCTCTGCAAATGGGTGAGCAGTCTAACCTTTTGTCCTGGCTAGTTTAGCGCATAGAATTAGCACATAGAAAGGTTGATTGAAGTTGGATTGGACTTCAGAAAAATATAAAGAGACTATTACATAAGTTTTGGGACAATATTGATAGAACAAAACTGATAATATTAGTTTATTATATGAAGGTCCACAGTGCAGACCTCTCTGGATGCTTGCAGTGCTGCTGTTCATGAGTTTCGAATTCCTCCAAGAGCTCTTCTTGGATTACACTCATATTGCCCTGTTCATTTTGATGCCTTCCATGCTGTGCTTGTTGACACGACTGTTCACATCAGTCTATTGACAGCTGGTTCACATGTTTCACCTCCAAAGGTACCCAGGTTTGTCACAGTTTCATCTTTAATTGTTCAATTCTTGTCAAATTTTTGAATTTTGGATTTCAATTTGATTGTGCAGTGATTTGTTTTATCTGATTCCTGTGACCTTTTTAGTTTGTGAAATGACATCTCTAATTGATTTCAGTGGTTCTCATACCTTTGAAAATGGTGAGAGATTTGCTGGGTTGGGTCAGGTGAGTTTCTCTTTCTATTTGTTTTCTTTATTTATTTGTTCATTTGTTTTCTGTATTTGTTTGTTCATTTGCTTTCAACAAGTCTTCTTTGTTTTGGGGTTATTTTCATGCTGACTTACATTTCTGTTATAAACCAAAGTTCAAACAAATTCGTGTCATCTACACATTCCTCTGTTACTTGTTTGCTGTCATCTTATTAATACTGCAACCAATGACTCCAGAGTGGATCAATGCTGCATGAGATATCATTTGTATTTTTTCTATTAAATGATTTTATTAATTAAGTGATTGACATGGTTGGATAACCATCAGATATACAAAAGGTGACAAAAATTTGATCTAAGCCCAAATTGGCATAGATCATGAGCCCGACGGTTGTCCATACATGAAACCCAAGTCCATCGCCAATCCAAAAAATAAGATAATAGAGTAATAATGTGTGGTACTGAGTTCCGATTCCCCGTGGAGAGTCAAAAAGCAAGGAGATAGCTTCTACTAGAAATAAAGCATCACAATCGATCCAAATCCTATCCTTTCCTCGGTCCAGAGCTTGTTGAATTGCTGCGATGCTACTAAAACCACATATGCTGCTTGAAATCTTTCATGCTGCTTCAAATCTTTCTATCTGCTTTTGTTAATTTCCTGCCCTCGCACTTCATGTATTGACAATCTATACTTGGACAGGCTTTGGATCAATTGGCTTCTGTGGACAAAAAGCATATTGCAGTTTTAAGAGCTTTGGTTGCAGCTCGCGATATATTACTTGAAGAACTACGAACGCTTAGCAAAGCTATCGACCGAGCTATTGATTTTTCAGATATTGAGTCAGAAATCGATGATAAGACATTGTCTGATCTGCAAGCATATTTGGATGCTGTAGATAATCAAGCTTCTGGGCCAGGCAAGCCACAAAATGTTGTCGAGGTCCCTACTGTATTTAGTTGAAAGGAGGATCTTTTTTCCCTAGGAGTCTGCTAAATGTTTAAGTTATTAACTAGATTTTTTCTTCTGGTTCTTGAACAGGGAGCAAATCAAAGTGTGGACATTCCAGATGATGGATTGCTTCGTTCCTTATCTAGAGATTCTTTGATGCATTCTTTCCACTTGTTGGGTGATCAAGTTTTGTACTTGTGGAATACTTTCCTGAAGTTCCACAGGTTTCATTCTTTTCATTCTAATTACTTAAAACAAATCTCTCATTGCCATTCTATCAAATTTATTTGCATATTTCTTACTACTCAATAAAAAAGTAGACTCGGTAAAATCTGATGCTTGAGCATCAAGCCAATGGTTTGCATTGTCATCTTTGGGTATTCATTTAATATTATCTTATGTATATTTCAGGGCAAACAAAACAAGTATAATGGAATATCTGCGTGATGCATGGGCTATTGATCGAAGAGCAGAGTGGTCGATATGGATGGTCTATACAAAGGTTGAGATGCCCCATCATTATATAAGCAGTGGTTCTGATGAGCAGCCATCTCACAACAGGAAAGTTTCAAGTTTGTGGAAATTAGATGATGTAAGAAATAAAAACCAACAAATTTCGTTTCTACTTTCTTCACTTGCCGTCCGGTCTGTCTTCAGCATATCTTACATCGCTTTTGAACCATTTTACAGCCAGCCCAGAGTGCAGCTATGCGAGCTGAGCTTCATCGCCGAAGTATTGCGCAAATGAGGGTCTCTCTCCCCATCCCTCTCTCTTCCCTTCTCCTCCTTCCCCCTACCCACCCTCTTTTTCGACTTTGGTTTCATAGCTATCGCTTCATGCAGATAAATCACAGGTCGATTCAAGACCTGCATATATTTGGAGATCCTTCCCGTATTCCAATTGTAATCATAGAGCGTGTCGTCAATGCACCAAGGAGATCCGTTAGTGTCAATTCATACTTAAGTCATTTTGATTTTAAAGACACGGCGAGCTTGCTCAGTGGATCCAGCCTTGAAACTACGAAAAAGGAATCTGTTGCTGGTCCACATCAAAATGGCCGTATTCTGAAGGTGGTTGTTTTTGTGCACGGATTTCAGGTATGCTACATAGCCGATAACTGTGTATGTCTTTTCCCTTCATTACTGTCCTTCCTTTATACCATGGTTTTTGTATTGTCCATGCCATAAGATGGCTTGCATTTTAAGTTCTATTTTCGTTTTTTCTTTGATGTAGCTAGGTTCTCAACAACTTCTAGATCTTACGCATCTATGCTAAAGTAGTTTGTTGCTACTAAGCACAAATAAAATGATTTGGCTTTTTAATGCAAATCTGAACAGGGACATCATCTTGATCTGAGGCTTGTTAGGAATCAGTGGCTCTTGATAGATCCGAAAATAGAATTTCTCATGTCAGAGGTAAATGAAGACAAAACATCAGGAGATTTCAGAGAAATGGGGCAGAGGTTGGCCCAGGAAGTGATAGCGTTTCTCAAGAAGAAAATGGATAAAATCACTAGAACAGGAAGCTTAAGAAATATCAAGCTCAGTTTCGTTGGGCACTCTATTGGGAATATTATTATCAGAACTGCACTGACGGGTATGCATGCCATTACTTTTTGTGTCAGTGCCTTTCTTATCATGTCCATTTTCAATTGAAACTCATGCTTTTGCCTATGCAGAGGGCATCATGGAACCATATCTGAGATATCTCTATACATACATTTCTATTTCCGGGCCACACTTGGGGTATTTGTACAGCTCGAACTCCTTATTTAACTCTGGATTGTGGCTTTTGAAGAAGCTGAAGGGCACTCAGTGTATTCATCAGCTCACGTTCACCGATGATCCTGATCTTCAAAATACATTCTTGTACAAACTTTGTAAGGTAAGTAAGTGGAAATTTTTATGGCCCATAGAGGAATCTCTCCCTCTCTTCCCCCAGCCCCTCGTTCTCGCTCGTTTAAGCCACTGGAATACTTTAAGTCATGAGATTCTCAGAGGATCTGTTTTCCCCTTATTTTTCAGCACACGACACTGGAGAACTTCAGGAACATTGTTCTTCTGTCCTCGCCGCAGGTATGGTTCCCGTTCTTTATAATTTATAAAGTCATGCTCTGATTTTACTCGATGTGAACACTGGTATTTTACTCGAGAATGACCTATATGCTTCCTTGAGGTCAGCTAGAAAGATGTGGTTCAAGAGATTGATACATGCTCTTCTCATATCGCCTTTTGAAAGGGAGACTGAGGATGCCACAAGGAATCCACATGTACTTTATAAAATTGATCAGCTGTTTATCCATGTTGGGAATTGTCTCGTTACCCCTCCGGCATCATGTAAATTCATCAATGCTATTTGTCTGTCCCAGGATGGGTACGTTCCATACCATTCAGCCCGAATAGAATTCTGCCAGGCATCCGTGACCGACCACTCCAAGAAGGGCAAAGTCTTTCTGGAGATGTTGAATGATTGCTTGGACCAGATACGTGCCCGGTCCTCCGAGCATCGGGTCTTCATGCGCTGCGATGTCAACTTCGACTTCTCCTTGCATGGGAGGAACCTCAACACCTTCATCGGTCGCACTGCCCACATCGAGTTCCTCGAGTCTGACATATTTGCCAGGTTCATCATGTGGTCATTTCCGGAACTCTTCCGGTAGAAAACTTCTTGGATGCCCACATCGAGTTCCTCGAGTCTGACATATTCACCAGACGCATCCAGATTTGTGTGGCAGATCTACGTCTCTTATCTAATGCTGCATGAATAGGTCACCCGCGGCATCCGAGATTCTGCAAATTACTGCAAGCTGTTTCAGCTGACCGAGGACACGAGGCCATCAATGTCAAAGCTCAGTGGTCTTGGATGGTGGGGTACTACCTTAGTGTCTCCGCTCTTAGCTTATCATTGAGTAGGTTTTGGGTTAGGATTGTTGTACTTGTATATAAGCAGAGGCTACGGTTGACTGCTCTCTGTAGCGGTTATTATCAGTGTCGGATCATATTCTATAAATAATACCCCTTTGATTTATCAAAAAAGCACCTTTTGAAATTGAAGGTTATCAATGGAGGCATCATCTACAGGTCGTCATATAGATGAGGGATTTAGAGGGGTAGTTCTATTCTTATTTGACAAAATATTTAGAATGGTTATAGATGGTTAACTCTCTACAGAACAATTTTCCTTCTCTCCAATTTAGAGAGATTTTCAATTCGGGGAAGCTAGGGGACAGAGGGATGTTAATGTTTTGGATACAAAAATATTCCTCCGTTGAGAAATTATACGTAAAAAATGAAATAAAATGATGAAATTATCTTTGAAGTGCTTTGTAATTTCTAGATAGTAATAATATTTCAAATAAGATTTTTCCTTTAGCTCTCAATACAATACAAACAAGCTGTGATCTTTTTTTTTTTTTTTAATTGTTTTTAATTAGAAACAAACTAGCTGTAATCGATCGGCTTGACATCATCTCTCAATTTAAACAAGCTGTAATCAACCAACTCGACAACGACAACTTTGCAGTTAGTCCTCTTGATTTTGGTAGCGGCCCCATGTGAGATGCCAATTAACAAACTGATTGGCAAGCCTCTGATATTAAAAGCAGAACTATCATAGCAGTTGTAATGCGGGTA
Organism: Lagerstroemia speciosa; assembly: GCA_037672795.1. Lineage (NCBI taxonomy): Eukaryota > Viridiplantae > Streptophyta > Magnoliopsida > Myrtales > Lythraceae > Lagerstroemia > Lagerstroemia speciosa. Next base: position 755,150 of record CM075292.1, read on the forward strand.
GGTACATAGTTGTCCGACAGAGGATAGGCCACGTAGACGCTCACAGGAAAGTACATAGTAATTCAAGACAGACACCATGACAGCACAGACACCAGAACACACAGGTTTTATGACATCAATATTCATCTCCTTCATCCCCATCTTCACCCTCAGCGGACTCAGCTCCCACCTCCTCATAATCCTTCTCCAGTGCAGCAAGATCCTCGCGGGCTTCAGAGAACTCTCCTTCCTCCATGCCCTCGCCCACGTACCAGTGCACGAAGGCCCTCTTCGAGTACATGAGGTCAAACTTGTGGTTGATGCGGACGAACACCTCGGCAACGCTGGTGGAATTGGAGATCATGCACATGGCCCTCTGCACCTTTGCAAGGTCTCCTCCAGGGACCACAGTGGGAGGCTGGTAGTTGATTCCGCACTTGAATCCAGTAGGGCACCAATCCACGAATTGGATGGTTCGCTTGGTCTTGATCGTGGCCACAGCTGCGTTAACGTCCTTGGGGACGACATCTCCACGGTACATGAGGCAGCAGGCCATGTACTTACCATGGCGAGGGTCACACTTGGCCATCATGGAGGAAGGCTCAAAGGCGCTGTTGGTGATCTCGGCCACGGAGAGCTGCTCGTGGTAGGCCTTCTCAGCTGAGATAACTGGGGCATAGGAGGAGAGCATGAAGTGGATCCTCGGGTAAGGCACAAGGTTGGTCTGGAATTCAGTCACATCCACATTCAGGGCGCCATCGAACCTCAGAGAAGCAGTGAGGGATGAGATCACCTAAAATGAACAAGACTCGAGATTACTTCCACAATCACTATTCATATATTGAATTTTAATTGGGATATTGACAAGTCAAAGGGATTCTGGCATTACCTGAGAGACAAGGCGGTTCAGATTGGTATAAGTAGGGCGCTCAATGTCAAGGGAACGCCTGCAGATGTCATAGATGGCTTCATTGTCGAGGAGAACGGCTACATCAGTATGCTCGAGGAGGGAGTGGGTTGACAGGACGCTGTTGTATGGTTCCACGACAGAAGTGGAAACTTGGGGAGACGGATAAACAGTGAAACTCAGCTTTGACTTCTTGCCGTAGTCCACAGAGAGACGCTCCAAGAGAAGGGATCCGAGGCCAGAGCCAGTGCCACCTCCAACAGAGTTGAAGACAAGGAAGCCTTGTAGCCCAGTGCAATTGTCAGCAAGCTTTCGGATCCTGTCCAAGCAGAGATCGACAATCTCTTTCCCAACTGAGAGAAAAAATTGAGAGAGAGAATTTTAAGAACGTGATGAATCAAGAGACAACCAAACAGAGAATTTTTTGCGACGAATTAATGAACAATCTCATACATGATCAACACCAAAAAGGATGCAAATTATTACTTGTGTAGTGACCACGAGCAAAGTTGTTGGCAGCGTCTTCTTTGCCACTGATGAGCTGCTCGGGGTGGAACAGCTGGCGATAAGCTCCAGTCCTCACCACATCAATGACAGTGGGCTCGAGATCAACAAAGACAGCACGTGGAACATGCTTTCCAGCACCTGTCTCACTGAAGAAGGTGTTGAAGGCATCATCACCTCCGCCGACAGTTTTGTCACTTGGCATCTGGCCATCAGGCTGCAAAACCAAAGACAAAGAGCAACATTAGAGCTCCGCCCAACATAATTTCAGCAGCGATACTGAAAGATATGGCGGCATCTAATCTAGAATGAATCGCTTCATATACGAACATGTCGGAAGTTGCACAGATCAATGAATCACACACATTTCAATCTTGGCAGAGAAATTGCTATATATAATTCAGTTCAGCAACGAAATTGCACAGAATTCGCAAACAGCAGGATCCACATCAATTTAGCAACGAAAATCAACGCTCACTCTCACCAAAGACACGGTACTGAACCATCCTAAGACAAGGCGTTTTCACGAGACAAGCTCAGATCAAGCCAGCTAATCGACACAAGAGATATCGGACGGAAATTCAAGAGCAAATGTGCTTTGAAGCGCAGAACCGAGGAAACAAGGACGGAAATGCGTAAAAAAACGCCAATCGGACAAAACCTCGAACAAACTCACAGAACTTACTCTAGCACCAAACCGAACACTGATCGATGCCAATGTGCAATCAGATCCAAAGAAACGAAGAATTTACCTGAATGCCATGCTCGAGACAGTAGAGCTCCCAGCAGGCATTTCCGACCTGAATACCGGCCTGACCGATGTGGATCGAGATGCACTCTCTCATTTTCGCCAATCGGAAAGCGACCGAGGGATGCTCGAGAAAAGATCGGATTGAGAGAGCTAAGAAGAGGGAAGAAGAGAAATCGAAGCTCGGCGTTTATTAAGACGCCGTCTGAAATGTGATGAGGATGCAGAATCGGTGATACCAGTGTCGCTTTATATAGCAGGGAGACGGTGCCAGCGGGAAATTTTTTTTGGGGGGAAGAAAAATAGAAATTTTAAAAGAAAATATCTGGTGGATTTAACCACGGTTGGTTGGACTCAACCCTGGTTTATTAGTTTTCAAATAATGGTTTTGGTAGCCAAGGGAAGAAAGGAGGGAAGACGAGGGGTCGGCTGGAATGGGGAATGTATGTTGTGTCATTGGTGTGCGTGGGTATTGGGTAAAATCAAAATCGGTTAGGACTTGTTCATGGGTAAATTTTGGATGGGTACCTATGAATTTGAAATAGAGTCCTGATAGTAGATTGTGGGACCGCAACTGCTTCTAATCACACGATACCCGAAGGTGGAATCGAGTATGTGAATAAAATAATTAATTCCAATAGGTTATAACTCTCTGGATCAGACTTCACTTCTCGTATTTCTTTTTGTCAATAAAAAAATATAGGTAAAACACGCGGACATCCCAAACTCCACCTCTCGTATTTTTTTAATCAATAAAAAGTTGGGGTGCGGCACGAGAATTTCCCAGGACTCTACCTCGTGTTATTTATGTTGTCGAATATTGCTAATTTGATAATTTATGTATTTACTAGTACATAGAGTTGGAGATCGAACAAAGAAGCTATGGTTGATTAAAATCAGACATGCAGACCAGTTTTCATTTATCCACCCGACTCCGATTCCGACTCCGACTATGCTGTGACTAGGACTTGAATTGGAATCGGTTCTAACTAATTTCTATTCTTCTAAAAAATTGAATTTCCTTGGGGTCCAAAAACATACCCTGTGTGGAGATAGTTACGAGTTTGCCATCGATCCTCTCGCCCAGACCAATTGATAGGACAGACGGATCATCGTACGTCGGGCCAGTACCGTCATTCCGCGGCTCTGGTGAAAGCAAAGGGCAAGGGACTGTTTGCTTAAGGTGGAAGGTGGGGCCCGGCTCACCATCAACATGGAGTGTTTTCTACGACTAAATCAATCATCGGGCCCGGCCCAGAGTACGACTGCATAATCCTTGTCGGGTAGAACAGTTTTCTTTTTTCTCAATAAATTTTTCTCTGACCAGTGTCGGTATCCAAAAAGGCACAAAGTGTCTAGAAGCAGAAGCAAAATATAAGGTATAAAATAACACACCAGAGTTTCATCAATGAGATTTAAATTCGGGATCTCTTGGCACTTTTCCGAGTCAAAGAGAAGGCCAAGAAAAAGAAGACCCCAGAGAGTGGTCAAAATAACCTGCCATTTGGGGTTCGAAGGAGCAAGCAAATGGACTGCAGAGGCTGCAGAAAGATTCTTAAGCTATTCTTCTGCAGATTTGGTTGCTAAGAGCATCTTCATTGCCAAGAACCAAGGTCTGGCAAGAACAGTAGCCATACAAGAAGTCTCCCATCTCAGATTTCATTCAAGAAAGCAGAAAACCTGAGCCCTTTGTCTCAAACCAGAGAGTTTCCTGACAGCAAGCAAGTCGAGAAGGAATGAGAAGATAACAGTTAACCACACCAACTCTTTCATTGATCCTGTCTTCCTGATCCAGGTCGAAATTTGTCCTTTGTCCCATAAACTACGTGTGATCAAAGCTAGGAACGTAGTCCATATTATGAACTCAAAGAATGATAATATCCCAAAAAAGTAGCATTTAGGAAAGGGGAGCATTTATTAGCAATGAATTTGATCAACAGACCCAATCAACCATTAAGAGCAAAGCAATCCTGTACAAGCAGAAACATCAAGCACAACAGTAAACGTACTGCTGCACCGTACTGTTGTGGTCACTCTATTTCAAAGAACATAGACAACCCTCTACGTAGTTTCAATACATAGAATCAAGGGGTAAAAGGGAACAGTAGCAGCATGGCAACGTATGCAAGCATAATAGCTTCTGGAATCTGCAGAGAAGGAAGAAGGAATCTATGGAGGAGGGAACAGAATAATTTTTGATAGGAAAATAGTGATATTTCAAAGATGGAACTGATGCTGATTTCAAGGATAGAAGAAATTGTCCTCTGTCTAGCATTTATTGCTCTAGATTTTGTGTAGTTTCTCCATTAATTATTGTTTTCTTAATCCTTTCAAACTCTAGAGATAATTTGGAAACAGAATCCACTAGAATTATTTTTGGTCAGTCAATGGGGAAGATGGCCACGCAACAACATCATTACTCATGAGCAGAAAACAGTTTCCAACAATTTTCCAAGATAAGAATAATCATACATTGCTCATCCAGTTCAATAACAAATGCATGATACATAACTACATCTAGAGAATATATCATAATGATCATCACATCTAGCATGAGAAAAAGGCAGAGAATAAAAGCAGGAGGATGGATGAATGAAATATTCAACTTCTAATCAATCTAATGGCCTAGATTATACTAGAATAGGATAAGAAGAGCTATAGTTGTCTAGTCATGAACTCAGGGCGAAAGCATAGGACTTTATGCCAAAAGGTGAGGAAGAAGACTAGTAGCTTGCTTTTGCCACTCTTCAGGCTTGCCATTGATTCAAACAACGAAAAATTAAGTGCTGGAACTCAAGTCAGAGGTTCATATCTGCTTCAGAATTAAGGTAAGATCGACATTGCATTGTCATTTGAAATGGTTCAAACTTTTAGAAAATTACCATAATGTTGACTTAGAAACTTGACTCAGCTTGGACCTCTGTGAGCTTCCGGTGAAATTTCACAGGGAAAAGGGCCATCACTGAGTAAACTGAGGACCTTAGAATAGAAATTAGAAAACATTTTATGAAAATTAAGGACCCAGTGAGAAACTTCTAGGACAGGTGCTAGTGACATCAACTGAATAACCTTGAGCTAGTCCAATCCTGCCCAAGTTGAACCACCTATTATGCAGAAAAAAGGCATGGTGAAGAAGACCTTTATTGTCGGCCGAAAAAGAATAAAACCTTTATTGTCATGATATGCAAAAGTGAACACCACAGAATAAGTCAATGACACCTAACTGGGTCTTCTATGCAATGCAGCGAAATGGGAACAGTAAATGCTAGGGTTACCACTTCAATAGAAGTTGTAACCACCAAAGTACCCAAAAGTGGAATTATAAATTTTATGGTTAACGTAGGAATTCCTCGACAATCTAAGATTTCAACTGCAGCATTCATGTCAATGCCACATGCTTCCAAGCTGAAATTAAGCAACCAAAGTTGCCAATGCTACGCAGCACAACAATCACACAATCATGAAACTTTTATGGCATCAGTAATTGAGCATGAAAGGTAACAAATAATAAGTCTTTTATGAATGAGTGGCACACAGCACTTTACAAGAAACAAGTTAGGCCTATCATTTCATCCATGATCTAAATGTGACATAGTTTCCTATAGTTATACCTCACAACAGATGTAAAAAAAGACACCAGAACACCGCATTATGGTTAAATATCGTTTTTTTTTTTTTTTTTTACGTTAACTATCCCTAAGAAAAGAGAAAGTGTTCAATATCCAAGTGAACTTAAAGGTAACTGCCATCAAACACTGCCAGATCCTAGCACATCCATTTGGATCCAGTCAAGAGAAAGAAGCTCAATAGCAAACAATACTCATCATCTTAAAGCAGGAATATGAACCATGAAGACAATGTAACCTTGGTCAATATGAGAATCTTGCATGAACAATCATGAAATCATTTGCATACTATACACTTCTTCCCTGATCAAGCTTTTCATAATAATAGCATTAAATGAGAGTTCCTATGTATACGATCAACTCAAATCAAGATACTTAATTTAACATACAAATGAACCAGATTTTTAATCTCCTTCACAGCCCAATGCCTGAAATTGCACCAGATACAGTCAATGTAAACAATCACACGCATTTAGGTTTCCTTTCTTTTCTCATCTTTCAGGTTCAGCTGCAATTCCAGAAAATCGAATCTTTCTTGTTCTCTTTCCCTCTACGGGCACAGACAAAAGGCTCAAGAAAACATTCAAGAAACTGTGAAAGGAAAAACGCCTATTCATTGATAAATCTATCCAATAAACTCAATGTTCCAGAACAAGACATGTCAGGAGCATGCAAGATCCTCACAGAAGAGAAGCTGAAGAGTTAAGACCCTACCCACAAACTAAGCATCTCCAAAAAAATACATACATTTCACAATGTAAACGCCATTCCAAAATGCTCCACGCTGTGAAGAACTGTATGCCCCTCGTCATCCTTTGAAGATATCCAGTATATACAGCAGCAGCAGCAGCAGCAGCAGCAAAGGGAGGATAAAAAAGAGACTGACCCAAGAATAAGGAAGTTAGAGAGAGAGATATGAGGAGTGAAATTTGTACATGGGATGATGCCTGGCTCCATCCTGTCTGCCCAAGTAACGCAGAAAAAACGAGCTACATAGTCGGTAGTCGAGCTCCTCCGATTCAGAAGACTACGCTCGAGGGGACTCCGCCTTCTTCCGCCGCGGAACAGAAGAGACCCCGCGACGGACCTTTCAAGGCGACGACCTCCGGCGGTTTCTCGGCGGGGGTTTCTTGATTTGCAGGGTTCGCGGGAGGGGGAAACGGCGAGAGAGGGAGCCCACGGTCCATTGGCAAATGGGGTTTCTCCTTTCCCATTGAAAGGAGAGGGGGTCTGCTCATCAATGCCGAATTTGGGTGAAATGAGAGCGCTGCTGTCGGAGCTGCATTGGGAGATTTGGGGGAGTGGTGTCAGAGGGACGTGAGGAAGAATAAGCCATATTTGTTTTCCGTCGAAATGAAAAAATTTTAAATTTATTATAATTTGAGAGATTCAATATGTTTTTATCTTTAATTCAACGAGTTTCATTTCATTCGTCAAATGTTACCCGTAAAAATCTTATGATATAGAATTTCATACCCGACGACTGACAATACAAAGTTCGAATTTTTCATATGAAAAATCTGATTTTTACATGCAACCAACATTCCTAGTTACGAATACGACGTAACCTTTCACATTAAAAAATATTCACGCCAATGCTAGATTCCAAATGGTAAATCCAGCATCTGTAAATCCGACACGGACAGGATTAGCCTTGAACCCATTAGCTCCCATGCACTTTCTGATAATTAATGGTTCGAACCGGATCACCAAGATTAAATTTTTCTCCTTTTTCTGACATTTTCTAAATTTAGATTTAATATAAATGCAAAACAAAAAGCCCATAAAATAATGTTCCCCTAGCTAGCTAGATGCAGATGCGATTTGGAATTATTTTGGATCTTCTTAGGAAAAATAAATACAAAGAATACTAATAGACAATAGCAATTGTTATATTTTAGTCGAAATTCATTGGATTCCATATGGCAGATGCCATGGCATGTATCTAAAAAAATTACCAACTCTTCTTTGAAATACATCTGGCTCAAGCATGAAATGAGATACTTTGTGCCTCGGTTTAGAGCGATTGAATTAAGAGTTAGGTTTGATTCGAGAAAGATGAACGTTCAGCATCTTGAGAAAGATTGATCACACGCTCTTCAAGTTGGTACTACCATCCAACCGCCATAACCAATTCAAATCCGTGACGGTGTTTGAAAAAAAAAAGAAGGGATGATATCTCTCGTGACGAGTCAGTATTCAGTATTTTAAATCCTTGCACGTGTAACATTGATGCTTGAAATTTATAAAGGCTCTACACGCATCAAGACTTAAAAGTAATTTACTTAAACGAATTCGTACTTAAAAGGCTTTACACGTAGACGACGAAACATTTGCTCAGCTCTCATGACCAAATTGCCTGAATTGATGGGCTTCCAGTCGGTGGAGAGGCGATCGTGGGCCGAGGCTGAGATTACCTTGTTCGGCACGAGCCAGAAACGTAATTCAGCGTAGCCCCTCCATCGATCGAACGCAACATTAGTAATTTTAAACCTTTATCTTCGCGTCGGTTTATCTGATAAATAAGTTCTCAGGTTTAAATTTTGATACAACTTAGCAAATAATTTTAACCTTTATTGGCCAACCCATCATTAACTTGATTAGTAACTATTCATATTCTCATGGTGAATATTATTTTTATGGTTTTTTTTATGTATACATACACGCATGCACAGTATTACCATGTAGCAGTACTTACGTGATGATATCATCCAATCAGAATCAGTTAATATTATACTAATTTTTTATTTTTTAGATTTTATAAAAAAATTATATAAATAACTTATTGTAATTGACCGGTGTTACCACATAGGTAACACGGTGGCAGAGGAGACTTTCTCGCACAGGAGACGCCGCCATTGACGACAAGCTGGAGATTGAATCAACGGGGTGGTGAACGATTGCTTGAGGTTGAGCTTGAGCATCAAAAGCAAAACATGATGGAATTTCTCGGAATCACGGTCTCTGTCTCCGTCACCACTGCGGCCTGAATTTGTCTTTCAATTCTCCGGCAAGGAAAAGTTTCTTCTTCTTCTTTCTTCTTGTTCGAAGGAAAACTCCGTTGATCGGTGCAGATTTTGTTTAAACAAGCAACAGTAGACTTCTTTTGCCGATGTGAGATGAAGAATGTCTTCCATTTCACACACACCAGCTCATGATCGGGCGTCCCAAGACAAGCTCTCACACTCCAAAGACTTCCTGTCAGGAAGTCGACCATTTTAACTTAAAAACAATCTTTTAATGACTCTTTGATCTTTGATACGACCATTGAACAAGACATACTGTAGACGGAACAAAACTTCAGCAAAGCAATTCCTCTCTCATGTCTGCGTTATTGGTGTTCCTTTTCATTTCCACTGCTGGCATCTGTAATATGCATCTCCTCCGATCAATGTTCTCATGCTTCAGTGCAGCAATTCCCCCTCCCCAGCTCCGGAGCCGAACAAGAACTGATGTTTCAGATCATCCTACATGAGAGCAAAATGATCAAAAGAAATGGAAACTGCGGAAGAAGGTTCCGCAATTCTGGGATAGAGATGATACTCCAGGCCAAGAAATGTAATCTTTTGCTGCTGTGAGCTGAGAAAAGAGCCGAGCCGCTACGCAACATCCTCGGAGGCGGCTCTAATGGTTGCGTTTCTCCCGGCTTCTAGGGCCCAGTTGCTAGCCTGAGAACTGGAAGTGTCCACCTTGAGAGCTTCACGAACACAGTTGAAGAAATCTCTAAGCAATTTTGTGTCCACGGTTTCCACTGCTATTATGTGTAAAAGCTTCTGAATTGTAAAGACTTTCCCTCGATATACGAGGTTCGAGGACATCTCGATTTCAACGACTGCTGAGCTGTGTACGCTAATCAAGACCTCGACAATTTGCAATACCACACCAGACACACGATGAACTCAGAGCCAGGTACAACGCATGGAAGTACAGACAAGACTATAAATCGAAGACTCTGTCTGCTGCAAGATGGTAAGTGATTGCCTTGAAGTGCACCCCGTCCATGTGATAAAATCGGAAGGAGAATTGTTTTCAAGCTAAAGGGTTTTCCATTTGAGGAAAAGCTTTGATTCGAATTAGGGATGGCGTGAGAGAACATTTGAAACAAGATCGAGCGAAGCAAGAGACCCGGTACTTCGGCCGATGTTATCGTTCATCTTATGCTATATTGAATGAGGTAGCTTAGCATCCACAACAAAACTGTCGGATTGTAGCTGATCAAAATATCGTTAGCAAGTTGGTTTCATTGATTATAAACCCAAAAGGTGGAATGTCCAAATCCGTCTTTTGAGTTGTGGAAAGTGCACCGAAATCTAACAAACCTTGATTAATCTAGTCCGAACCGGGTTGGTCCACTATGGGGTAAAACTCTTTCGAAGCTGCATTTCGAAACTCGAACATGAGACTTTGCTTTAGGAAGAAAGCGCGCTCTACCACCTCAGCTAGTCTGTTGGTATATGGGATTATTGACTCGAATTCTATTTGACTCGACCCAAAAGGTTTGCGCTGCGAATGGTTTAATTGAAGAACAAATTTGAAAAAAAATTTCAGGGGTCTGCAACTGTAGCGATCGATCTGTTTGATTGAATTTGCGACCCGGTTTCATCCCACTCTGTAATTAGGGGGCGTTTGGTTCTAGTACTGTTAAATTACGGAGAATGTCAAGATTACAACGAAAGTTCCAGTCATGGTAAATTTTTTTTCTTGAGAAACGAGTCGGAACGTGAAATTGTAATGTTTGAAATAATGTAAAGTTGATGGTAAAATTTAGCGCACATAGGTAAAACAGTAATAAAGTCAAAATCGTAAGTGTTTTGAATGTTGAGATTTTGCAGCACCTATAATCTGTAATGTAAATTGGAGTTTACTCCCTGGACGGAGAAAGTTGGACACGTAACAGTATTATAACGTGTCGGTTTTTTGGACGAGTTAAATGCGAATAGTCCGTGGTCGTACATTTGTTATCTCTACCGTGGGTCGGTCCTTGACCTTTTCTATCCTTCTCCCACCTTTAGCTTACGACTTTCTCAAAATAATGCGAGGAGGTGGCGCGTCCATGTGAACATGAAACGCACCACTTGCTAAAAGTCCAAAGGACGAACCAATATAGTCTGATTAAAGTAATTTGACCTTATAAATTCGAATTTGAGTATCGTGAACAAGGATTATCCATAACTTCAAAAAATTGCATTTATTAATAGATTGAATCGGTTCGAATTTAAATTAGTAAAGGTAATTGAATTTTTTTAACATCAAGGAGAAAAATTAAAAAGAAAAAATCGGACGGAAAAGGCCCAGTTGGGGTGGAGGAACGACAAAGAAAGAACAGGACCGATTCCCATAAACCAACCCACCTACGCCTTACATTTCCGGATCTCTTGGGTGGGTCCCGCTTAGACCCGACCCGAATAACCGGCAGCCGGTGATGGGAGTTGATCGTGTGGATAAAACGTGATTTCCACCCGCCAATCATATCGCACCAAAATCCCAAGCCCCTCACCCTCTCCACAATTTTCCCTTCTCCCCTCTCTCTGTGTCTCCGCCTCTGGTCAAATCTCTCCTGCCCACCACGCGCTCTCCTCGACCCCGGCACCCGCTCCGACAACAAGCCTCCGCCCAAACCCCTGAACCCACCCCTTCAATTCTTCTTCCCACGACCTCCATCTTTGCGTCCGGTCCCTGCAATGGCGGTCTCGAGCAGCTTCGCGGGCGCGAAGATGGAGAAGCTGCTCCTGTGCAGCGCTCCCTCGTCCTCGTCGACTTCCATGTCGAGGGCCGTCTCAATGCAGTTGTCCCGGGTTGGGTTGTTGAAAAGGAGGGGACTTGCCCGGAGGGTAGGCGCAGGTGGCGGAGGCCGGGGAGTCAAGCCGATCGTTAGATGCGATGTCTCTGCTTCCGGTGCTGCCTCCGAGACGCAGAAGATCGATACCTCGAGCCTCTCCGCTCTCGAGCAGCTCAAAGCCTCTGCTGCCGACAGTGAGTCCTGATTCCAGTCCTTGTCTGCTTTCTCTTGCTTTGGTTCTCGTTGTCGTCAGCTCGTGCTCAATTCAGCTCACAGTATCACTTGAATAGGGCTTAGAATTTTTCATTTTGTATTAGGATATGTGCCCTTTTCTCGCATAGTTGCAGGTCGAATTCGATTTGCAATCCATGCTTAATTTTCGGGAATTGTTCATTCGAGAATGGTAATCTGTCATGTTCGAATTTTGCTGAGAAAAATCGGAAAACCACAGTTCCCTCATGGCTGCCCACAGAATCAATAATCCTTTATACTGATACTTGATCTGTAGTTTCAAACTTACTCATTGAGAGACAAGAAGTTTTCAGGCTGAGATGATCTTTTTTGTGGTATCGAGAAGGAAATCTCCTGTTCTTTCGAAGTGAAGATTCTATAACACAAATATCTGATGGCTTCGAGCAGCATGATATTTGGATCCCAAGAACTTTGTGGTCATTCCTAATTAACCATTTTGTTGTTTGCTATCAGGGTATACAAAAGAAAGGAGCAGCATCGTGGTTATTGGACTTAGCATCCACACTACACCCGTAGAAATGCGCGAGAAACTCGCCATCCCAGAAGCAGATTGGCCTCGAGCCATTGCAGAGCTGTGCAGTTTGAATCATATAGAAGAAGCTGCTGTGCTTAGCACCTGCAACAGAATGGAGATATATGTTGTGGCCTTATCTCAGCATCGCGGCGTCAAAGAAGTTACTGAATGGATGTCGAAGGTGCTTTGATCTCATGCCTCCAATGCATTATCTTTAAAAGTTATTGATGCAATTAGGCGTCTACCTTTGCTGCTACGATTATTCTCTATGTCCTTTTAGTTAGGTTGATTTGTTTGTTTAGCATTCGAGTTGCATGTTTTTCCCGCTGTTCTTTGTTATGTGCCTCAGATTTGGTACTCTCTTCTGATTTTGTGTTGTGAAATCTTTCCAAAAGTTTTGGTTGTCTAAAATTTAAGGACAAAACAAAAGTTTCTCTCTAGCTTTAGACTTGTTGGTTCTCATACAGGTAAAAATTTTGAACTGAAAAGTGGTAGAAGTTCAAGGTTCTAACTGGATGCATTTTCTCTGGCAGAAAAGTGGGATCTCTGTCTCGGATCTTTGCCAACATCGGTTCTTGCTCTACAACAAAGATGCTACTCAGCATCTCTTCGAAGTGTCAGCTGGTCTCGATTCCCTTGTCCTCGGGGAAGGTCAGATTCTTGCTCAGGTTAAGCAGGTCGTGAAAGTCGGGCAAGGAGTTGTTGGATTCGGTAGAAACATAAGTGGTCTCTTCAAGCACGCCATCACAGTCGGGAAGCGGGTTCGAACTGAAACAAACATTGCCTCCGGGGCCGTCTCGGTGAGTTCTGCTGGTGTTGAACTTGCCTTAATGAAGATCCCCGAGTCCTCACACTCCAATGCAAGGATGTTGGTAATAGGGGCAGGCAAAATGGGGAAACTTGTTATTAAGCATTTGGTGGCAAAGGGTTGCACGAGGATGGTGGTTGTAAATAGGAGTGAAGAGAGAGTTGCTGCAATCCAAGAGGAGCTGAAGGGTGTCGAGATCATTTACAAGCCCCTGTCAGAGATGATAACATGTGCCGCTGAAGCCGATGTCATCTTCACAAGCACTGCATCGGAGACTCTTCTGTTCATGAAAGAAAATGTTGAGGGCCTCCCCCCAGTGGTCCCCGAGGTTGGAGGACTAAGACTCTTTGTTGACATCTCTGTCCCGAGGAATGTGGGATCATGTGTCTCCGAGGTGTCTGGAGCTCGAGTATACAATGTGGATGACCTCAAGGAGGTCGTGGCTGCTAACAAGGAGGACCGGCTCAGGAAGGCCATGGAAGCACAGGCGATCATCTCGGAGGAGTCCAAGCAGTTCGAGGCCTGGAGGGACTCTTTGGAGACCGTCCCGACCATCAAGAAGCTGAGAGCTTATGCCGAGAGGATCAGAATAGCGGAGCTAGAGAAGTGCTTATCGAAGATGGGAGAAGACCTGCCGAAGAAGTCGAGGAGGGCAGTGGATGATCTCAGTCGCGGCATTGTGAACAAGCTCCTCCACGGGCCGATGCAGCACCTGAGGTGCGACGAGAGCGACGGTCGGACTCTAGACGAGACACTCGAGAACATGCACGCCCTCAACAGGATGTACAGTCTCGATACTGATCTGTCTCTCTTGGAGACGAAGATTAGAGCCAAAATCGAACAGATCCAGAACTGAGATCTCTCCCTTCTCGAGACAATACTATATAGAGTTCCACTGGTTCTGACCCTTGTATTGCCTGCGAAGAACTCCCTCAACATGGGTGATTAGTCAGGTGTGCCTGCATCTCCGTCGGCCATTTTGGTAAAAGTACGTTGCCATCGATACTTTTATCTTCCATTTTCATTTCTTGATGCAAAGGATGCTTGTGCACTTGATTCGGCCTCTGTGTGAAACGAGTGAGGAATCGTCTGATGGTTTAGGTAAATACTGCATTGAATCGTCGCCCTTCAACAGGCGATGGCGGAATGTCGTTTAATGTTAATCCTTGTAAATGTATCAACCCATTATTTCAATATTCTGTTTGAGGTGCAACTGGCAGTTTTCTTATGACTTAGCCTTCAGTTGGCTTCACGGGGCTCAGTCAACGATGGATCTGTTGCCTTGCTGTTCAAATAATTTTCACGCAATTGCATGTTCGACGAGAAATCCCAAGAAAAATGAGAAATGTTAAGGACGTTAGGTACGTGATGGAACTAAAGCGGCGTAGAGATTCCGATAATGTATCGAGGTCGGGTCAACTTACACCCCATTGACTAAGTTGTGTGAGCTCGCGGTCATGGGCTCTGACCAGTCAAACCTCTGACCGGTCCAATTTACTTCGGGACAGTTTCAAAAGGAAAGAAAAACATTGTTGTAATTTGACTATTCATTACGGTTTCCAATTTTTCATTTATTGTGTGCGACGGCTTCTTCGTGGCCTCTTTGGGTCTGCGCTAACGGTCTTTATTGAGCACGTAATTGCTCTAGTTCAAGTCGAGTAAGTTCATTCAAGAGTAACCAAGGGGGGTCGGGCCGAGTGGTAAGCAGTTCGGTGCCGCTTAAGGAGGTCTCGAGTTCGAGACCTCACGTACGCAGACACCCCCCTTGGGAGCCTCACCCGCTATTGCCAGGCGTGCGACCCGGGGCGACCAACGGATTAGTCAAGTATGGTTGGCTGAAAGATGCCATCTCACCGCTGGTGGGGCCTGCTTGGATACCATGACTGGCGACAAAAAAAAAAAAGTTCATTCAAGAGTACATTTCTTCTAATATGAATTTTTTCATCTACTGAAACTTAAACCGAGAACCTTTGTTTAAGCGCTTCTTCATTCCCTTAATTTCTCCTTGCCTTTCAAAAGTTCAGTTAATTCAATTAATGGGGAGAAATTCCATGTTTTTTTTTGGGTGCAAGTTTAGCGGTGCTGTTTATGAATCACTTTGTATCGAAGTACAAATAAAGCATAGGTTTTTACAAGGCCAATTCGCAGGCCACCGACCGACCGACATCTCAGCCATTTACAAAAAAAGCCCAACTCCCCAGTTCTCAAGAATCTGCCTCTGCCACGCATAAGGGACACGTCTCGCAAGATTGGGAACACCTAACAGGCGACATTGCATACTATTACGAACGAGGCCCCAAATTTCCTCTACTGAAACTGCAGATAGTCCGTGGAGCAGGTCATTGCGAGCTCTCCAGATAAGATAGATCGCAGCATTCCAAGTAAGCTTGAGCAGCACTTCAATTATAGATCTACCTTTAAGCTGAATCGCCCAAGAAAACTCATGCGACCAGCATTGCACCGATCGAGACAATCCATTGACAATCAGAACTCTAATGGCGAGAAATTCTTACAAAATCTCTACATCACCATATAACGTAAGGAAACACCAATTAGATTATAAAAAAAGGGTATATCAATGTTAATCACCCTATTAAAATAATCGAGTTTTTTTTTCTAATTACGTCATTATGAGATATGATTATGATCATTTAAATTTTTTTAATTAATGGGACACGGGCGTCTCTCATCCTTTCAAAACCAGTCTCAAATGACTCTCCTTCTCATGAGTCATGACTCAACAGTCAAAACCCACATAGTTGGAGTATATTTTATTTTTGTGGACTATTAACAACTTACCAAATAGAATAGAAGTCCAAAAAGGTAATTTCATAAACCAAATTTGCACTCACCTCAAGAATGAAACCTTTCCTTTCAATCACAAGGGAGATTTTGACTGATTTAGAAGTGCAATGGGAGAGGGAAAGTAAAGGGCATACGAAGTCCTATTGAGATAAATCGAATATAGAATCATTTAATTTTAAATTGAGAGCGATATCATTGTACTAAATTCTCTTTTTAAGAAATGAATCTGTGAATATAATTGATAGAGCAGTTCTAGGAGTTTGTGTAAAAGATGATAACCTTGTATAAAATTTATTCAAAAACTTCAAATATTTTAATTTTAAAATATAAAAATTCAACATTTTAAAGTTTTCCCAAATCATTTATTGTTATTGAATATAGTAGTCTTTTGATCCCGTGTCATTATGAATAGAATTATTGAAAGCATTTTTCATTTAATACCAGAGGGCGACCTGTACTACACATGTAATTGTGGATAATGTATTATATCATAAAAGGAATAATTTAAATCAAATAAAAATGAAGCAAAATTGAGAAATTAGGAGAGTTTCAAGGAAATAAAATAGATTTTTTACGAAAGTTGCAAATTGGAAATTGGAGAATTTTAAAAAAAGTGAAAGCAAATTGTATAATTGAGAGAATCGTGAAAATAGTTAATAGAATATGAGAAATTAATAAAATAAATAATTAAACTAAAATCATGAAAAATTAAATTTGGCTAACTATAAAATAAATTTGATTGAAGATATTTTTGGAATTTAAAATGAGATCAAAACTGTTTTGGATTTGTTTAAATTAATAGAGAGAAGATAACCGGATCAGCAGATGATGATGACATCGCGTGGAAATTTGACACGTGGTAGATTGATGAGACAACGAGTGGGCCCAAGTGGGCTGGGTTAAGAAGATTGGACAGTTTGAGGCCCAAAATGGGGGAGGCCCATCTTGAGGGGAACGGTACCCATTCGGGTTAAGAATTACGGGCACAGATACATTCCATATAAATGAACATTTCCAAAATTATCTGTTAAAAATTATTAAAATCTTGCACGTGTTAAGATCAAAATCTCAAGAGAAATTAACACAATCAACTTATGCTACCTCGCCAAAATTTGAAAAGTTCTCTCAATGAGAAATTCAATATCTGGTGATCTCAACTCACCGTGTAATTTTAAAAAAATACCGATAAAATTACAGTAAAAAAGTGCGTGTTATAATTCACGAACTGCACATATTTGAAGTGTAAAAATTTTTATCAACTTCGGTATAAAGTTTTATTTGACACATAATTATCACTTTCCCAATTGAAATAGTGGTGCAAAATTCAAAATTTTTGAGCGGTAATAACGGAGGATTGCATCAAATTCAAACACCAGACAACGAGAGAGACCAAAACAAAGGAGCATTGCTACCCAGAAACAAATCCATGTTCAATCCAGTCCAGCAATTTTTACCCAAAAACAGCCTGTCATTTACAATCTACACTGCCGAAATCTCGAACAGACAAGCAAATCATAACATTGCCCGACCGATTAACATCGACATGTCAAGGCACCGCAAAACCCAACATCGACCCATCTACCTACCTAGCCTAGGCTTAGCTAGTTGATCGTCCACATGACCATTCTTCCATGCAAAGCGGATTAATGTGGGTCTCTTAAAGTTTTTTTTTCCCTCTACTTCTTTTTCAATTTTTTTTATTTGTTGATTTAACCTAAAAAAGGTTCCCTGACGAGAAAATTGAGGCCTGATTAACTGTGATTGAATTGATGATTGTGGTCTGATCAGAATCTAGCATTCTCGAACCCGTGCAGATCGCTGACTCGGCTTAGCGATTTCTTCATCATCGCCACCTTGGCCAGCTTCTCGGCCGACCTCCAGGCCGACGTCGGCGTCAGCAGCTCCCCGTTCTCGTCCACCATCAGATCGGTTCCTCGCGTCCGTCCAGTCATCTGCTGCTTCATCCAGAAAACCTCGGCCAGCTCAGCCTCTAGCGCCCTCACGTGATCCTCCGTGGGCTCCGACCCGCCACCACCCTGAATCAGCAGCGCACGGGTGGAGGCCAGCAGCTGGTGGGCGCTTGTCAGGTCGTTGTGGTGGTCCACCAGCCTTCTTGCCTCCGCTATGGCCCGGGTGGTTAGGAAGAGGCCTCTCAGCCTGTCGCTCTTTGCAGCCGATGATCCAACAGCATACGGCCACGGAACCGGGAGCACCCGATCGCCGCCGTACACAACCTCCCTGGTTGCCGGGTCCTTGTAGCAGCTGCGAACTGACATTAAAATGCGGGACCGGGCCGAGGAGCTCACCGCCTTCAGCTCCACGAGGAACTCCCTCTCCTCCCCGGCATAGAGGTCACCAACCCGGATAGACCCCGAGCCAAGCACCATTGGACGCCCATTGCAGGAGTACATGGCAGCGATCTCCGTCGGCGCTGAACCGGGTGCTATCCGGACCTGGACACGGAGGTCCTGAACCACCACGCTCAGCAGGCTGCCAATGCACTTGGCGAAGGCGTCCTCTGCCGGTTCGTGGCTGTAGCCGCGCTTGCTGCCGAAGCCGAAGGCGTGGACCGGGATCTCGATGTGGGCGAAGCGCGTGGATGGGGGCGCGTGCGGGGACTGAGCTTGCTGCTGGTTTGACTTTGATTTGCTCGTGGGGTCCTGGCCGTCCGATAGCAACACGATGCTGGCCACTGGGTTTCTCTCCCTTCTGTCTTCGAGAACCTTGGCGGCCTTCCTCAGCGCGTCGGCGACGCCGGAGCCGTGGCTGCAGGCCAGCCGGTCGACGATCCGCCTGACCAACTCCTGGCCGTGAGGGGTCATCCTCCTCAGCGTGAAGAGCCGCTTCGAAGTGGTTGAGAAAGCGACGATTGAGAGCCGGTCGGCCGGCCCGAGAGAGGCGATTACCAGTCGCATTGCCCGCTTCAGCATCTGCAGCTTCGCACCCACCATGCTACCGCTGACGTCCAGCACAGCCACCAGATCGATCGGCGCCCTGTGAGGTCTCCCGGCCGGGCCGGCAGCCGGTGGAGGAGGCGCTTTGACACTTAACACAACAGCGTATGTCTCATGGGCCCTCCCGACCGAAACAATCGTTGATTCCGGCAACAGCCTCACGTCCACCTGCCTCGGCTCCCTGACATTATCCGTCGGAACCTCATCGGAGTACTTGAAACTCGCCGAAGAATGGTTTCGTTTAACAAAGAAGCCCTGAAACTCTTCTTCGTCCTCTTCTCCGTCTTCCTCCTCGCGTTCACCCTCATCCTCGTCTGCCTCCGGGATCGGGCAGAACCTCGCGCACGCTGTGGATGAGAGCAGCGGCTCATCGTCATCATAACACCTCGATTCGGCTGTGAGCTTCGAAGTCCTCGGCGACGAATCGACCACCACCTTCTTGTCTTCCACGTGGGTTTTCTCCTGTATGGTGGAGGAATCGTTCGTGGAGGGGACGGGGAGGTTCTTGTGGACACCGAGCAGGGGGACGTCTGCCCAGGAGGAATTGCACACGGGGCAGAAGAGGGCACGGTGGGACCGGACATGGTCGGCGATGCAGGGGAAGTGGAACACGTGGCCGCACTCCGCCGTGTAGATGGCCGTTCCCTGCCCTGTCTTGACGCTGCTCGAGCATATCCCGCAGCTGCTACTCTGCAAAACGCAAGCCTCAGAAAGTCAATTCCTTTAACAATTAAATCAGAAAAAGAGAAATTCGGGTCCATGGCCCATGGGAATAATAGTTTCTGGTCAAGAGGGGATTGCTCTGTTGTCCCCTTTTTTTCTGAAATCTGTAGGAAGGTTGAAAAACAGAGAATTATCTAAACAACCCAATTTCCATCACTTGCTGAGTGTTTGTATCATTTCTTGATAACATCGGATATTTCTAAGGGGCTATTCGATTCAAGTTTCTTGATAATTAAAATCCATGAAACGTAAAATGAGAAGAACACGATCCTTTTAAATGGGGCACGCTCTGATTTTCACGAGGAGACATGAATCACATGATAATGCCCCGAGGATACGAGGATGAGGTTTTGTAATCATTAGGCTTGAGAACCGAAGAAAAATGGAGCCCTTTTTTTCTCATGGCCAGTGTTGGAAAAGGCAGATAAAAGAGGGAGCCTATACCCTGAGCTTGAAGCTGTTCTTGAAGAGGGAAAGCTTGAGAGGGGATCTGGGGGACGAGGGATTGGACCCAAGCAAGTGCTTCTTCGGGCTCCTGGCCAATCTGGGAGTATTGGACGTGCTGTTGGGGGCCGTTTTGCATCGGATCCTGGGGCTCTCCTCAACTCCGCCGCCGTCACTCGCCGCAGCCGCCGCCGCGGCCTCTGCCACAGTCCTGCACTTCAACCGAGGTGTGGAAGGGTTGTTGCTGCTGCTGAGGAAACCGAGCTTTCGGCCAGTCCGCGGGCTGGGACTGGGAGTAGCGCTCTTCTGCTTCTGCTGATGCTGCTGCTGAGAAGAAGCATCGGAGTCTCGAGGTATCGTCGTGCAGAAGGCCCTTCTCCACCCTGTTCCCATTGATAGAGACTCTCTGCTCCGTTTCTTCTCCTCTCCCTTATCAGCAGTCTCGATCTGATCCTCCTCTTATGGAGACGATGGAGGGGATCGAGGAGGAGGAGGGAGGAGATTAAAAGGGGTTTTTGTTTCCGCCTGCAACGACCTGTCGCAGAAGACAAAAGTGAGACAGGGATCGGACTCAGCGAGGGAAGAAAGAAGAAGCTTAGAGAGAGAGAGAGCACGATGATGGGGAAATTCATCAAGTGAAGAAAAACAAAATGGCAAACAGACAAAGGACCACCCAGGCCCAGAGAGCAGAGAAGAAAAGGAAGGCGGGGGAAAGAGAGAAACCTCTTCGTCTGCTCTGTTGTTTCTTCGGTGTTGTGTTATTGGGAGGAGGAATTGCTTTCCATGGATGACCCGGAGAAGATCTCTGCTGGGAAAAAGCGGTCGAGATCTACTTCCACTGATAGTCCCTCTCTCTCTCTCTCTCTCTCTCTCTCTCTCTCTCTCTCTCTAACTGTCTCTCGACATATACACAGAGGAGAGAGGCGGTGAGGGTGATGAAATGTATAATAATATTTATATATACAAAGAAAGATGTTGAAAATTGAAATGTATCATAATAATAATAATAAAAATAAATGCATACACATCAAGATGTTTGAACTAATTTGGGACATTGAATTTTTAAAATTTTAAATGGTTACATGTTACAATGTGGAGAAATTCTTAGGTGATCATACTCCATCACGTGACGTGAAACACCAATCAAAATATAACATTCGAACAAATTACTGTTAATCATACGAACAATTACCATAATTATTACTAATTAAATTAGTTTAATTGGTTCTCCCTCAACACGTTCATGTGAGGTACGAACATCTAAGATTTTTTGTGCAATGTTACAGTAAGAGAGGAATAGTTAAATTATTCTAATTAGAGCTAATTAAGATAATTATTAGGAGAATTAGCGCAAACACACTTACATTTTCTTTCAATTTGATTTTTTTTGGCATACAAAGGTGAGGAGGAGAGAATAAAGGGCCAGATAGAGTCCTACTAGTAAAAATTGAACTCGTGATTTCTTAATCTGAGGTCGAGGGCGATACCATTGCACTAGGCCTGATTTCTCGATTAACATTTTTTCACATCACATAACGAGGTAGAATAAGCGAAGATTGTCTGTTTTAGCATCCCTTTATTTTTTAATTCTCCTACCTTATGTGAGGCTACCAAATTCTTTTTACCTGGAAAAGATAATTGTATTTACAAGGTGGGGGCCTTAATTAAGGAATTTTTACTGGCATTCCACTGTAGTGCGGCAAACGAGAAAATCTTAGATGATTATATGCCATAATAATATAATGAGAAATAATTAATAACATTACTTTAATTTTAAGTAATTAATGCCTATTTATTTATTTATGTTAATCTAATTGATAATTTCAACTATTACTTAGTAAGGTCCATGGCATAACCTCAATAGGTTGGTCCGACAGTAAGGTAAATGTAAAAATATCATCCCAATCCAACGTTCAAATCCCTTTAGAGTCGGCATCTATCTCTGGACCGATTTACGTTATCTTTCAAGTGAGAATTAGTCGGACGAAATTTGGATAACTGTGATATCAAAAATATTAAAGGTGAATGACATAAGAATTTCCCGTGACCTCAATCTGATCCCCGGGCTCCACCATAATTAGCCTTTGCTGATTAGAGGTGGGCCCTTCCCCGCCTCAAATTTCCTCAATTTCCTTAATTGTATAATTTGTTCTCATATATATATATATATATATATATGTTTTTTTCCCTTTTCTTTTTCCATTTTCTTCCTCTGTTAATCAAGACAAAATCCTAGATTGCCTTACTATATAACAATATTGTGAGAAAATATCAGTTAAATTATTTTATTTAATAATAATTATGATAACTTATTGGTAATTAATACAAATTTACTCATTCATTATAATTTAATTTGTACTTTCTTATGTCACACGGTGAAGTAAAATCGCCTAATAAATTCTTGTTAATAAATGATTTTCTTTTTCATATGTATAATCCTGTATTTAATGGTCCCGTTTAATTTCGATCGAGCCAACACAATCAGCTAAAAATAAAATTATTCTAATTATAAAATTTCTTCATTAATAAACTTGGGAATTTGCGAGTCTCTTTGACAACTGATCAAAATTAATATACAGTTTCTAATTCACGAAAAAAAGGGAGTTTATTCCCTGAAGACAAGACTCGTATTGAATTGTTGCCTTTGGGTTAACATATGATTCAGTCGTTAAGGATGTTATATTTCCTTTTAGACATGTTTGGTTCGATTATTATTAGATTATGAGAAATATCGAGATTGTATGAAAAATTAAAATTAAGATAAAATTTTCTCAGAACAATAGACCGCTTGTGAGGTAGTATTTGAAAAAAAAAATAACAAAGATGACCGCAAATTTTGGTAAAAACGGATAAATTTGTTATAAAGTTAATATGATTTACGAATGATACACTTTTTTAAAAGTAAATACTTTATCAAATTTACGTATAGATTTTAATTTATAAATCTCGTGTCACAGTAAACTCTGCATATAAATATTATAATTTGTGGTATAAAGTGCGAAAAATATAGAGAAAAAGGAAAATATATGGTAAGTGGGAGGGCAAGTGGAGGTGGACTGGACCAAAAAGCATTAATGAAAAAATCCAGGTGTTGAGATTATGGTGTTAATGACAAAATAACTCTATGGAAGGTCTTTAAATGAGATTTGGGTTATTGAATCAATTAGATTTGTTTGGCAACACTTTTTGAGGAGAAATTCTTAGACGATACCTTATCAGTCGTTAAGTAACGTGAGAAAGTACTGATTAAATTTTGACGAACGAGTAAATTGGTGCTAGTGACCCAGGCAGTTACCTCAGTTATTACTGTTCGGAGTAGTTTAGTTGATTTTTTCTCATTATGATACTGTGAGTTGTGATCATCTAAGATTTATTTTCCCTTTTTTAAGTAATATTTTTCATATTTATCACCTGATATACACAATGTAAATAAATCAGTCTAATTCATATTCATGTTGCACTGATTAATTAAGGAGTAAGATTTGGTAGGGCTCGAGTCTTTGTAAATGAAAAGAACTCACGCAGAAAGAATTTTATCCCTTAGTGGACCGACGCAGTTCAAACTATATTAGTCAGGGGTATGAAAATTTCTAAGTGCTCGTAATGCAGATAAAAAAGAATGATTGATTATACAGTGATATCACACCGCACGTGCTGTTCCATTTGGAAAATCAAGGGGCGGCCTACCCTTAGTGCCAACCGTGCATGTTTTGGCATGCAAGGTCATGTCACGTAATGATGGTTTATTACTTTGCCAAATACATTGCAAGATTAGGACCACTCATCACAAGTGATCGAGTGGAATTCGTCTTCCGTTTCGTGGGAGATTACCCACCCCACCATGTCGAGGCATCTTTCCATCGGTTGGTCTCGTGAGTGGTCATCGCTCGAAGATGTTGCTCCATCCAATGTCACTAATGATCAACAAAACCTACCCGTCAATGAATGCTTAGTACGGTGTGATGGATCGAGTGCGTGCGTGCTGTTGGCGAACGGTGAGCAGTGTCCGGGGACAAGTTAAATGAAAATTCGGTCCGATAAAATGTATTGTATCGTGTTTGAACACATAGTAGATCGAGTCGTGTTAGAATGACCTAAATCCATGCACTGCACATTTGTTATACGTGTTAGAATTATTAAATATCCACCAACATGACCCTGATTAGCACCGAATTGGTATGAACACGACATGTTTAACTCATTTAACTATATGTGCACATCTTCACAATACCCGGTTAACACGTTTAATGTACGAGTTGAATGAGTTATATTCGTAATTTTTTATACATATAATTAAATTAAATAGGTTGACTAGTTCATGAATGTGCATGCCTAAAAACATTTACTTAGACTTGTTAATTTGTATTTCATCGGATTAAACGTGTCCGGCTTGGTTTTACACGACCATAATCGTGGATCGACTCAATCAGATATGAAATATGTTTAAACTCAACCTGAATATGTCCAATTCCGAACTACATGGTGCCAAAAATGATCAGCCTCGATGAAAACCTAGCTCTATATATAAAAAGGAAGATGTCCCGGGCAAAGGCTACCGATGAAACAAGTGCAGCGAGCAGGCTGCTGCTCTGTGCGGAATTAGATAGCTAGCTTAGCTATAGGACTGTCGGAAACAAGTAAAACATTGTTGATGTCTGTCTATGTATATAATGTACGTGTGCAGGCAGCAGGTCCCTAACAAGCTCTCGGAGTACTTTTAATTAGCCTACCCTGGCCTTCTGCAATATCATGTCCCAATCATGGTCGGTCGTGCTAGCCTGTTTGCCCTGTCCGTTTACCTTTTCTAAGAGAGAAAAATATTGAAAATTTTATATGTTTGTCCATTCATGCACGCAAGTTTTAAATATTTTGAAATGATTAATCAAATTTTATATATTTCTTGAGTTACGACACCGAGTCATTTCCGTCACCTACCGTTACTTTAAGCTGACGCGACATTGATAAGGTACTGATGTGATATTGACACACGTCAGCTTAAAGTAATGATAGGCAACGGAAACGAGTCAATATTATAACCCGAGCAACATACGAGACTTGATTATCACTTTGAAACATTTAGGAGTTAACTTGTAAGAATAGAATAATATATAAGACTTCGACTGTCATTACCTCCTCCTAAACTATTAAAGGCGAAAAATTAATCGGATTATTTATCTTGACAATTAATATTTATAAAAAAAGAGGTTGATACAGTAATATACAGTAAATAACATTGTAATCTTGCAAGTTTAATCGGTTGATAGTCATAGAAATTTATACACCATCTATTTCTTCTTTCTTTTTTTTTATGATTGTTTACATATTTTTATTGTTTAAGATGACAATTAATAACCGATTAATTTGATCTTTGTCGCTCGATCAGTACCTTTAACCAACGTGGAAAAAGGGCAGGTTCTTAATCCCCATCGACCGTTGGATAAAGCAGTGGTGTCACTATACGAGCATCTTACTATTTTATGGCACGACATAACTCGAACTTCAATTAGTTATAATAAATTAAGATTTTGAACATCAAGTTATACAAAAGAAAAAATTTACTGATAAAAGTGTAATTAAGATCAAAATTAGGTCAAACCCATGACTCCTACTTAACTTTAAAAAAAAAAAAAAGGTTGGAAGAGAAAGCGGGGAGAGAGAGTCACTAGTCACAGATAACAACGTGAGTTGACAGCAAATACACAGAAAGAGTGTCATCAACAGTCAATAATTTTTCCAACGTACGCAGCTCACGTGCATGCATGCCCCCCGGCCTTCTTCTCCATGCGTTCAGCTAACCTACATCCCTAGCTTCCTACTATGCTTACTTTATTTTTATTTTTAAAATTTAACTTTAAAAAATCGAGCATCCAATGATGATTTTTCTCATTTGCCGAACGATTCAATGATTAAATCGTAAAAATTTGCTACTTTCCTTTCTTCGATTTTTTTTTAATCTCGATAAAACAAGTGCTTGCTAGGGTCACGTGCCGTGGCACTAGAAAGTACCCCGCTCTTCAAGAATCTGAATATTTACTGTTACGGAGAGCTTATTGAGCAATGGTTGGGTCACTGGCCGATATATCGTTATATGATAGCGGAGTTGGCTCTCGACTCCTAGATTTTACTGGAGAGCAGCTACGCCTAGGACCGCCCGATAAAAGTATCGTTGTAGTACCGCTTGGCCAACCCTCACGGAGAATATACAACATGCTAAACCCGACTCTCCATCTGACAGATCGGAACATTCGGTATCGTCTTTCAGAGGGATGGTGTAACCTTTTCTCTTCGGGAGCATCAACAGCTTACGTAGTAGAGATCGGACAGAGATTTACGTGATAAAATTATCGTACGTTTCACATTAAATATTTAATTCCTCGAGGGCAGCCATGTCGATGAAAGATGGAGGGGTTGCTGCTCAAAGGTCAACAGATCGTGGGAAGGAGCTTGGGTTAGGTTAATGTTTTCAGGTTGGTAATTAATCATATCCTACCTAACTATTTCTTTAGTTACCGCCTTTGATCAATTTTTCCGTCGAGTTAGGCAACAGCAAAGCCGCTTTTAATTTTATATCTGTATCTTTTATGTGAAGATTTGCCAACAATTATTATTTTATTTTATTTTTTATTGGATAGGTCTATCCTCTCTCTCCGTTGCAATAATTAGCGGAGAGAAAGGCATATTTCTTTGACACGTATCGCTCGATATCGTAACATTCTAATAAATTCTGACCAATAAAGGTTAAAACTAGATCAGAAATAATATTCTCCTAATTTTATTTTTTCTTTATTTTTAAAATTTGAATCAGGAATTTTATTTAAAAAGAAAAAAGCGCTATACCAATTAAAAAGAATTCATCCGGATAAGAAGGGTACGATTTAGATTTACTGATTGTTTTTTTAAGTTAGAATTATTAAATTACTCACTCTATTCAAAAAGAAAATTGAGAGATGAAGCATGTGGATGAGTATGAATTCGTGTGAAAATCCACGAGGTCGGATGTTTAAATTCTCCATTGAGCATGTAACCCTCGACAAGACCACCCACCAACAAAAGAGAGTACAACTCAGTTGGAGGACTCAAAAAACCGAGTGACGGGAGGGTATAATAAATATCTTTTTCTAGTAAAAATTATCTTTTTTATATGGATTAATTCTTCTTTTTTTATTCATTATAAAGAAGAACGAGGATCAAATCCGAATCTCTTAATTTTCTTGACCCTCTCTCCCTCTTACAATTTGAAGTTTGAACGACACTTTTTCTCAATTATTAACTCCTTTGTAATTAACAGGTCGAAAATGAAATAAAGCCATCTTCGTCAGGTCTGTCTGCAATTATACATTCTAATTACAGCTTTCGTGGAATTCTAAATCGAGAAACTTAGGAAGACAAACCAACATTTGCCATCAATTAAAGTGCTCCGAGCGAGAGTGTCCCTGTTTCCCAGCGTATATACAATAGAGACATCATCCCAGAAGGGAAGGGACCACGTATATATACTACTGTAATACGACCAGAAAAAGTGATTTCTGTCACTAAATTAACTCCCAAAAAAAAAACAAATTGAGAATATCATCGATTACGGTAATATAATGGTTCAAAACTCGCTTTCATGTGATTTGATGATGTCAAAATTTCAAGTTCGAGTCTCACTCTAAGTGCAGTTGCTATCGGGCCTCTGCAGACGCTAGCTTCTTCTTAATCTTAGCACTGGTCGATTAGCTGTCCCATTCGTTCGCCCCCTGTCGAGTACGTGAGTCAAAATATCGCATAGTGGGGAATGTTTGGGTCACTACCACTGCTGTCATTCTGCTATGCTTTTAAATAAGCTTGAGAATTGGTGTTATCTAAGTGAGGCAGCTTCTCCTCTTGCGTGCGGCCGTCCATATACACATAAAACATAAAAGTCGAAGTAAAACAATTAAGTATTTTTGCGGATAATCTTCAATATTTTTTGAGACATTAAAAAGAATATTTTCGGGTGTATCGAAGAGCGTTTAAATTTATTTGATCACGTATGCAGCACGTCCTGGCCGAGAGTGTCGTTCCAAACGCTTGCTCATCGATTAATATCCGAAATCACGCGTCACGTTTGCTCGAGTAAATTTTAATGGTGATTATAAAAATAATTAAATAATTGAAGGGGCTAAGTGTTAATTAGAATTTTGTTTTTCTTTTTTTTGTCGAATTGAGAATCAACAGTGGCATATGCATGTGGAACCTCCGGTAGACTGATACGGTTGAGAGGGGCTGTCTCTGAATAATTAAAGCATAAATAATCCCATCCAAGCATTTAATTATTGGGTTGGAGCCAATAATATAACGATTCAAATAAATAAATAATTATTATTCATAAAAAAATACAAAATTAATAATTGCACTATTTTTTTAATGGGCCCAATTTTCAATAATAGAAACAGTAATGACTAATCTCCACACCTCTTTGACCAAACATAATAATAATAATAATGACAATAATAATTGGCACTAAGATCAAGTTTCTGCCCTCCATTAAATAAATAAATAAATAAATAAAAGTGATTAATCAATTTCTCCTTGTTAGAAAAAGCTTTTGCAAATATTAAAAAATGTATGAATTTACAGACAAAGTTGAGCTGACACACACACATGAATTATGTAAAAAATGGTAACTTTTACTTATGTTGATGGGATTGTTTAAGTCATTTCACATCTCTTTTTTTTTTAAATAAAATATCGGATTCGAGATTTATAAAATGAGAAAATCCACGATGCTTCGAGCCTCGATTAATCGAGATCTGTTTAATTTGATAATATCAGGTGACGTGAATTGAAAAATAAACATTGGAGCTTCCAGCTTAAGCTCGAAGCTGCAATCCTCGAGAGACCCAGGACCCGACCCGATACCGAATTCCGAATAAAAAGGCTTGTTATTTAATTCCTTGATATTCAAGTCAGTACACTTTTTGACTTAAAATTCGACTCGCATAAGTGATACTCGGCAATTTGGTACGAGTGATCGGGTCAGCAATTGGATCTATTTGAAGAGCCATCTCCCAATGGACGCATTTGAATTTTTCGCTGGGCGGTTTGGTAACTCCTCTAGCTTGCCACGTGGCCCAATTTAGTCAAAATAAAGATCCTAGGTCGATCCCATTTTGTACTAGAACTGTCGGGGTTTCGGACATGTTGCATATAAGTCCATTCATCGGCACATGTATTATGCTGTCTAGGGCAACGAGAAATCAATTTTAAAATTAGGGTCTTCCATATTTTTAACTATTTTAATTAATTAATTAATTGAGTTAATTATATGGCCCTAATGGTGCTGATTTGGATTGCCCACATTGCACATGACATTTTTGGACAGTCCCATATGGAAGGTGAGATCCACCTTACATGTCACCTTTGAGTACCACTGTCATTCATTCCTCCAAGTTGACCATTTAGTGTTGCATTAATATGAGATTAGATCTGATTCTCATTATCATTATTAATCCGATGCAAATTATCATAATCTTTTAGGGTACGCACACTCACTCCTGTCTTTAAACATCGAGAAGTCCGGTTTATTATTTACGTGCTTCTCACGCGAGGGGCAAAGTCGACAATTCTGCCTCTTCCATAGAATCGACAAGCCGGTGCCGATCAAGCAACGATCAAAAACAGAGGGGTCTCGCAAGTTTACCGAGAGTAGAGGGTCGATCATCCCGTGCATACCTAACTGATACGACCAACCGATTCTCTGACCGTGATGCTTAACAATAAAATCCGAGGAAGGGGATTCTCTGTGGTACAATAACAAGAACACCACCCTTAATATGAGATTAATAAATTCTCGATTCGATTCTGTAATTGAAAAAAAAAAAAAAAAGGACATGCTTAAGCGGGTCCAGTAATATATTTCCAACGGTAGCCCTGTGTCCCTTGGTGAATTAATTGCTTATAAAGGATGATATTGAGATGAATGTGAAAGTAGTTTGATGGATAGAGGTGCTTTCTCGGGATTAAATAATTATCTATTTTTTTTAAAAAAAAATTTGTAGTACATACAATCATTTTACTGCAACGGTATATATCTACCACTGTAATTATTTTTAAAAAATGGAAATATTATTTTCTTATGGGTAATATCAGTTACTCAAAAATTAATCAGTGTTACTAATTCATGTTCAATGGGCCATTCTTTAAAGGATAAAACTATCAAAACTCTGGATTTTTGTAATTGATAAGATTCGAATTCAAAAATTCATTACATATTAATATTTTATTTTTGGGTAGCAATTGAAAAAAATTAGTACATCAACAATAAATAAATAAAGGGAGAGCTGCTTATAATTATTTTTGGAGTTGAATGATTTGGAAAATGAGAGCTTTGGTTTTGGTTGGTGTGATGCTGCCATTATTTGGTGCACATGTCAATACGACTCCCGTTCAACTACTCGGGAATCACACTAACGGCCATATTTTATACATACATACATATATATATATACACACACACTCGTGGAAATATTTGAATAATAGCATTGTCCACCGTGGCCCCATGATTAGAGAAAACCTCTGATATGTAACGAGTGTATCACGTAACAATACTTACGTGATGTCACAAATCAATAGGATTTAATTATTTTTATGGTTTTTTAAGGACTTTTATAAAAGAAAAGATTAAAGTGACTAAATTTTATTAATGCATGATACTGCATAAGTATTGTCATGTGATATCCCGTTACACATGACGCTCCCACCTATGGTTATGCAATTAATTATACTCAAGAAGTACCTAGATCCCTCCCTACTTGCTTTGGTCTTCCTAAAGAACATCACCAGTTTTAGAATAAGCCATCAGTTTGATTCTCAAAATTTAAAAACTATCAATTTGATAGTCACTGCTTAATTCCGTCAGTCAATTTGGTCCGGGCGTTATAATGTCGTTTATGAGGGCTGACGTGGATGGTGGCATGTCACGTGACAATCAGTAAGTCGATAAAATTAGTTAATCTCAACCATTCATAACTTATCGCATGGTACGCGGGACCCAAAGAAATGGGCATCACCATCCACGTTTAGCGTCCATAAACGGTGTTATAATGGTTAGACTAAATTGACTGATGGAATTAAACGGTGAAAATCAAATTACTAGCTTTCAAACTTTGAAGACTAAAATGATAGTTTACTCCATTTTTATCTACTGCGAGAATAAATAATAAGAATTAAAAAAATTAATCTCAGGATTTTTTTATATTTGACAGGAAACCTAAAGGAACCACAGGTTTCCGGTATGAGGTTATAATACGATTTCACGGTGTGATTGATATCTCATGCCGACATGTCATACTTATAACAAATTCGAAAAATCAGTTTGACTCGAGAAATGGGAGTCGGTGCAGTGACAGCGCACTCTCGACCCACGACGGTTTCCATAGTAAACGGTGTGGTGCGGAGTGAATGGGTCGAGCCAATGGACCAAGCGCTGGTCCGGTGGGGCCCACCGCTTCTCATCCGTTTGGACAGTCAGTCAGTCCAACCGTTTTCAGAGGTAGGTCTCGACACTAGTGAGAATTTGATATCCTCTCCCTCCTAGACGATGAAATGCTGCTGGTGGTGGCGGCGTACACTTGTGGTCCACCGTCGAGGAATTCTAATTCAACCAACTCATTTTCTTCTTCCGCTTATAACACTCAGATATCTATAAATTTAATAGACTCTGATTAATTCAAATTCTAATAAGACATTTCAATCGATATCCAGTATTAGGAGAAGGAATTTTATGAAACGGTGTGATCGCGCAACGGTGCTTACGCACTTGGCGACAGCCGGTCAAATTCAGTTTATACCTTCTCCGTATTAGAGTTACACTGCCTTCAGCTCCACCAGAGTACTTACCAGAGATCGAGTCAGTGCTCAACCCTAGTTCAAATTGTTAGATGTTGATATCTGATCATAAATAATGTTGAGATGACTATGAATCGGGCACCCATCGAACCGGTCGACAGGTTACATATATGCCGCATTTGTACCGGGATCTTCGTACCCAACCGATGGCTCTCGACCTGATCTCGAAGTCGAAAGAAAAAGCAGTTTAAGGCATGTATCGTAACATGGAAACTTCTATGGTCCAGTTACTGGACTGTTCGGTAACTATTTTTTCAACGGGCTTGTAATCAATAGTTCAAATTAAAGAAAATATTCCAACAGCTTATAATCGTTTTCTCCATCTGCTTAACGATCCGGGCATTGAAGGATAGAATTTCCCATGGCAACAATAGCGGAAGGGCACGTGAAATGTTTTCAATTGAACAGGGATGGAAATGGTCGTGGGGTATGGTTGAGGAGGACCGGCCCATCCACTCGGTTGACTAGCAAATGACCCATTGACCACGACATGACATGACATGACAAGATCTTTGTTTGATCGATGAATGAATGTAAGGATAAATGTCCGGTGAAGATTACACGTCAAATTATCATACTGTTAAGTGAGTGAAAAACATAATTATGAGTCGTTAAATCTTTTAATTTGATTTAAATAATTAATTATGAACCATTACATTACGCTACTTATAAACAATTTAGTAATTGAATTGCAGAAACTTCGCGACCTGCTGGTTCGATGCTCCTGCTCGCGACCAGAGAGCGCATAACGCGGCCCATGTGTCCCTCAGATTCAGGACCATGCTAATGAAAACTACGTTTGCAGATGCTGATAGCCCACAAAGACAACATTGAATACAGTTTTGGAAGATAATAGCAGCTCCCTATTAGTCTATCCACGTACACGTAACATTCCCCGTTATCGACCACATCGAAACGTTCTCCCACTGAACGGTGAAAAGCGAAACAAACGTCGTGTCATGTAAGTTTTCAGGGCCACGACAAACACTTGCGAAGGTCACATTATTATTATTATTCAGTTACAATGAAAGTGAATAGAAAAGATACACGACAATTTCCGTGATCCGTACGAGTTCAAAACACCCGGTTTGTGTTCCTTCTACACATCTCTCATAGGAAAAATTGACAAAAGTGTCTTCAGATCTGTTCCCAGAGGAAACCAACTTCTTGAACTATATTAAACATTTAACAGTGCTGTACTGACAGAGCTTGAGTACTAGTTGATCGGTTCGTCCAATGTTTTGAGAGGTATAATATGTTTCAAGTGTGGTTGTACAGTTTTGTGTTTGTAGCAAACTGACTAGGTGTGACGGTCCATTGTTTGTGACATGGGATCCCATCTGACGTGCAATTTGAGAAGTGCTCTGCACTCTCAGCCACTGGAGGAAGGGACCTCAAAACCCATCCATAGAAGCAATTCGCGGGCAGGGTCGAAACCCGAGCCGAGATTAATTGCCCAGAGTCCAGACAGGTTAAAAACCACTCTCAAATAAACCCAGATGGATGCTTTCAACGAAGCATCTTCTTCCTCTTCCTGTTTCACATGAGAAGGCAGACAACTATCCAGTAATATCTGGACCGCTTGGTCAGTTTATTGAAGCGACTCTTCTTCTCTCCTCAAGAAGTTTCCCAGAGTTCAGAATGTCTCCAATGTGAGCTCGTAGGAAGGAAAGGGAAACGAGCTTTCTTGTAGGCACCTTCAACAATGTTGTAAAACAAACATGTAAAAGAGGCGTCAAGGCAGGCCACGATAATCCGAAAGGATGACAATCTAGTGAAAATGTTACAGCACCTTCATACGATGCTTTAAACCATCAAGAGCTCATCAGCATAGCGAATCAAGAAAATGGTAAATTTCAGTTCAACATTTATATTAAACCAATAGAAAAATTCTCTCAAAAGACCCAGTGAAAATGAAACCACAGATGTATTAAGTTTTAATTGAAGATAATGATGAGTAGAGTTGAATGGGTTCGTTCCTTAGCTAAATTCATATAAAGTTCCATCCAATGTAAGGTCTATCAA
Source organism: Lagerstroemia speciosa (assembly GCA_037672795.1). Lineage (NCBI taxonomy): Eukaryota > Viridiplantae > Streptophyta > Magnoliopsida > Myrtales > Lythraceae > Lagerstroemia > Lagerstroemia speciosa. Next base: position 789,089 of record CM075292.1, read on the forward strand.
ATCTAGAGAGTATCTTAAGAAACTCAGGTGATTCCATATTTGTTGAACAATTACTATATGAGCCCATATACTACCAAAAAGAAAGCTTCCGGTATATATATTATATACTTAACCTGGATATCAAATGGAAACATAAACTGCAGAACTGAATCAAGCTATTCGAGAACTTTCCCATTTACCTTATTTCAACCTACTGCCACTGGCGGAATCCTCCTAGACACAAACTCAGCTTCAGAATTCTTGCCTTCAGCCACTAGGGCAGCCATCAATTCTTCGATGCAGCCCAAGTTTCTAGCCTGCCTTCTTTCCACCAACTCGTAAAACAAGTTAAATGCTTCAGACATTCTCTTCTTTTCACATAGGCCTCTTACTATTGAGTCACACAGACCAATTGTGACTCTTTCTTGTTTCTCTAATGCAAATAGGGACAATGCATGGGCCTCCAAGAACCTCCCACTCTTACAAAGGGAATTAATAATTTCTTCCATCTCAACCACAAAGCCATTCTTGTAAATCATTTCAACCACGTCAAATGCTTTATCTCGCAGTCCATGCACGAAACATAATCTCACAGTATCTGTATTGAGATTGACATTTTGTCTAATTTGTTTTTCTAACATCAGCATAACTAATTTAGCAGACTCATTTGCGCACTTATTCTTCACAAGCTCTGCAAGAACCGAGTGGAATACAGATGGTCGAGGATGGTGAGAGCCCTTTAGCATCTTCTCGAGGGTCTTAAACGCAAGGATAGGATTTCCATTCTGTAGAAAACCATCTATCAGGGCAGAGTAGACCTCAAAATCGGGCAGGTAGCCTCGCCTAAGCATTAGCACCAGAAGCTCATAACCAGATTCAAAAGTTCCTTCCTTGCAATGGCCCATGATTAATGTTCTATAAGAAGGAGGGTCTTGAGCTCCCCTCTTCATCAACTGCCTAAACACTTTCTCAGCCTTAATTGTCTTCCCACTTCTACACAAGTACTCAAACATGGGGTTGTAAGCTGCAACAAGGGGCTTACACCCTTTATCACTCAACAGAATCTCCTTCTCAAAAAGCTCATCAAAATATTCCTCTGCCCTCTCAAACTCCCCTCCCAGGGTCAAACTCCGAATCACAATGCTATAAGTTGCTGAGTCAGGCTGGATTTGCAACTCTCGCATCTTTTCAAACACTTGCATGGCCTCACCGAAGTTTCCTGCATTGCATTGGGCATGCATCAACGTGTTGAATGTGCATGTATCGGGGACAAAGTTGCCCCCATCCAATAACTCTTTGATCTTATCAAACTTTTGGGCTTCGCAAAGCCCTTTCACAAGAGTATTGTAGGTAATATCATTTGGCTTCAGCCCTCGGTCAATCATCTCCTGCACAACCTCCAATGCTTCATCAATTTCACCCCTAGAACAAAACCCTCGAACCAAGGTTGTGTAAGTGACAACATTGGGATTCAAATCCTTTCCCTTCCTGCTCATTCCCTTTACCACATTACTTGCAATCGCGACCTTCCCTTCTCTACACAATCCATCGACAAGAGTGTTGTAGGTAATGACATCGGGCTCAACATCAAACCGTGACATCTCCTTGAAAAAATGAAACCCCTCATCAACCATCTTATTCATACAGAATCCTCGAATCAAGATATTGAAGGTATATGTATCTGGACTAACTCCATAAGTACTCAACATCTCATCATACAGGCTCTTCACCTTATTGGTCCGACCACGTTTGAGCAAAATCAAGAAAAGACTGTTAAACGTAACAACAGAAGGGGACACTCCCATTGACTTCATGTCCTCAAAGAGCTTAACAGATTCTTGAAACAGCCCGGCTCGGCCATAGCTTCGTATTAAGCTGTTAAAAAATTTATCTTGAACCCTACCATTAGACCTCTGAGAAATGGAGAAAAGGAGATTACGAGCAGCGTTAAGGTTCCGCGCACGACCTAGAATCTCAAGCATGGCGAAGTGGGACTGATCATCATGAGTGAAGCTCAACTTCGAGCTCACCCAGTGGAAGAATCTGATGGCATTTGCGGGCCTCTTTATGAGCCGGAGGGCTTGAAGAACAGTGGACCTGGAGAGTGGGGAGAGGGAGAGAGAGGAGAGAGAGGATTCGACCTCACTTGACCAGGAATTCTGGTTGATGATCGCTGCGATGGATCGAGCCCCTTTGATCTTGGGGGTTAACGATGATCTTGATCCAAGTCCTGGTATCTCCTGTTGTTGGCAATTGTTGGGAACTTGAGAAGAAAGATGCCTCCTGAGTTTTTTGGATAATGGCCTGGTGATTAGAGATTTGTGGTAGAAGAAAAGGGAGCTTGAGCGAGAGAGGGAAAGAGAGGTTTCACCTGAGGAGTTGCTTCTCAAGCAGGGACAGAAAGGGCCGAGAGTGATACTGAGGAAGCAAAAAAGCGGTGGCCATCAAGATGGTGCATTCCAATTTTTTCACACAAACCTCAAAGCCACTTATATTTCACTAACATGTTGATAACTTCAAGATCGATAAGGCTTTGTTTGCAGCTTGATAGAAACATTTAGAATACATCCACCACTAGCGTACTCCCTCCCCTAAAATGACTTCATAATCCTGTACTGAAATTAAAAGATGCAAAGAGGAGTGAGGAATCTATACATGCTGTTACTTTCTGCATTTCAATGTGAATTGAAACATTGTTGTCCTCGTATGAGAAATATGGCATCTAATGTCAGTCAAGTCATTCTTCATCCCTCAAAATCTCTCACCGATTCAAGCAACAGTAGCTTCTCAAAACACAAGGCTACCTCGTCATTTCAAGCCCAAGAAATAAAGAACTGTATAAATTTCCCACCGAGAAAGAAGACCCGAAAGGAAATATGCCTTGAAGAGGGACATATTAGTAGTTGATCAGAGGAGCATACCTTGATAGGGAGAGCGTTGGGTCAGACAATACACCAAACAGATCGCGTCCTTTGTCACTGGACAATTATTTCAGGTTTCCTTCCTGTAGAGGATTTACAGGACTTCAGGGCACTATGAGCTAGTCATACCCTGGGAGTTAAAAGCAGCTTTGGTGAGCTCCATATCGGAAGAGGCTTTGCCTAATCTCTCAGCTGCTTTTTTCTATCGTACCCTCCAACTGAAACAATCAGAGATTCGACATCTATCGATCCAATGATCCAAGTAATGGAAGAATCAAGGGAAACGGGGTGGGCAAGGGTGCAGGAAGATAGGATACCCGTACCGTTCGATGGCCATGAGAAGCGTGATGAGCGTCCATAGCGGCGGAAGAGGCGGGTAGATTTGAAAGACGTGCTTGGCGAACTCGATACTCTTATTCCGTTCGTTCTCTTCTAGTATAAACCCCTGAAGCGAGCGCTGGAGAGAGCTTGAGAGTGACCCCAGGCACAGGCAGAAGGGACAGGGTCTTCTACTTCGATGCCTTAGGTCAAAAAGACTTTTTTTTTTTAAATAAAATTTAAAAGAAAAAATATCATTCTAAAAATAATTTAAAATTTTGTTGACTTTTTTTTTTTTGGTCGCCAACCACGGTATCCAAGCAGGCCCCACCAGCGGTGAGATGGCATCTTTCAGCCAACCATACTTGACTAATCCGTTGGTCGCCCCGGGTCGCACGCCTGGCAATGGCGGGTGAGGCTCCCAAGGGGAGTGTCTGCGTACGTGAGGTCTCGAACTCGAGACCTCCTTAAGCGGCACCGAGTTGCTTACCACTCGGTCCAACCCCCTGGTATTTTGTTGACTTGATACACTATTATATACAAGATTTTTTCATAGCAGGAAGGACTTGACGGGCTACTGCTCGGGGGTAAGAAGACAATACAGCCCTTAAATACTACGTGTAGAGTAAATTAGATATGAGAGCAATTTTGACCAGGGAAGATGGTGGGTGGAACAAACTAAATTGCTAGTCCGCCCAACCCAGAGGTCTGAACCAATGTTTCATCACTTACCCCCACTTGGGTTACAAGCCCACGATGCTGAGCTCAATAATTACCACTAGTCGGATCCGGAATGAGCTTGACTACCTCGGTTGTTTAAAAAAAAAAAAAAAAAAGAAACGAACTGAGCTGGGTAGAGCCCCCGGAAGAATGCTGTGTGCACCTGATGACTGTAATTTTGGTTGCCTTCCAACGACCACAAAATGAAACCGACCTCGTTTCAAAAGAATTTGCACGGACAGTAACATTTTACGTAAAATGTTGCCTGAGTTTTCGATCTTGTGCTGTTCAAGATCACTCCATCTTTTGCGTTTCCGAAGGAGTCATAACGTACCGATGCTAGGTTGCTATGTTCATTATTGATGTTTCTGTCTGCACAGATAGTTTATCTTGCGTGCAGTCGATTTGAGAAACAACAGAAGCAGCATTCCAAATTATCAGTCTTCTTTCATCCCTGCCATCTATTTATCGCAGGCAAGTGCTTCAATGAAACTTCATTTGCTTTTTCATCGGAGTGAGTTCATCACGAGCATAGTTCTCCATCCACAGATCGAAAGGGATGATGAGGACCGGTGGAAAGTGAGGAGGTCTATCTGCAGTAGTTAAGTTAACAGCATCAATCTTGACTAACAGAACTTGTTCGAGCTCAGTTTATCTCAGGTCGCTTTCAATCTGCAACATCTTTGGATTAGATTTGTCCAACACACCCGGCAATGGAAAGGCATTGACAAGGCATAAATCGGAAATAACCTCGAAGCTGGTTAGCCTCGGAATTGGGTTATACTTTGGCTCTCACTGGCAAAAACTATGCTAGAATGGGAAATACTCACTCGATATGTGGTACTGAGTCATTGAAACGCCATTATCTGCACAAGAAGATAGTGTGAGGATGTCCACATTCAACCAAAATGCCATCTTTAATTCAGACAAAATACTTCACTGAGTGGTAAATTCTCCCTAAAGTCGGTCGGCTGCATTTCTAATAAACATGGTCTGCCCGATGAACCCAAAAATCTTTCAAGAGGAAAAGACGTTGAAGGTTGAAATGAAAAAGGAGGCTTACGATGTTCTTGCAAGGAATAGGTACCCAACTAGGATAGATAAAAGAAGAGTGACGACAGCAGCAATGATGCTGACATTTAAAGATCCGGTCAATTTCCTTGGATTTCCCTCTTCACTGGTTGAAGAACTTGCGAGCTCTCTTGAGGCAGATTTAGAAGCTGAATGCGAAGGAGCCACAGCCTCCCAAAATGATTTTGCAATCTCCGAGGAAATTTCGGCTTCTGGTTCCAAAATCTCAGATGTATCCGTCTGAACTTCCATAGACAACAGCTCAGTGCAATGATCTTTGAGGACCTGGGCGAGAAAAATGAAGGTGACAAGGCAAATTATAATCAAGACCTACTTAAATATAATGAAATCTAGGGTTAGCTTGGTAAGTTGCAAAGAAAAACCTGCAGCGATTCAGAGGGTTGCAGGTAGTCACAGATGTATGTTCCAGCTAACCAAGGAGCAAACACTCTCCGGGGGAATGAAAGACTGCTTGGTTTCCTGTTTTGTAAAGGGCGTATTAGTAAACATACCACAGTAATAAGTGTAGAATTGCATTGAAGAATCTTGGCTAATAAGAAAAATAGATTTGATTGCTATCTTCTGAAAAGAAGCAGGCTCAAAATATCCAGCCAATATTTGAAAATACAGGTAAGAAAATCTTCTCGAGCATTAAGATTATGCCCTTCTCTAGGTCATCGATACTTAATAACAAATATGCAAATATACTTCCATCAAGAAATCCACTGAACAATTTTTTTCAAGGCAAAGGTATCAAATTTCTCAATCTTTCGCAGATATATTCCAGTTTTTTATTTCCATTTTCCCAGAGAAGCAAGCAGCTCCCAGTCCTTTGCGAAGAAAGTATCAAGAGAAGTGAATGACTGAAACAAATTACCAGAATTTGCAAATAACCTGAAGAAAGAAAATTCATTGGCCAGAAAACACATTTGACAACTCTACTTTAGGGAATGTAAAATTGTAAGGCCAACAAGTTTATCTGGAAAAACCAGATTGATTCAAAGGGACCATTGGCAACTCCCAAGAAAATACAGAAATTGCTTATTATCCAATACAGATCAACCTCAGAGTGATTAGTGCATCTTGAATGACATCAGAACAAACATAGCTGAAACTACAAACAATGAACTCGTGAAACAGGGTAATAAATGCCAACACACCTTAACAACTCTAACTCTGCCTGGGGAATAAGTTTCTCGGGCAATACGTCGTGGCTTGATTCACTTTCATGCATGTCACCATCAGCTTCGTCACAGATGATATCCAATCTACTTTGCAGGCTCATGATTATATCACTCTGAACATGGAATATGATAATCAATCATGACATATGCCATGGGTAAAATGAACTGTGTTGATCTTTTTTTCCTTTTTGGCCAAGAACTGTGTTACTCAAGGCCAGAGAAACTAAATGAAACCGCATGTTTTTCATAAGATAATGTGGTCCATTCATTGTTCAACATCAATGGAATTTTATAATTCACATTTCCCAATGATAAAAAATATCTTCCCAGAAATTAGTGCCCCAGTAGTCAAAGATAGATCTGCAGAAGATATTCGAGAACATTTGCAAACCTGTTGAAAGTCCTACTGTTCAGTAGCAAGAACATGTAAAATAAATGAAAGAGAAAAATTATATCATACGGCACCTTTATATCAGCAATAGCTTGAGATATTGGCTCTTTTGAAGTCAGGAATGCAAATGAAGACACAGAGCCACTGAACTTCAGAACTCCAACAATATTTTCTAGCATGCATGCTTCGTCGAATATCAAAGCAATCCACAAGTGTTAGATCAAAGGTTACAATTAGATAGGAAAAGTAAATAGATAATGAGAGCCAACTGACCTTCTGTACAAGCATCTTTCATGAAGGGTAGAAGCAGTTCGATGTCATGCAAACTGTCTGAGGTGCATGGCTCATCCTCGACAACCTTAAAATTGTCCCGAGAGAGAGAGAGAGAGAGAACTCCTCAACTAAGATAGTAAAGGAACTAAAACCAATCCCAAAAGTAATTTGAGAAACTGAGAAAAGAAAGCCTTGTGAACAAGGAAGAAGCAACGGGCACTTAGTTTTCCACTTTCAGTCTCTTCCTACTCTTGTATGATCAGAGAAATGTACAGTAAGTTGAACCACTGAAATGCTAGTCGGAGGAACAAGGTTGCTGTTTTTCTATCTTGTGCAAAAAGGGGAAAACGAGCATTTGACAGCCTCCTTTAGTTAGGAAAGCAATAAAGTCCCCCAGTTTAACGATCACATACCACGTCAAAACATAAAAGCACTTGGAAAAGGGAAAATAGGAAAACACATTTTTTTCCACTAGTTACTGAGAAATCAGTTATTCCTTTGGAGACCTCCCCTGTAGGAAGCAATTGCTGTTAAAGAGAGCTGATATTTATCAGGTGCCTCCGAAGCAGTAGCACGAAAATAAGATTCTGCCACAGTTGCATAAGAGAGATTTTCTTACCAAGTTTCCATCTACCAATGCTTTTGCGCCTTTTAACTCTCTAGCAATGACTGAAATTCCCCTTCGAAGAGCATTGTTTAGAGTTCGGATATTGGAAGCCATCTCGTAAGTCACAGGCAGCCTGGGAATGAACACATGCCATGAGAGAGCAAACAAGAAAGGGTACTTTACAGTTAATGATTAAAATTGTTTCACCAGTAGCATGAAGAAGTAGATATCACATCCAAGTTTGGTAAGAATTTCATTAAAAAGACTCCCAAACCAGCATAATGTCTATCATCCGGAGGCATCTTTTCATATTGTCTGCACAACTGATACATGCATGCAGCTTTTCTATAATGTGCTTTCAATTGGTCCTTCACTAAATTTGTTGCTTCAAAACTACAAATATATTTTGCTATTTGGAAAAAACAGCACAACAGACTGTAACAATATTCTCCTAAGGAGGTGTTCTAGTATGAAAAATAATGTAAATCAACACATATCAGCTTCCAGAAAAAGCTGTAATAAGCATATGCTTAGGAATGAGAGAATCCTGGAATTTACAGATTTGGAAAATTTCTGACAACTTTTACAGAATGATATGCCAATGAGCAGCAACTGAAAGAATAATTGCAGATTGATAATTGTTGTAGCCAACTATTCATGGCTGTCTTAAGCAAATAATTATAAGGGCAAGACCTCAAATTGAAATTAGGCAAGTAATACTTAATTTAGCATAACAATTCTAGATACAGAAGAAATTATGCAGATGAGAAATGGTACCTAAGATTGAAGTTGTAAGTAGCCCTAAACCTCTGCAGGGAATTCAATACCCTGCCCATTTTGAAATCACAGGGTCTTAAGCTGCTCGATGTGATACTTGGCGATGGACTAAAATTCCGACACGTCCACCTGCATATCACCCCATTATCATAACAGCAAAAATCCTAAAAACCTTCCATCGTCCCCAAAAACTGATGGCTGTTTACCTCCTTGGACTGTAACTAATATGGATGAGAAGTCTCTCACTATAATCAGCAGGTGCTGCTTCCGCAGCTGCCTTCACAGTCTGCAAGAACCGTTAGCAAGAAAGTAATCTGCTCAGCTTTTCCCTTGTTAAACACTGATATATATTAAACTACCAATAAAAATAATATATTAGACTATGCTGTAGTAATCAAGAATTCAATACATTATAAAATTGAAGCCACCAGTCAAAACAAGTTTGCAACAGACAATTCCATGCAGTTTAGGGAAGGACAAAATCCATTTAAGTTAAGAGCCATAATCATGGGTAAGGCTAATGCGAAACTGAAAGAGGCTGCAAAGTGATAAAGCAAACCATTTGAAATAAATTCCATATTACCTGACAGATTTCCGTGGTTGAATTTTTGAATGCGCTATCGCTGACCCATACGTAAACACCCACCACCTTGATCCCACCCACCAGCATTCGCGAGACCTACAGCAACTCGGACAGTGTTTATTATCCTCCGATTCAGAAATTCCGACATCAAAGCACAACTCGAAAGTGAAACCATTTAATTTCCTCTATCGAAATCATACATTGCAAACACAGCATTCGATAAAGAACTCAAAACGAAGGCCAGGATTGCAGTTCACAGCAATTCAACATCTAATTCCGTAAAATCATAGTACCTGACGAGCGTGTTCACCAACCCAATCCTTGTCAACAGAGAGGGACGAAGAATCAGAGCCTCCCTGAGATTTACCCTTCGCACCCTTCTTCCTGTCGTCCCTGATTGGATCGACGAGGGAGCAGGCGGCCTCTCCGGCATCGTTAGGCGGGGTCGGGATCAAATCGAACACGAACCCTCTGTCCAGGCTCTGACTGAGCTTCCCTATCACCAAACCCACCTGCAACATGAAAGCATGCAAATGAAATCCGCCATTTAATCAGAAAACAAAAAACACAAGGACAGATGTACCTGAGAGAGGATCGAGGACTGAGAGAGACGATCCTCAACCCGTTTGAGTTGGGTCTCTTCTCCGACCACTGCTTTCACCATTGCTCTCCCTTCTTCTACGTCTCCGCTCTCGCGGAGTTCGCTGCTGGTCCTCGTCGATCAGCAGGAAGGAGCAATGGACAAGGTGTTCGTTTCTCGCTTCCAATTTTCTCAATCCTCTGCTCCTTTCTAGTGTTAAATTGCAATTTGGCCCAAAAATTTTTCCTACTGCCTTAAGTGCACCTCAGTTAGCTTCCGTTGTCACGGCTTAGTCCAGCAATCATCAATGTTGTGGAATATGAGCAAATATTAAGCTAGTAACACCAACGAGTTCATTGTATAAATTTCTATTAAATCTTGATACGTGTAGAGTTTGAGTAAATATTTATTATATAATAGATAACGAGTTCGTTGTATAAATTAATATTTAAATCTTCACATGTGTAAAGTTAATCCTCGAAAATTCTAAAACTTTTACGTGTCTCAATATCTGAAAGAAATTTATACAATAAAATTACCATATATTACACATTGAATATTTACTCTCAATATGAATTTTTTCAATTCACAATATTCAAATCCGATATTTTACGTGCAATGCAGGAGTACTAAATTTTTTGACTAATCCACTAGTTCGTTATTCGGTGATAAAGGAGGCTCACAAGTCTCGTACAAGGATATAAAATAAAGATAAACAAGAGGCACATAATTCCCACGGTGAGAATTTAGTTCAAAACCTCTGGGTAATAAATCGGAATTTTATATCACTGCACCGAGACCGTATCCTCCAATAATTTGATATGAAGATAAAGAGAATGCCATTCATGCTATAACCACTTTTAGAATTAACATTTTAACATCTGACCATTAATTTTGGTCTAATACTATCATTCGTTGATGGCGTGGTAATTGAAATGGTACCTGACTCCATGATTACATGTCAGCCATTGTGGAAGCACTATCAGAACAGTACGTTTTCATTTCATAAACAAAAATAATAACTTGAGGGGAAAAAAAAAGAAAAGAAAAGAAAAGGAGGAGGGTGTATTTGGCCTCCAGAAATTCTTGCATGAGATAAGTTCACTGCATCATCCGTTAACTCTATTAATTATTATTTAAGTATCATATCACATTTTTCAATTCATTGAGGACATTTATTTTTTAATCACAATTTAAAATATTTACTTACGTGTCAAGTATTCATTCGATTGATCCTAAGAATTTTCCGTTCCATTCCGTTCCGTTCCGTTCCGCTCCTTTTCAGTCCGCTCCCAAACTGGTGAGTTGGTTGAGGCTCCGAGTCTCCGAAGAATTCAAAGTTAGTATCTGACTTTATCTTATCATATAATACGAGAAATTATTAATTAAATGAGTAAATTAATATTAATTACTGGATTAGTTATTATAATTAATATTGATTAAAATAATTTAATTAATCTTATTTTATAATAATATGATCGAAGATAAATTATAATCAATAAGAGCTATTATGACACATTGCTAGCGTACTCGTCACCGCGCATCCTTGATGGAACTTTTTGACTTGGCAAGTTTCCTTTTAAATTTCCTTTTGGGCAAAAGATTGGTAATGGCTTAACAGCATCCGAGGAGTAACCCTCGTAAATGTCTAAAAAGTATTCGGATTAGAAATCTCGATAACTTAGACATGATTTTTCGTGTTTAAACGGTTGTGTATCTAAACCGGTTAATATAAAATGTCTTCAATATATAATTATACTCTAATAATATATAATACAACGATTTAAATACTTACATTTGTAGACAATTAGTATAATAAATAAGTTACAGTAATTAATTATGTAATATTTGATGATAACAAAACATGTAATGTATGTAATATTTTACAAGTCGTAAAATTTATATATATAAACGTATTAAATAGATTCGATATTTATATAAAAATAGTGAAATATATTTAATAAACGCGTATTATCGAGTTACACAGGTTCAACACACTTAAACACGTTTATTTATCTTGTCCGAGCATATTTGTGTTTAAACGAGTTCGTGTCTCAGTGACTTGATCCAAACCCGTCTAACTCCATATCGTATTATGCCAAAAATTACCCAACTACTACCCGGAGAGAATAAAGTGTCACTCCCAACTGTTCTTAGTTGGCGTTTGTCCAATTTAAAAGGGAAAGAATGATTTCCTATGCATAAATAAGTATGGATAATTAAAAAAAAGTAAAGCTTTAATTTTTTATATTTTTATCATTCATATCCTTAATCTTTTGAATTTTTACGACTTTGGTTATTCGTTATTTTTTCCATCCAAAAAGGGATATTACATCTTAAAATCATTTTTCAACGAAAATATTTTTCAAAAAAGGTATATTTCGTCCATAATTAAGGAAATATTGGTTACTAGCGGGTGTCTTTTCTAAAATTATAACTTATTTTTCTTAGAATGAATTATGATATTATAATGATGATAACCATCAAATCCATTTTAAATTGGAAAATGTGACTTGATTTTCAAGGGGATATGATCATCGGTAAAACCCTATAGATAATTTTTTTCATTTTTCTGTATTTTTTAAAAATATTTTTTATTAAAAAATAATTTTTCGATGAAATATTCTTTTTGGATGGAATATACTTTTTTTAATGTAATGGTATGACTAAATTGACAAAAACTTAAAAAGTTAATGACCTAAATGATAAAAAGATAAAAACTTAGGATGAAGTGACAAAAACGTGCGAGGTAGATGACTCAAATTATCATTTACTCTTTAAAAAAATGCAATAAATTAACTTTAATAATTTAAATTTAACATCCCCGGGAAAAATAATTTAAATATACAGGGATCAGTATTTTTCTGTCCGAAAAAGGACAACGATTCGCCATAAACTGAAAATGCGGGTCAACTTTCGTGGCTAAATTAAGGACTAAGTCAGTCAATATATTGGAAAACTATTCCACCTGCGGTTGACTTTCTCGGTCGACATCAAAACCTTCTTCAATCGGCTTGCCGAGTTATCTTTTTTTTTTTTTTAGTCGCCAGCCACGGTATCCAAACAGGTCCCACCAGCGGTGAGATGGCATCTTTCAGCCAACCATACTTGACTAATCCGTTGGTCGCCCCGGGTCGCACGCCTGGCAATGGCGGATGAGGCTCCCAAGATGGGTGTCTGCGTACGTGAGGTCTCGAACCTGAGACCTCCTTAAGCGGCACCGAGCTGCTTACCACTCGGCCCAACCCCTCTTGGTATCTTTTCTATCTATCTATCTTTGTTTTTTTTTTTTAAATATAAATACAGCACGATGTCTTACTTTGGTTAGTAATAATTATAATAACTGTCCGGGTGATTAACACTAATCTGCTCATTTTTCACCTTATAACTAGTATTTTCTCACGTCACGTGGCGGACTAAGATCACCTAAGAATTTCTCATCAAATTGATGCATCCACGGCCAGTACGAATGTTAAATCTAACTCGACAATGGCCCGTGCCTAACACGTAATTTTTATTGCATCATTTAATTGATTAAAGTATGTGTACCAAGGAAAATTGACATGAGTTAATTGAAGTGGTTCGACTTCTCTTTCTCTTAAATGATATCTCGCGATCAAGTTTGGGAAGTAAAGAATCTACAATTTGGCAAACTTTATTAATGAACCGATCTAACTTGAAATTAATATAGGATTTATTGAACCTCTGAGAGGGTTGGCGTGTAACAAAAAAAATTAAATTAGCTTTAAATTTTTAATTTATACCAATTATTGTAGTAAACTAAATATTAAAATGCATCTCCAAAATTCAAATTGAAGAAATATTCACACAAGATGCTTTTTTCTTGTTAAATAAAGTCATGGTCATGTGCAAAGAGGAATATTCTCATGTTGCAAAAAAGATTCTAAATTAAATAAACTGATCAGCAGGTGCCCAAAATAAAATCAAAATACAAAAAATAAGGATTGGTTCAAGTGGATAATACATCCATCTAAATCGAGTGATATTTCACGATATCAGAGGTTCGACTCCCCTTGAGCGCATAGCCGTTAATGCGAGTATCCATACATTTGTCTTGCACATGAACTTACCTGAATTCATGAGACCGTGGGTTATTCATGGGCTTAGAAATAATTAAGGTAATTGTTCGGGTGATTTACACCAATTTGCTTGCTCGTCACAGTCGAGTTGATGGTTTCTCATGTCATACGGTAAGGTGGGATTATCTTAGAACTCCTCCAAGATAAGACACCAAACATAAACAACCCACCCAAGAATTCGGGAGCTCTGACAAAGTGAAAGAAAATTTTCCGCAAGTAATATTAAGATCTAAGCATGCATTTGACTTGCAAGATAAGGAAAGAAAAATCTTAGATAATTTTATTTTATAATAATATTATAAAAAATTAATTAAATTACTCTAATTAATAATAATTAAGATAATTATTCGAACTACTAGCACTAATTTGTTATTCACCACGTCTGATTAATAGTTATTCACGTTATATAGTAATGTGGGATCATCTAGGAACTTCTCCAAGACATTAACATAATCCACGCAATAATTCGTGAACTCTGGTAAAGTAAAAGAAAATTTTCCACAAGTATTTATAAATAAAAAATAAATTTATATAATATTTTTTATCATTTTCCTTTTTTTTTTTACTGGATAATTTGATCAAGATACCGAGCAACCCGCTTTTCCTAGATCTGACCCCTTGAATGGGCGTATCGTAATTTTCCATCAATCCAGCTTGCTGGGCACCAGCCCATTCCAGCGATCCAGCCGCAGTCTCGTGCGAAATTACAATTTGACCCATTAACTTCATCGCTTACAAATATTAAATATATATAATCTCATTTTATAATATTATCTAAGAAATTTTAATAAGTTTAAGGGTAAGAGATTTTGTATGAGTTCAGCACATTATATTATTTATAAACTCTATTAATAAGTAATAAAATATCATAATTAAGTATTATTACTTTTTTATTCATTAATAATACTTATTTTTAAGTCATAATTTAAAATACATATTTATATATCAAATATTTATTAATGAAGTTCACAATATTATTGGTGCTCTTGCCACAGAAGAATTTTTCGGTTTTAAAAGGACAAAAGTGGAAAAGTGATTCCGCGATAGTAGCCGGAGCTCCGGTTGAAAAGGAAAATACTTTCGTGTCTTCTAAAACCTTCCTCGCCGTTTCTCTCGTGTCCAACTCCAACCTCTCTATCAACTCTTCTATGGCTTCTCCACGACGCTCCGGCCACTCCTGAGGTTCAATTCCTCCTCCGTCAACCCTAAATTCGAGTGCCCATTTCCGCAACGACCTCAGAGCCGATGGAGAGCAACTCTTTCTCCTCCTACCCGGACTCCGGCAACTCCTCCCCTTGCTCCCGCGAGATCGACGGGGAGAATCCCTCCTGGGACGAGCAGCAGCCTCCGCCGCAGCCTCTGCCGTTGCCCCATAGTGGCAGCTGCAGGGTCCGGTTCATGTGCAGTTACGGCGGCAAAATCCAACCCCGTCCTCATGATAACCAGCTCGCCTACGTCGGCGGCGAGACGAAGATCCTCGGCGTCGACAGGAACATCAAATTCTCCGCCCTGATGTCCAAGCTTTCCGCCCTTTGCGATTCCGCGGAGCTGTGCTTAAAGTACCAGCTCCCCGGGGAGGATCTAGACGCGCTGATTTCGGTCACCAACGACGAGGACCTGGAGCACTTGATGGCCGAGCACGACCGCCTCCACCGGACGGCTTCGAAGCCCGTTCGGCTGAGACTTTTTCTGTTTCCCCTGACTCCGAAGAGCTCTTCGAGCTTTGGGAGCGGGGACAGCAAATCTGAGGGAGATAGGCAGCAGTGGTTCGTCGACGCGTTGAATTCCGTCCAGCTTCAGAGGCTGGAAGAGTCCTCCTCGCTGCGCGCCGCTACGCCTCCTCCACCGTCGGTGAATCCGGATTTCTTGTTCGGACTGGATAAGGGACTCCCGCCACAGCAGAACGCTCCGGGAGTGCCTGAGGTCGGAACTAAGGACATTTCCGCCGGATCCGACTGCGGATCGGACGACCAGCAGGCCACCGGAGATCCCATTTTGTCGCCAGCGGAGATTCAGCGTCAAATTCAGGAACTGCAGAGGATGCAAATAGCGAACCCTGCGCTGCAGAGAAGAGTGGACGAGACGAACCGCAGGTTCCTCATTGGGGATTCCGGCGGACTGCAGGCGGTGGAGGTGGCCCAGGCGGCTCAGGCGCCTTTTTCCATCCCAGTGCCAGTCCAGGTGCCCGCTGGGTACATGCCAGAACGGCACTTGACAAGCGGGAGCTACGCAGTGGCTGGAACAGGAACTGACCAGGCTGTTTACTACATTCCGGCGCCGGTGGGCAGCTACATGGCCCCAACGACCTACCGGCCGGTGACAGGACCGGTGGGTCAGGCAATCTACGGAGTTCAACGGATAGTACCAGATGTTTATAGGTAATACTCACAATTCTGATTTGTATTTTCAATCACTTCTGCCTGTCCAGTCCGATTTATTGAAGTTCTAGCTTATATCGAGTTATGATTGTTTGGCAAAAGGAAATGAAAGATAACCAGATTGAAATTGTTATCATTCAGTCGTTGGATTGTTAAGTAGGCGAAAAGAATGATAGCATATTTTTCGTATTTACAGGGACCAAGCGGTATACGGTGCAGCTCCGCAACCGGCAGCTGTTCAGCAGCCGTTGAAAGGGGGGCCGCCTACCGCCGAAGGGATCCAAGTCATGCAGTCAAAGATGGTGGAGCCAGGATTCATGCCGGTGGTGTACGACAGTGCGGGGCGGCAAGTGTACTACACGACTGCCGCTGGAGGGGTGGTGCCAGCATACCAGGCAGCGGCAGCAATGGCAGCAGACAGCAGGCAAGGCGGCGGACAGCTGAACCAGGAGGCAGGTAAGGCGGCGGCAGGTAAGGCGGCGGCAGCTGCGGCCACCGGCAAGGCTTCTACTCAAATTACGACCGTTTGACCGTGTTGGATCATTCTGGGCTCAGTTTGTTTATCTTTGATTGTGTATTTAATGTTTCTTTTCCCTGTTTTTCGTATTCTTTAACATTGTCCTGTGACCCTATCCCTGTCGTCTGGACCATCTCTTCAATTCATAGATGAAACTTACCCTCCTAGATTGGATCAATGGATTACCTTATCATGAATTCATTAATAATTCTCTCGCAGCATGTGTATTCTGAGACGGTGATCTGGACGTGTTCAGATGAATTCAATGTTAGGAAGGACACGAGACAGACGCATACAGCTCCTCTTGCACATAATTTTTTGAAGCTGTCATTGGCAAGAACAGTTTGAGAAATTAGGGTTTCCAACTCAAGTTTGACGTATCACCAGCAGCGTGATTTTATTCTTTTGGTGCCATGAAACTTGTAAGAGTTCAACTGAATTACAAATTTAACTCGAGTCACTTAAATGATTTTGCTGATAAAAGATACAAGCTTAGAAATGTGACTGGCTTCTTCAACTTAGGTTTTAAAATGTCCTGTGCCCCCAGAACAAGCTTGAGTCGAGTGCCTGCCGCTAAAGTTATTGCAGCACTTTGGTCAGTTTCTGTATAGCATTGTTTCCTTCTCGAAACCGATCGTGGGGAACTGCTTGGCATATTCTCCAACCTGATGGCGGAGTTTTGCGACCTCCGACTGGATGTCAGAATTGGACTGCAGGGTTGCCACGAAATCCTTCAACTTTGTTCCTAAGTCAAGAAAACCATTGGCAAAAAGCCTTAGCGCACATAGACGGATGGTTCAGACAAGTTCCCATGCATCTGGTTCCTACTTTCTGGAAGCTCACCAGCCAGGTAAAAATAAAACAGCTTCAAGTTCAACTGCTTCCAACCAGAACCGGAATGTTTTGCAATGAATTGGACCAACCGGCTAGTTCACCAAGATAAATGGGGAAAAAGTGGTGAAGTTATTTCCATGACCAGGCCAACTCATGATTTAACCTTCAGAACAACTCCAACTATGTTCGATGTGCTAAGACATGATATTTCCAAACTTTATGCTAGATTAAGATGGGTCACATGCAGATTTGAGATGAATTTCCAGCACTTGATAATTATTTCCACGAGATGTTTACATGGTTTGAACCTAACCTTTAGCGTCAGCCTTGACTCTCAAGGCTAACTTGACTGCTGCATCGAAGAAATCGGCTACTTTTGCAAAATCCTCCTCCACGAAACCCCTAGATGTGAGAGCCGGGGTCCCTGAAACACATGAAATGATCATTTGCAAATATGATAAGCTTTTATTGCTTTCCTAGGTGACTTACAGAGTTCAAAATATTCAACTAGAGTTAATTCCTAGAAACAACACAGAGGTTAGGCCTGAAGGATCATAACAACGCAGAGGTTAGGAGACTAAAGATTACATACCCATTCTGATACCACCAGGAACCATAGCAGAGACATCTCCTGGGACAGTGTTTTTGTTAGCAGCTATATGAACTGCTTCCAATACTTTCTCAACTCTGGATCCATCGATACCCTATTACAGGAATGATCTTGTTATGATCAAAGTCTCATACGATTAAAACAAAGCATGCTATTTTGATTATGGTGACATTAAAATAGAAAATAGATTGTTAGCTAACTCTACAGGGCATCCTCTTCATAAATTAAGGGTGTGAAAGAGGAGACGACGAGAGCTGCCAGAAATAAAAGTTTGATCCTAATTTCATAGAGTGGAAAGAGGGAAACGAGACAGGTTTTGCATTTGCAGGCACTCTTTAAGAACTAATATATCCAAATACACAATTCTTACCTTCCAGCCAGAAGGGCATTAGCTGGAAATACTCACTGGGCTAGGTTCATAATGGACATACTCAGTTTGCTTAATTCATGAGTACTCGGTTTACAATAAGCCGGAGGAAATTGCTAGTCAAAGAAGAAGCTGTTTTTACCTTGTTTCTCAAGTTTACCAAGACTAGATGGTTGTCAGTTCCACCAGATACAAGTTCATAACCTTTCTCTAACAAACTCTGCAAATAAGCGCAGCATAGTTAACAGGATTGATTCCCGAAAAAGAATTATCAGCCAAAACAGCAGAAAGGATTGGGTGAAGACAGCTGGAACGTAATTCCATTTAATTCTTACCTGTGCAAATTTAGCACAATTGCTGAGGACTTGATACTGATAGGCCTTGTACTCTGGTGTTGTGGCCTAAAATCAAATGACAGTAAAACTTCAAAACCATTCTGAACACAAGTTCCTGAGATGTATCAACTATGACACCATCTACTCGAATTGTCACTTAAGTTGAGATGCCTTAACCATCAAACACCTGTTTGAGAGCCACGGCCAAACCAGAAATGGTGTGGTTGTGAGGACCACCTTGAAGCCCAGGGAAAACAGCCTGATTGATCTTGTCTTCATAGTCATACATTACCTGAAAATACAGGTTCTCATGAAATCTATCTCCAAAAATCAAAGTTATTAGGATAGCGCTGGATATTAATCCAGTTAGAAGTATGACCAATGGGCTCATGCGTCAGATCAGAAATTCATAGATCTGACTGCTATAGTGATCATATTAAGGATAATAAAGTTACAATGAGAACGTGTTATATACTTGTATGTATGAAAAATCATAGGATTCACTTTAGGTTGACTGTAAGTGCACTCCGGCTCAGCGGCTCTTATGCATATGAATCAACCTTCAAGAACTGAACTGGCTCGTGTTGTCCAATTCTGTTAATGATACTGATCGTTAAATTTTTAGGCCATTCCTTTGGAAGTCAACTTGATGTAAGAAGACAAAAGCAAAGGAGAGAATCTTAGTTCACTCTTTTGCCACATCACCACCCACCTCCTGCCCTTGTTTGTTAATCTCTTTGACTCCCTTTCGGAAGAAAATCATTGCTCCACGGGGCCCACGGAGTGACTTGTGGGTAGTCGTAGTCACGATATCAGCATATTCAAAAGGAGATGGGATTACTCCAGCAGCAACCAGACCACTGATATGGGCCATATCTGCTAACAATACGGCCTTCTGTTTGTCGCAGACCTGACAAAGTCCGAAAGACACAGTTATAAATTGCAAACACTTGATCCCAAAGGAAAAGGTATAATAAGAGAAAACCAAGCTTGTTATTTATTTAAGGATCTTCTGTATACCTTTCTGATCCTAGCATAGTCGTAGAGGCGGGCATAGGCACTAGCACCAGCTACTATTAGCTTTGGCCTGAAGAGAGTTGCACTCCTTTCCAACTGTAACAATATGTTTATTTGCTGATATCTTAGGACCACTGCAACGTTAAATAGGACATAGCATAGAAGAATGAAAGACAATGCCACAGAGAAGTACAAACTTGTACAGAGATTGAAGGTCAAGTACCTGATCGTAATCAATGTAGCCAGTGGTCTCATTCAGTCTGTATGGCATTGTCTCAAAAAATATGGAAACTGCTGATATCTTCTTGGTGTCAGTCTGCAAATAGCCACTCATGAAAACCACTAACAATTACATGTCAAGTTTGCAGCAAAACTTTTCTTCCTGGAAATCAAACTTGATACTTTGATAGCAAATAGATCAAAAGAATAGTTGTCAAAATTATGACTCAAGAAACTGATTCCAGAGTTTTGGGATTTATGTTGATTCTGGACTAAAACATTATGAGCATAAAAAAAAAAATCAGAACAAAAGTTACTAAATAGAAAACACCTTCTTTCAATGGGATAGATGAGAGAACACATCCACAAATTGGAACCGAGTGCTTCCTAGGAAAGGGTTCGACAGTCTAGGCATTTACTTCTTGAACATTGTACAGGAGTACAAATGCTTAAGATACACTTAGAGCTGAGCTTAATCACCTGATAACCATGTGAAAGATGGCCACCATGAGGAAGGTCAAGCGCCATTATTCTCTCATGAGGTTTTAGCAGTGCAGTGTAGACTTGAAAATTAGCCGGTGACCCAGATAGCGATTGAACATTAACTGCAAAGAAATGCAAGAATCATAATAAGTTGGTGTCTAGTGGCCAAAAAGCACTTTTCCCAATTCCGATATTTATTTGTAAAAGATCTGCAAATTCTAAGGCATTTAATCTTGTAGCAATATAAAACATCTGTAAGTAATTTTGCAAAAGAATGATTCAGCAAAATGTTTGAGAAGTGAGGAGGACAGTGTAGGTACTATTGAAGATCTCGTTACAGGAATTGCAATATGGAGAAGATAGAACTCATAACAAGAAGGGAATGAACATTCCTCAAATGAGTGATAAGTTCTCCATTACCTCCCCATTTTGCAGGATCCAGCTGAAAGGCTTCAAGGGCACGCTTCTGACACAAGGACTCCGCCATGTCAATGTACCTGAAGTTTGTAGCATTCTTTCAGTCGATCGGCGATTTCGAGTCTAAATTGTATCGCTCAAATAGATATTTAAAAGAGCGGTAAATAGAAATGTATAGTCAAAAGATGAAAGAGGATCAACATACTCATTTCCTCCATAGTACCGGGCACCTGGGTACCCTTCACTATATTTGTTAGTCATAACTGAACCCACAGCTTGCATTACTGATACTGAGGTGAAATTCTCTGAAGGTATAAGTTCAAGTCCCTACACAATATTAGGCATCAAAATTGATTAAACTGACTCTGATTCCTTAAGACAATGACGAGGTAGAAAACCACCGTAGAAATCCTAGATGTCATAGCACCCTTTCGAAGCTGAAAGCTCCACAACTATGTGACCACCCGACACTAAATACACAAAGAACTGCAATCGATTCCTATTAAACATGACGTATTTAACCATAAAGGATATGCGAATCGAGATACACTTGATCCACCAGCAGTGAACAGGAGAAAAACAAAGAATGTGGACGCCACAACAATAAGAAATATGAGATTTGGAAACAAACCTTCCATTGCCTCGCTTTCTCGAGTTCAATAATATTGAAAATCTCAGGATCGATATCCTCAAGTGGAGCATTCAATTGCTTTACCCACTGCAAAACATCATTTAGCATTATTTCCTCATCATCATAATATCAGGCAGAGAGAGCCAAACAGGATGCGAATCAACCCGAAACAAATGCAACTCCAATCAGAGAGCCGGCCAAGTTATCCTCTCCAAATCAGGGGGAAAAAGCAATAACATGAGATGGAAGAGGGGTTTATTTACATTGGCACGGGCCGAGTCCTTGTCCTGTACGGCCTCATTCGGAAGCGAGGCCTGCGAATATCGACATCACAAGACACAACAAGTTAATAGCACTCCTCCTTGGGTATCGTAAATCATTGACTGGATCGATCAGAACATAACGAAATGGAGCTCGTGTGATTTGAGGAGAGAAAGCAAACCAAGAAGCGGAGGTTTCCGCCATGGAAGCGGCCGATTGCAGACGGAGAAGAGAGCCGTCGGAGCAGAGCACACGCCATTGCCATCCCCCTCTCTTCCTCTGCCGGAGATCTCACTCCTCGACCTCGATTAGTACGTTTATATGTGGAGTATAGATCCACGTTGGCTGCAGGGAGGGGAGTGGGTGGCGTGGGGTGGGTTGGTGGTGAGGTTGATGCTTTCCCATTTTATGTTTCTGTTTTATTTTATTTTTCTAACTACCTTATGCTGAAGGAACAGATTCTGATGCTGTGGGATTTTTACTGAGTTAAAGTTTAAAAATCAGTATCTCTCAAAATATAAATTTAAGAATTTTTTTAATAATATTTTTTAGCGCGAAACTTGAATATGTGATCTCGATCTCCCATTCCCCTGAACTCAAGAAAACTCATAAAATTTTATACAAAATTAAGCTATTTTATTTATATTTTATTAAATTATCTTGTTTCGTCTCCTAAAATCTGTCATTTGACTTTCTTTTAATTTCACCCTCCTTAGCTTGGGATCTTTGACCTGTCCTGTTCGACCTCACTAAGTCGCATGTGGGCTAGTTTTTAACCAGTAAATCACTGCCCTTGAAGATGTAATCTAAATCATGTTAGGATCGAGTTAACCGGTTCTACTTCTCCCAATGATAAATTCTTTGCATTAATATTATTCGACTTCATGACCCATATTTTAAGTCGAGTTGATCGGAATAACTTTGCAGTAATGAGATTTTCTCTTTCACACTGCTCGATCTGCAACACTTTTATGAAAGAATGAGACATTGGATCACCTAATTAATACATTATACGCTATCTAATTTTATAAGCAGGAGTAGATTAGCAATTTTTTATTATTAAAACCTTTACTGTTTAAATATTTGATAAATTCACAAAAGCTGAAAAAAAAATGTGAAACATGCAATTTACAGTGCGTAATTGCTGAACAATATTGAACTGAACAGATTGTCATCTACAGTAGATCGGGCATCCCGCGCGGGTCGGACCCATCATCGCTTTGTCGGGGTTTTGATATCCGGTTAGCTCATTCTCAAACTCAATCTTCCATAGAACAAAAAATTGAGCTAATTAATTTTTTAATAAAAATTTTCAAAAACAAACCCAGCTGTTTTGTCCTCGTGAGCATGGACCTAGTTGGCTCGGTCCCAGCTGAGTCTTGACGTGAGTCGTCAGGGGGTCGGGCCATCTCAATCCATCGATGCTCATTTGGTTATGTTAGTCTAAGTCCACAGGGGTCCAAGTGAACCGCTTTGTGAACCTTTTACGGCTCAATTTAACAGTTTATAATTAACAATTCAAATTAAAAAAAAATCAGGTATCCTATAACCATCTTTTTCATTTGCTTAACTACCGGTAACTTAATTGTAGAATTTTCTACCATGTGAATTAGGTCTGGTAAATGCAATTAATGGGTCAAGATGGCTTACCAGCATCACCTGAACCATCTAGACCGGCTCGAGTTAGAACTTTATTGGAATATTTTTCGAGCCGGATCCTTCTTTTAAAGTGTAAATTATACACTTGCAAAGGCTTGAATTCACCCATGTTAGTAAATGACATCACTAATCAGTGTATGCTTCCCTATACAATAGAACTTCTCACGTGACAGAGCCAGAAATAATCCTTCCCATACACATCTCAGACGAATCTACCCACATTTACATTAACAATTCCCGGCCCTTACTTCGATTATTCATCGATCAGCGACCTCGTCGGAGGAGGAGGATGAGGACGAGGACGAGGCGGTGCAGCAAGGTTAGGAGCGGCGTACCGGGACGAGAAACCCCGCTGGAAGGCCTCTAGGTCTTGATCGTGCCAGGTGCTCTCGTCGAAGTTCTGGGAGTAGCTAAGCGGGTCGTACTTGAACCCGCCCGCCACCGGCCTCGGCTGCACCACTGACAGGGAGTCCACTATCGACTTGCAGTCCAGTGAGGCCGCGACCAGGGTGGCCGGCCTCAGGGGTCGGCGGCTGCTGGAGGCTCCTCCTCTCCGGACGGTTCTCGACGACTTTCTCCTTGTCCAGCTGATAAGCTTCATCAGCCTCAGACGACCCAGGCATGAGACGAAGAACCCGTCCTTCCGGTCGGGTTCTGGGCCGATGGTTCTCGATTTTGGGGAGGACATGGGAATGGGACTGGGATCGGACTCCATTGGAGGGGCCCCTTCTTTTCGGGAGGAAGAGGAGAATTTGATGAGGGGATATAATGAGCCAATGGCAGCTTTTGTCTTTGCTCTTGCAGCTGTGTGGTGTTGAAGATCCGTTGAATATTGTCAGGAAAAAATAAATTCTAGCGGCTGCAATATTTGTGTTCTTGGCGAGACACATCTCCGATGATCGATCAGCACGGTACGTTCGGGTAATGCTGTGGCCCCACGATTACGACATTTCTCATCTGCTTTTATACCATCTCGAGGAAGGGCCACGTGAACGTCTCCGATCAGCTCGATATAATCCGAAATGAATTAAAATTTTAAAAATTAAATAAAAGGTGATGGTTGGTTCGGTATGTGATTTTCTGGCTCTGATTGTTTATTTTTGGTCTCGTGTTTCTGCTTCTGCAGAAGGATTAGTTTGCAATGACTTTGTGGCGTCCACTCCCGTACCTGTTTTCTCGGATAAATCGAAAATTTAAGTTGTTCACCATCAAATGCCAGTCACCTGCACGAGCAAGCAGACATTCTTGTCGGACGCTAAGAGGAATTCATGATTTCCTTTAAGAAAAAAGAAACGGTATACATAGTTCTTACACATGAATTGCCATGTCTTAAATAAACGGATCCACTGATAAACTGATAACACGCAGCAGGTTAGGTCTAGGGTTCGACTTCCCAAGGAATCAATATTTGGGGTTTAATGATAGGTCTCATACCGTATAATACACTGTCCGGTAGATTAGTTAGTCGTTACGGCGCCGAACACTATCAATATAAAAAAAAAAACATATGAACTATCATTAAAAAAGAGATGGTATCGGTTATATGATCAAACACACCTATCGTAAAAGAAACTCGTGGGTGTACTGGCTCGAGAATTTCGCCTATTCATTTCCTCTGGTCCTGCTGAGATTGGACATGCCCTCTACGACTTTAACTACTATTATTCAGTGGTACAATAAGTGTCTTCACATGTCGCACGTGTATTGGTTAGTTTATTTATGGGTTTTAGCCATATTTGTTAGAGAGGAAAAAAAAATGGTGTTCTAGTATCTGTCATTTTGTATCGCGATTATTTGTATTCTTACTCCCATGAATGAACAGGAGCTCAACTGAGACTCTAAATAGGTTGTGTGGTATATCACACTGCACACACTTTCATCATGCCCCGATATGGATTCCTCGATATGGATTCCTCTTTTAATAATACATTTGGTTCGCTAGAATAGAGTAAATATGAATAAAGAATAATGTGATAAATAAAGTTAAGTGAGAAATAAAAATATTTTGTTTGGCTGGAGGGAATAAAATGATATAGTGTTTACAAATATAAAGATATAATTACCCTTATTTATTAAAAAAAAAAAGAAAAAAAGAAAGTCGTGAACAGTGCCTGGTTGTTCATCGTCTTCCCTACAGCCACGCCCACCAACCTCCCCAAAAACGCTAATAGGGAGCCCCGCCGTGCCCCCACAAACTGACTAATCCACCAGACCGCATATTATGCGGCCTAGCACCTGTTATTAATTCCCAAGTATCGATCTCAGGAGAGTCGAACCTTAAACCTGATCTACTGCATGTTATCAGTTTACTAGCGATCCACCCCTCGGAGGCCTAAGAAACACTCTCATTTGCTCAAAATGAGCACGAAAACTATTGATTAGTTTTCTGGATGATAATGAAAATGTTGTCGAATATGTTATCAAAAAAATTTTAGATAAGCCGAACTCACAGATGACGTGATGAATTTAACTAATGAATATTCGACGCGTAAGTAAATATTATTAAAAAAATGAATATTTTAAATGAATAAAAAAGGTGTTTGTGATGGTTAATAATAACGTGTTAAACATTTATCGGTGGAATTCACGGATGACGTGGTGAGCTGAGCTGATACAAAAGCCTCCGGTTATTATCCATACGATGTCACTTTACAGAACTGTACATGAGATTGTTGCCCTTCTTACGACTTCCCCGTCTACTTCTTTAGAAGTCATTAGGTCATTTTCCTTGTCGAAGAATCTCCTCCATTCTTCCGCTCCATCTCGAAGCCGTGACGACCGGTTCAGTTTTGTCTTCATGTTTCAATTGCACTTTCTAGTTTTAACTATTCCCAAATGAGAAGTCCGACCTTAGCTATGCTCATTTTATCCCCGAGAAATTCACAGGTAAACCAAAATCTTCATCTACTAACGAATTCGATTAATACATATATGACACAACTTTTACGAGTTAACTCAAGTTAATAGAATGTACGTGCACTTTATGAGTAATTCACTGGATCGTATATTCGATTTCCCCTTACACATGACCCTCGGTGAAATCACCTAAACTTAGACACGTGTTCTGTACATGAATTTACGTAAATTCATTGAAACGGTTAGTATGGTTTCACGGGCTCATGGGTTCAACCGGATTAATATGTATCAGTGAAACTAATTCATCAAGTACTGATTCGAAACCGCATCCCAAAGACACGATTTTGATTTTGTGAAGAATTAGAAAAAAAATTTATATACGTGATACACAAAGAATTCCAATACAACAATCCGCCTCATCAAGTATTATTAAGATGCAATTTCTTCACAAAATCGAAATCGCATATTTAAGATGCGGCTTTGAATGATAAGAACGGTGTTCTACAAAGCTGCTTCGGGAGAAGGGTATTTTTACCCAAGACTCAAAGGAGTAACAATATACAATCGGATCGGATCGGTGGTTGGCCTCGTTAAACCGGTTCGACCGGCCGGTACGGTCCGGTTTAGAAAACTAGCTCCGAGTCTCTGACCAACTTGCTCCCAAAATATCTGGGTGACGTGGAAATATCTTCATCCCTCGAGCAATATTTAATTGAGCCGAGCTCCAGATTTGAGGAATCGCCTCTTATAAGTATGCCTCCCACCACTTGGCAACTTGTTAGTACGTTGACGTGGCTCCAGACAGTTCGTGGGATCGGAACTTTGCCTTGCAATTATCAATAATTTATTTGTTCCAGTTAATTTTAAAATATAAATTCATATTTTATTTGCTAAAGTACTACTAAAATAGAATAAATTGCAAGGCGAGAACACCATCGACGCGTTCCTCCATGATTCGTTCCCAAGTCCCTCGTTAATGTTCCAGATCGAGCGCTGCAGTTAACGAGTCATCACCACTGGCTGCTACGTTCCAGTAAATTAGGTTACTAATATTTTGTATACTCAACAAATTTATTCATAATTAATTTTATTATTATTATTATCATACTTGATATTTAAAATTCCTGATAATGTAATATCTTATTACAATAATCATATTTGTCCCATGCGAAATGACTGAAGTGTTAAAATGTTTTAAATATTGAGGATGGAAATATCGGTAATAGACTAATTATTTGATTTTTAACACCAAGAATAATATTGATAATAAAATTAGATTGAAAATAAAAATAGCTTAAATGGGTGGAAGATCCTCCGAATCGTCTCTGATGATTCTATCTCACTATATAATATAAAAAATTATTAATTAAAATATAATAAATTAATAAATTAATATTAATTATTTAAATAATTATTACTAATTAAAATAATTTATTTTATTATTTTTCACTACTTTATTGTGAATCAAAGATTTTTTTTCACACATTACACGAAACAAACCTTGTTGGGATGGTGGATACTGACCAATCGATTTAGCAGAAAGCAGAAATTAACCAACCACGTCATTAACAATGTTAAATATGGGGGGCACTGCGCATTGCCTCCGCTCTTCCCCACATTGTATTCCTAGGCCGTCGCGCGCTCTCTCTCTCTCTCTCTCTCTCTGCTGTGAATCTCTTCTGTGTCTCCATGCGCGAAGCATGAACACGCGTTGCGTCTCCTCTTCAAAACTCTTCTACTCGATCGGTTCTTCCTGATTCTTCGGCTCCGTTTCGTTATCCGATCTCCGGTTCAACGTGATGTTGCAGTCCAGCCAAGTTGAGCTTTCCGGTCTGCAGTTTCCGGCGAAAGAACTTTGATGTCTAGAGCTGAGCTGGTACGCAACCGTCAGTTTCGTGCTCGCATCGCTTCAGTCTATTTTGCGCTTTGATTTGGATGCTGTTCAGTCCGTTTGCGGTGTACCGCCGACGATTCTGTGCACGTTCGCAGCTCACGGTGTTCTATAAAAGCTACCGGATCCGTTACCTGCACGGGTGGAGAGAAAATGTTGGGTAAGAAAAAGGTAGAACTCAGTATCCGGCAAGTTTTTGCTCGAGCCTCCTTCTCTCTGGCTCCAAAAAGCTTGAACTGTACATACTCACAGCGCTCACAGCGTCATTACATGTAAAGAATTCTAGGTAGCCCGTTTGGAATCGATATGCGTTTCTTCTTAAATGTATGCTTATTTCAGGAGCGCTAGAACGGATGAACAAGAGGCTTCAGTTCAAAGGACATGCACGTTTCGCACTTAGGTCAGAATTGATTTTCTGTAAGTTTCTGTATTGTACTTTCATATGTTTTACCACCATCGCTTTCCATAATTTTTGCAAATCGACTAGTTAGGTTGTAGTTGTCCCTTTTTTTTTTTTTGGCTCTTATTTGCTTTAGCACCTTCTGAATTGAATGGTTTGGATTGAGAATCTTGAAGCACGGGTTTGCAGGATTTTAGTTTTATGATTTTATTTTTCCTTGTCTCATATCATATGATAGGGTTTCGTTCAATTTTTTAGATCAAAGCTATATTGCCTTATCGTGATGATTGGAGTAATCGTATTTACCAAGCAAAATCCTGTGTGAGATTGATTTGTGATTCCATTTGTTTGAAGTTCATGGAGAAAATATGTGCTTCTGTGTTGTTCTTATTGAACGCCGTAAAATGCTCAGAGTTTCTTCTGTTGTTTTATTAGTCTATATGGATGATTCAGTTGTTGGCATTTGGAAAGCAACTATTATTCTTCATGTACTGTTGAAGGACAGAATGTGTTGTGTGAAGGCTCTACTTTCTGAAAAGGATAAGCCCGTGATCATTTCCAGTTTAAATTCATAAACATGGTCCTCGTTGCAATCATTTACAAAAATTTTGAGGTAGACTTAATTCTGCTTTTCTCTATCATGGTGGAGTGCTGATTGCTAAATCTTTTATAGGGGTTGAAAATGCATATTTGTCTTAGTTATTTCTTGGGCTATTAATAGCAATTTTTTGTGAATTGTAGAGTTGTTACACTGTCTTCTTCTTATAACAGCCATTATATTATGATACACTTTGTTGATTTCTTGATTAGGAAGTATTATTAACGATCCTTGAATAAAAAGTGGGAAATCATTAGTTAGTATAATTGGTTAGCAATTTAGTTTTTATAAGGGATGTGTTATATGAACATAGGTGTCATTCCATTCCAAGGATAGTTGCTTGTCTAGACTTAAGAATTGTGTGAATTTCTTATAGATATTGGAAATTGGAAATCTTTCTTGTACATATGTGAGTTGTAGTTGTAGATTGTGAAACCCAACCATACTAAAACAAATAATTGTACCATATGTGGATGATATTTCACTGTCGGAAGTGTCATGACATAATTTGCATCGCAGATTATAGTTAAGTGGCTTAAAATTTTTTTTTTTAGTAAGTACAACAACCATTTACAGTTTAATTGAAATTGTGAATTGAGTCAGAGTTGGCAATCAACATGAACGAAGCATCAGAACATTTTCCAGCGGTAGTGATGCATCATTTAGCATCTACCAGGATATCGATGACTGCATTTGAAGTTAATGAATATGGAAAAGTTTGAGTTGTCTTCTATCTAGCCTATGAAATAGAATTATATTCAGTGTGGCTAAAGTGTCTTTCTGTTGTAAGTTCTTGTATATTGGTTGCATGCTAAAGATATGACTGTGGCTATGGTCTTAATATGTGCTTGAGATTCTTGTATGTTTTGGCACTCGCTTCATGGGATTTTGATGTTGCTACTGTGTTGTGATCTCTTATCTATAGTCATTCTTGTAGGTGAGTAACTCTAGTTTAGAAATTCCAATTGCTCCTATTCATCTAGCATTGTTTAAGACTGCACCTGATTTCATCTACGTTAGGTGCCATACATATGGGCACCTGTTGATTTAATGTCATCTTTGATAATTAATTTAGGAAGAAACTCGTGGCCTCTCCATCGTGTAGGCACCTAAAGTAATATGTTTAACTTTAGCACCTAAGTTTCTATTTTATCTTAGTGTGGCAACTTGCTATGATATTCTAAAAGGATAGTCTTCTGTGATTTTCTCTTCAATGCATCCCAATATCGCTTGTTGACCTTGAGGGATGATTGGGATGGTCATGCTCAATAACTGCCTTAGTATATTGTCAATAAGCATAGAGGTATAACCTTCTTAACTATTCTTTTAAAATAATCTTTATAAGGCACTGAGGAATAAAGGGTTTTTGAAGGGATGGAAACACAGGACAATAGACTTATAGATAGATGGAATGAGTTAGGCTTTTGGCACGGCTAGGTGGATAGTGGGGGGACTACGGTTTGTGAACATGAAATACTTTTTATGTTATGTTCAAAAATTCCTTTTGTATATGCCCATAACCTTTTGTTCATAACCCTAAGCATCTTTTTGGTGTTGCATTAATAGAATTATTTATATACCATTAGCAAAAAAAATATTTATAAGACATTTTGCTGCATCAATCACTAGATTATCGTGGTTCAAAGAGCGATAAGATATGCTTGCTGATGTGATTATATCTCTTCTCAAGTGTTTTCCTAGTGCAACCAGTATCAGCTACATGACTCCGTCTTATAATGGGATGTTGATTTCTCATTAAGGTCTACAAAATTCATATCACTTCTGGAATCATCAACATTATTTCTACATGTACCAGTTGATTTATGCCACTATTTGGTTTTGATGGTCGAAAACTCCGATTGTGTCGTTTCTCATTTTGCTGTTATATAATTCCTTTGCTTTTTAGAAAAATCTCCAGCATTGGTTGAGTGATGCATGAATTCATTGATGCATACGTTTGGTTTCAGTCTCCAAAATGACTAATTTGGTGGGTGTATCATCAGATTCATCACTGCCCTTTTTGCTTATAAAGTTTCATCTGTATTTAGAATAGTAACATGCTTAGTCCATAAAAATTCAATAGAATGCTCCAGCTACTCTTCTAGCATGAAGAATAGTTGTGACAGTGTATGACTATGTCACATATAGCTAAGCCTGAATTTAGATTTATGATCAACTTTGCTAAAAAAGGAAATAACATGATAAAGAGCAAGTTGTTGAATAGTTTTATAATGGATGTCAATATTCACTTAGCATCGTTTCAATGCTGTAATGTAGGACCAAAGAACTATTTATACCTTTTTCTTTTGCAAATAAATAATAACCGAATCAGTGTTTTGATTCAGCCTTTGAAGTAAATATTATAGGAACCTTGTTCATTGGAACAGCATTAGTATGATAAAAGGGTAAAAATAAGAGCAACTTGCATTTTGAGACTACAAATTTTTACCAACAGATATCAATTCTCTTCGTAGTATTGATCTTGGGTATCAAGCAGTATTTTGGCGTCAAATGTTGCTTGCTGATCTAGCAGCATTGATGAGAAACATAATGCAGAGAAGATAGAAAAAATTGACTGCTCTCCATTGACCACCGTTGAATTGTTTGATACTGCAATTGTTGGGTTGGTACAAACTTCAGCCTATCTTGCAATCACTTTAATCGTGCACTTATCCACCTAAAATTGTTATCAAACTGGAGGCAGAAAGAGTTATTTAGTACAGTTCTGGGGGGATACATCTCAAAGATTATTGTCACAGGGTTATCTAGAATTGATCCTCTGATCTGCTTTCATCACTTTTTGTCATCAAATTTGAGTTTTGTTTCTACAACGGGTATCATGTCATTTGGCTTAATCCCATAGAGCACCTTTTGTCTTCATAGTATATGCACTGTCATCAGTGTCATCACTTTTAAGTCATTGAATTATCACGAAATGTTGCATTAATCATAATCTTTAATATAGTTGAAGATAGGTGTTTCCCTGTGATTGCTGGATGCTAATCTGGCCTAGGAGGTTGATATGGTTAATATCTGACACTGCAAGCCTATCCCCAACCATATGCCCCCCTGTGGATGTTTCATCCTAAGGTTTCAGATTGTTCACTTGATGATCTACCTGCCATATTCACTAAATGAGATGTATTGTCTCCTTATCATAGTAATGATTGACCACACGCCATGCTGGCTCTTCTGTTGCATTGTAAAATCAGTCGGGGAATCCCCCGGCTTCTTCTTTCTTTAACTTTCCTTTTACTCTGCTAGACAAACCAAAATTTCCAGTCAATTCTGCTCCGTTGGTTATTTCATTCCTGAGTTAGCGATGGCTACTGGCCTCCATGACTTGGCATGTGTATGTAAATGGTCAAGAATGTTAGTTCACTTTTTCCAATTTTTTTGATCGTGAAGCAATGGCTTCATTGTGGATGCATTTGATCTCTTGATATGTGGTCTTGTGCTTGTGATCTCTAAGCAATCTTTCATTGTGGGAAAATATTCTTAGTTGAGCACTGTTGAGGATATAATTGGTTTGAATACCCTTGACATGTTTATTGACATTAAAGATATTTATTGGCTCTCATGGTATTGGGAGAATAAAGTAATTTGTTTAAACTTTGTCATCCTGGGGTAGGCCAGTAAAATTTTATGTGGTAATTACTTCATATCACTTCCTCTTTGCCAATACAATCCTCCTTATCCCTGCATTCACATGTTGTACCATCGGCAGAAAGTTTTATTTTACACTGATAATTTTGCTTGTCAATGTCCTATTGGAAGCCCTTTTCAGTACAACAGAGTCGATCTGTCAAAAGAAGTCGGTACTTGCTGGAAATATTTCTCATTAGAAATTTTAGTTTCTTTGTTTTATGATGATTCTTGAATTACCTTTCATTCCTTGCTAGTTCCTGTGTCAATTACTTCCATCTGTCTCGTTAGACCATATGTGACACTCTTACTACAGTCCTAATGATTCAGCAAAAAAGGAAAAAAAAACTACAGTCCTTATGCAATTATTTGGAAGTTGCAGTGCTATCTTAAATCGAGATAATTATACTTTTTACCCGTTTATCAATGTTTTCATATTATAGTTTTAGTCAGCACTTGTTTTATCTTTCATGAGGGGCAACTCTGGTTTCATTTTTTGGGGCTTCATAGCAATTATGTCAAATAAAAACGTTTTCAAACTTCCTCCAGGTACTTCATTATGAAATATTTTAGTGAAGCTAATTGTGGTGCTATCCTTATTTTCAGTGACCCAATTTTGAGGTTTGTTTTTGGGCCTGTTTCCAGCCTTTTCCTGCTTCTAGATTTTCACCTGTCCTTTCATCAAGTTGCTTGGGTAGAGAATTGACACTCTTAAACATTTCCATGCACATTCATTGCATATTCCTTTAAAGAGAAAAAACTACTATTTTTCTTAT
Organism: Lagerstroemia speciosa; assembly: GCA_037672795.1. NCBI lineage: Eukaryota > Viridiplantae > Streptophyta > Magnoliopsida > Myrtales > Lythraceae > Lagerstroemia > Lagerstroemia speciosa. Next base: position 822,487 of record CM075292.1, read on the forward strand.
TGCGAAATTGTTCTTTACTTTGTTCTCTCTTTGGTCTGCTATAGTATATAAAATAGGCAGGTGACAGAGATAATTGCTTTAAGCAATAAATACTATAGTAATTGTTATGATATAGTCGAGCTTAACAGCACATTTGATTTCAAGTGCCTGAATTTCTCAGACTTACTATGAATCATTTCTTGAAGGATACAAAAATTGCCATCATGAAATGAATTAGTCTGTAACAATGTTGGCAGGTGATATAATATTCCACTTCGTTAATGGGTATGCCGGCTGAATCACAGATGGCACCACCTGTATGATTCTGTTGATGTTGGAGGCTAGATTTCTTGGAATTCTGTACACACTTTTAGGTGAAAGGCATGCCTAATGGTCTTCAAAGAGAAATGCCCTTTCTTGAAGCCTTCTATCATTTTAACTTCCAGCCTGGAAAAACCAGAAACTGAAATGCAGTTGTTATTTGAAGCAAACAAAAATACATGTAGTATTGTCTGATGCAATACTGGTACTGGATACAATTTCTGAGAGAGAGAGTAAATTGTAACAATAGCGTCTTTAGACAGATATCAAAAGTAATATGAAACCAAAAAACATAAGCACACTGAAAAAAACTTCGGATATTTTGCAGTTCTTTATTAAACAAGTGTTTGCAAACTAGACTTTCATTCACATGTGCGTGGCTTGCACTTTCAATAACTTTTGCAGCTTTTAGTCCTCTGAAAGTTTCTTTCCCTTTTGCAGATTTTATAATGCTATTTAATAAGGTTTTTCTGCTATGTTTGATAGGATCAAGTCACATTTCCGGAGTTTCTTGGTCTTTGAGGTTGCCAAGCACTACAATCGGATACTGCATACCCCTGGAGGTAAGTCTTCTGATAAACACCGATAATGAGATTAATATGAGCATAGTACCTTGGGATTGGTCTCTACTAATTATGATTCATATTTCCCATTTATTTATTAGTACATTGTTGCCCTTTTTATCGTACTCTTCTTGCATACAAAACTATAGAGAATTATATTATAGTCTGAATACTTGTCATCTCTGACATACGGATAGACTATGTGGCAATAGAAATGATGAGATAACTGAAAATGTCACCTAAGAGTTTTTCCACTGGAATGCCGTGCAGAAAAGAAGGATGTTTCTATGTGGACAGAGAATTAAAACAATGTTCAAGTCTGTGTTGACCAAATAGAGCCTATTCTCCATGCTTCATCACCTTCTTTAAAGAGACTTATAAAAATTAAATGGCATTTGAATGTTTAGCTTATCCTCTCTCAGATGTTCTTTGATGCTTTTGGCTGCTAATTATTGCTTGACAATTTTTAGACCAGGCGACCACCGTCCCTAGAATAATATAGTAAATGGTTACAAACAGTATCTTCAGTCACATTGTTTCTTTTTGGTGCAATCCTGTTATAGACAATGACATTGTCACATGGGCTTATGAATCTAATATTGAACAACCCTAAAGTGGTTTTATGGTCAATTTCAAACTTAAGAATGATCTTGAAGAATACGTGGCTCACATACAACATCTCCAATGATAAAAGCATAACTAGATGTGCAACTTGACAGAAAGTGACTACCAGCCATCTGCAGTGAGCATGTTGTCTCTGCTAGTGTAGTTGTAGTCTGCTGCAGTTATCACAGGAATTTGCTTTGATCAATATTTACTGTGAAGTATTTAGAACTTGAATTATCTCTTGCAGAAATGCATACCCCAGATTTGTAGCTCTCGCTGGTTTGTCACCATTCTGTTGATGTGGTTGACTGAGCTGGAGATGTATGGGGGCATGAGGGTCATCTCCAATGGCCAGATCTTTGTCGAGAAGGCGTCTATTTGCTCTGTCCGCTTCACTTGGTCCACTGCCTTGGATGTGAAACTTCTCAATTGAGGTTGACTGTAAAGAATCTCAAACCCTTAGAAAGGTGCTTTCTTGGGGTTTAAATATTGGTTTGTCGGTTAGATGTTAGAAAATTTTTTTTTTTTGATACAGTTATGTCCAAATCGTACCCTTTTAAACAATTCAATGTTTTCCTGACGAAATATGCTTAACTTCTTGTGCAGCTCCATGCTCTCCTGCTGAAGAAGGCTCCCCTGCAAAGGAATAGCAATCTTGACTTTTCTGAACAGACTCAGGTGAAGACGGTAATCTGTTTTAGTGATAGAAACCTTTCTGTTCAACTCTTCTATTTCTTCCACTAAAACTTGGTCCTACAAAAGTGAGATCATACATCAAGCAATATCCCTCTGTCAGTAAGTGAAATTATAGGGTGATCTTTTGAGCAGGGTCTCGTGTAAACCTTTTTCACTCGGACACCACGGAGACTCGTTTCCAGCTGGTTCTCTAATCTCTGTAAATCTTTGATGCCCAGCCCTGTAAGTTCTTCTCCCAACATTTGCCTATATTTTCCAGAACATCATTTAACAAACCATCCATCCAAGACTGGATCTTAGTTAGAACTAGTACGCTGTGCAGATAAGATTCTCGTAAGGAGTATATATATCAAATAAGCAAGTCACAAAACTAGCTGATATTTCCATAAATGCTCTTATAACAGTCAAGTTTGGCTCATGAACTATATCTTTCTTTGGTCACGATTATTATTGTAGTGTTCCTATAGAAGAAAGTTGCATATAGGAGGACACGGAAATCATTAATTGCCCTCAGTATAGCTTGTTACCTTCACGAACATACTTGTGTAATCATCTTAAGCCCAGTTTCTTGTTTGCATCTCTTATATTTACAATTTAAGCTTTAGGAAAAAATAGGAGGTCATTGTCCTCCATCAAAATGCTGGTCCCAAACCTAAAGCACTTTTGAAACCAAGTTGTTGCGATGACAACGTGAACATGTTGCAAAAGATTCAAACGTCACAGTATACATGAAACATTAGCGTATTGTAGATTTTGAATCCAAATGCTACTACAACCATTGTGATTTATTTGGGAGCATAACTGCAGATTATCCTGAGCAAAAGTTTTTTTTTTTTTGTTGGTTTATTTGTAGTAAGCTTGCAGTCTCTTTTCTGGCTGCAAGACTGCAAAGAGTTTTTGTAGTTGAATGTGCGAAGCTCTTGAACTTAAATTAAGAGTTTAACCCAGGAATTCTAATGTAAAAAACTCAGTCAGATGTTCAGGAGCTAATTATGCAATAGCTGTAATTTTTCCAGCAGTTCTAATTTAGAAAATCAATAGCGCACATTCACAAAGTTGAGAGATTCTTAGGTGAACCAGCTCGGCCAAAATGACTGTCACTTAACAAATGATTTGGTGAATTCAATTCCCCTAAGAATTTGTCAACTGTTACAAGTTAAAAGGAAAGGACTTTGTTTTTTTCAATATGGTGAGATACTGGGGTATGCTTGAATTTTTCATTTAACCAGACAATACTAAGATTATGTTTGGTGCAATTGAATTGAAAGGAATGGTGGGAACGAGTCTTTTAGCCTTTCAGTTCATATTTTATTTTTACTTAATTGTGCTCTTGAGAAGCTATCTTTTATCATATTGGTCGAGCAGTGTTTCCTTGAAAATAGTTAGGAAATGCTCATTCTATCACCTCTCACCATTACATTCATTCATATTTTGAAGATGAACCCATATTACTATTTTTCTCTGTTTTAGCATTTTATTCAATGAAACTCTTTCCATTCCATGTTCCTTCATGCCAAATATACGTATGCATTATGGTGCCATCTTCTATTTCAAAATAATACTTTTCCTTTCTTATTCTGACCTATAGATATATATTTTTTATGTTTTATGTGCAATTGAAAGAAAAAAAGACATACCGATGATTCTCTTGCAGATTTTGAAGCTGTTGCCGTAACATAATTGCCTCGTTTCGCCAAAACTGCAAGAAATTTGTGTTACTTGATCTTTCCCAGCACAGCAACATACTGATATTATGCAGTTCTTACAAGAGGCAGTGAAGAGAGGATGAGAAAATGGATGCCACTGCAGGACAAAAGATCAGTGCATGCAGCATGCATCATGCATCATGCTAACCTACAGTGGGATGACGGGCCTTCCGTGTGCTCCCATGGTTCACTGGACAACAGTGCCTGGGTAAGCTTTCAAGGGGGGGCTATATTTAAGGTATGGTTCTACAACTGCTTATATCTGTCTCTACCATGTGAGAAGATGCTACTCACTGCTCCCATTGTCCACTGACTTTGGTATATAGATATCAGGTTGTCCATATCACCAGGTCATGCTTAAACAACTGGAAAGATGGGCAGTTTATATCCTTTGTTGTGTATCCTCAAGAGTACAAGCAATGGGGTAAGCAGGAGGAATCGTCGTGACAGCAGAGTACCTTTACTTCATTCATCGGGTTTATCATATGATGATGATCCTCCTTTGCCTTGTTGTATCTCTCAGTTACTGAGTTCATGCTGTTTGGAGAGAGAGAGGTCATATTGCATTAGCATTATCAGGTGAGCACATCAGGAAATTCAGCAGAGCATACGTAGTGAGCAGTGTCACATGCAAGCTGATCACGCATTCGATGCAATCTGATAATATCCAAGACATTATCTAAATGAACGCCTAGCACATACTTGAGAGCTGTAGCATTGTTCTTTTTCCATTTAGTTGAATTGATATATTAAGAGGACTCAGTGCATAACTGTTCTGTCATACTTCTAGGCAGGAAACGGTACACAGATAAAATCCATTGACAGGAGCAGACTCTACAGGTTTTTTCAGCACGGGTTAGACTAGAATTCAGCGGATCAGAAGGCTAATATCTAGTTAAATGGTCTGCCACAGAGAACAGCTAGTCAGCCGAGTTGGAAAGATGGGAGGGGTTGAACATGCTAAACATGATCATATCAGTAAAGAATCTACTCCCCTGATCTCCCCTGCTTATTCTCTTCTCGATACCCCTAGAGGCTTTTCTTGGTATTTTCAGCTTTAGATAAAAGATTAGGCGACGGATAGGATCAGATCGGAAAAGGGACATTTGCAGTTTTTAAAAGATAAAACTGCTCATCACTGTCATCTCTAGTGAACTTTGGTTTTCCGAGCGAAACAATCACAGCAACTTGGACTTGTCAGGTCAATTATATCGGTGGAAACTTCTATGCTGCTCCTGAATAATTGATTCCACCCTGTTACCGTTTAACTGTTTTTTGCACTTCTTTTAATCCTACTTACAGTTACAGAGTCGATGGAGACGGGGATTGAGTGATGTGGATTGAGTGGTGGTGTTTCTTTAGAGGGAATTGGAATTGGAGGGACTATAAAATAGTAAAATGATCTCAAATATAAATATTTGCAAAATTGAATTTCTTTTTTAAGAAAAGGTAAAAAGTTGAAAATCTAAGAAATACTTAAGGGGACAATTTTGTCATTTCATTTCTCTTCGTTATATGTAATAGTTTTATCTTACTGGCGAGAGGTGAATACCTGTTCTCTTCCAAAAGATAATCTAAAATAGTATTTCTGATATGGCAACTAATTATTGGAGTATTTATTTTGCTAGGAATAAATGTCTCAAGAAATATCTATTCAAAACAAACACGATGGAAATATAAGGGAAGATAGTGATGTTTCATAGCTTGATTTGGGGGAGAAAAAGGAGATAGGGATGCTGCGTACAGCGCAGAGGCAGGTATTTGAGGCTCGGCTCGAATCTCTTTGGTGCAAGTTCTTACTACGTCAAGAAGTGTAGGTGAAATTACAACAAATGAGAGGAATGTAGTTGCGGATAAAATGTGCTGCAAAGCTTGCCGTTTGCAAGAGAGTTAAGACTGCGATTTTGATCTAAGTAACAAGTAGTGGTTGTCTTGTAGTCCCTGCTCGTAATGTTTAAACTCATGTTCAATCGTGAATATATTAAATAAACTGGACAACGAGTGGGGTAATGTTCATGCTAGCACTGTATTGTTATAGATCTAGTATAATCTATGCAATTTGATCTTGGCCAAGCTCATTTCCAAATAGTACACTTCTTGTTAATTCTGTGATATAAATGTGCAGAATGGAGGGGATTCAAAACTCGGGCACTAGAATTATCAATCCACGCGAGAGTAAACTTTACATCATCAAACTCTGGTGGTAAATCTAGCGCGTCTGGTTCAGTTTAAAGTGGCCTGTAACTATATATTGTAGTACACTTTACATCATGACTTCAATGTTTGATTATAGCACCCTTTGCATTATATAAATTAAAAATTTACAGTACAGTTAGTAAAATCTTTACATTCAAAACATGTAAAAATCTCATATAACCTCTTCATTTATAATTAATTTTACATGTTTTTACTAAACTTTACATGCGCTTTTCCAAACATCACAATCTAACAATTCCACCTATAATTCAAGAAAATCTTATTATGGTAAAACTCTCAAAATTTTCTATAATTCAAGATTACTCGAAGCAAGCATAGGTGACAATAGTTATTCATAAGAAAGTAGAACAGAAATAAATTCAACATATTACTAAATATACTGTAGAATAGCCAGCCTAATACTACAATACCCATGCCTTGTATGCAAAGAAATTTGAAGAACACAGAGCGTAATGTGCAAAAATTTGTTAATGTGCGAGGGGTTTAAATATATTACGGGTTATGTTACTCTCACCTATGAAACTGATCTATGTCGAGTCGTGAATAACATACTATATTTACTATAATGGGTTTCTAAACATTAGCAAAAGTATCATATCTATAAATTAAAAACAATCTATGATGATGCAAGGCGGATTATAAAATTTGGCAAGTGTAGGAAAAATACTTGTTGGGTTTCTTGTAAAATAAATGTAATATGATAATGTTACATTTTTTGAATGTAAAGATATTACTAACTACAATATAAAATCTTAACCCATATAATATAATGTTCCAGTTAACTTTATAGATATAAAAACAAATATATCCTTAAAGCATAGACATAAATAATGAGATAGAATTGATTTACCAAGAAAGGAAAGAGAGCTGGTCTTAGTAGTATCCCCATCGATCTAATGTCAAAAAAAAGTTGTGGATCCAAGTTTCAATTGTGAATTTTGAAACTCGGTTTTATTAATCTCTTCATTGTTCCTCCTTCTAGAGCCCACATCTCTTATATAACCTAACTAATATTATAGGTATTCTATTTGATTTTTTCCTTCAAACTTCTTCTTACAAAGGAGGTTTATGGGATTAAAAGAGATAGGAGAAAAAGAGAATAAATGGATGTGGACTCGTGGGAATTGAAAAATTAAATTCTTCTGCTCAAAACATTCTCTACATATGAATAATATAAGAATAATGAAACGAAATAATGATTTTGAACTAATTTCCTTTTTAAAAATATAACATCGAATGGATAGTGTTTCTGAGTTTTAATCATTCTATTTTTTCTTTGAATCATATCTATTGTACAAACTGGGTTCAAATACATATAATTTGAGTTATATCGAATTATTATGACCTAAAAGAGCGGTGGAATATATATATTACAACACAAGAATTTGAAATAACGTGGAAAAAAGGATTTTAAACAAGGGATTGAATCTTACGTAGATTCTAGAATCTAAAAATTAATAACATGACGATTATCGAGGAATGAGAAGTCCTTTCATTTTGGTGTATTCTTCGCGCCATTGAGGTAGCAGACGAATAGTAGTTATCAGTCAAGTTTCTTGATGGGTTTTGGTACTTAGTTATTGTAATGACAGTTAACCGACTCCGTTAGAATATTAGAATATCGTTTATAAGAATAAGAGAGCAAAGACGGACGGTAAAGCTTATTTCATAAGGGAGGCAGGGCTGTTCCCATGCTATGAGAACTTCACCACTAACTATATCTCGATTCAAATAGAAGTTCTAATCCCCGGTAGGATCGATCTAATGAATAGATAAGATAAAGATTATCCATGCTCTGCTAAACCACTAACTAGTTAAATAGATGAAAGTCGAAGTGATTGAGGCTTGACGGTAGCTCGGCTAGACTAATAATCAGGGGATCGATCTAATTGAGCGAGACTTACAAGATATTGATTCAAGTAGAAAAAATCATAAGAGAAGAAAGATCGTAGCGTAGAAAGTGAAAGTCTTTCTTCCTTTCTCCTCTATCTAAGGTTGAGGAGGTTGAAGCTACCAAGAAGTAGCTTAGCTGCTAAGGCTGGGGTTTGAGACGGACATTCACACATAAATAATGCAGGAGAAATTCTTAAGTGGACTAAGTTTACCATATAAGTAATCAATTTCTTAGAGCATAATAGTGGTATTTTATCAAATTATAGGAATTCTCGTGACCAAATAAAGTGCTGTGCTTTGTAGTTAATGCTAAAGTAGTAATATTTTACTTTAGAGAGTTTATTGTTTACGTGGTGAGTTGAGCCCACTTCTCATCATCTCATTGAGACACAGTGTTAGACCCCTGAAATGGTATCTTAAGATCCACCTGCCATGAGCGTGCCTTGGGGCTGTGGTAGCGGGAAACGTGCTGGGTGGGCATGTTATCGACTAAGTGTCGAGGTGCTGGATCACGATGCACATGACTACTCAAGCAAGACAATGTGATGGTGCTTGATCATGAGACGGGTTCTCAATCATGACTATAGTTGCAAGTATACGGGAAGCGATGGAGCCCAGAGGCTATCTCTCAGATACATGCTACGAATGTTACAGAGTGCTTGATCAGCACTCCTTGGAGTAGATACGGGCCACGGTGGAAGGATCAATCAAATCCCTAGATCACAACCTGCCTTATTAGGAGCAGCGAGAATCATGGCAAGGATCCAATCAATCCATAACTAGGGGAGGCAATCGTGGACACACCTAGAAGCCACTTATGGAAGTCAAGCACGCTAAATATGGAAATTGACCAAGAATCGGGGATCCAACAAGGCAAGCAGATTCTTAGGAGGAGAATTAGTCCTATCTATGGAAATCAAGTGTGCTAGATCGGGAAGCTAGCAAGGATCAGGGATCCAATTTGGCAAGAGAAATCTTCGGAGGAGAATCATCCCAACACACATAGAAAGTTCTTGGTGGTGATTGGTTAGCAACCTTATATAGACTTGTTGTTAGGGAAATCTAGATTACCTAGCATATTTGCTTGTAAGGTTTCGTGTATAAATATGCATGTACTATCATTTGAGTCACGGACATCAAGAGTCATACATTCATTCACAACATGGAGAGCAAATAATTGAGGGTACGAGGGACACACTAAGAGGAGAGTGTGAATGTCGAGTCTGTGTTGTGAGGAGTTGAGTGAGAAGTGCAAGCGGCCGAGGCTGAGGCATATACTCGACCAGAGTCTGTAATTGGATTTTTTTATACTTCATGTGATATAATACAAGTTAATTTTTCCTAACCTCTTCTGTGTTGCTTCGGTCGTTTCTAGGCTTGTGAGCCTCGGTTGTGTGGAATTCTGTGGCTGGTCAGCAGAGCAAGCTATTTATACCTAATGGTACCAAGTTGTTCGAGTGGTATTCGGATAGCGCCCTTGGCCTTGTGGCACACAACTACTACGAAGAGTCACATCCTAAGTCTAGAACAAACTGTGCATTTGATTCGAACATTGTTTCAGTTACATCAAAATTTTCTTGAGTTATACATCAAGATGTGATTTTGTTGCAGTTGGAAAAATATAAAATTAGTAGAGCTAAAGTACTTGTAAAGTCGGTTGAAATCCTCATGCGCTTCCACCTTCGACTGTATCACAGAAAGACTTTTGAGACTAATGTAATGCATAGGATAGATGGTGGTATCCGTTTATGCATCACCCCCCTTGATTGCTGGTACACAAGAGGAAGATGACTTTCCACGCCTATAGCTTTCGTTTCCCTGCTAATCTACTAAATGTGAAGAGCTTGTCTGTAGAGGTTACATTATCTCCATGTCGGTGTTGGAGGAGAACATATACATTACTAATTACTAATATCGGTTAATTGAGCTGATTTTAACACCTCTGCCTCTTAGGGCTTGTTTGGATTGAGGGGTGAGGAGGTTTATGGAGGTGGAGGGTTATGGAGGTTTATGGAGGTGGAGGGTTATGGAGGGTTATGAAGGGTTATGGCGGTGGAAGGTTATGGAGGTGGAAGGTTACTGATATTTTTAAAAGTAGATATCACGGAGAGTTTCTCAACCCTCCGTAACCCCCCAATTTGGGGGTTGAAATGTTTGCTTGGAGGAGGTTTATAGAGGGTTAAAAACAACCCTCCATAACACTCCATAACCATCCTATTTTAATTTCCCAAATAAGGGCTGAACTTACACCTCCATAAACCTCTTGTTTTGCCAAACAAGGGTTAAGTATAACCCTCCATAAACCCCCTCCATAACCCTCCTTCCACCTCCATCCAAACAAAGCCTTAAAGCAAGGTCTTGGGTTCAAATATTTTAAATGGACAAAATTCATGATTTTGAGAATTTTTCTCTTTAATGGGACGGCCCCACTCGAATACAGAATAAGCAAGGCTTCATTCCCAATGTAAACATTTTCTTTGTGGTGGCATTACTCATTAGTTAATTAGTTTGGCTAGGGGAGACCATGATTTACATTCAGTGGGAAAACTCAGTTTTCATGCATGGATTTTTAAGTACTCGTTTTTTTTTTAATCGGTAAAAGATGGCAGTAATAGTGGCAACCTAACCACCCCACTGTGTAATGTTTGGATTTTTATGTTTAACTGCGAGCATATTAGACCCATTGTACATCTAATATTAACATTTGCCCCACCAACATAACACTATCAAATGCCTAGTTTAGTTTAAAAAATTCGGTATCCACCAAACCACAAACTCAAGAGACTCTTTTGACAATATTATTCAAAGCGAAATTCGAACTTGCGACCTCGATCTTACTAAATATTCTAAAAGTGAGTTTTAAACTATTAGACCACCGTCCTTGGTGATATGGATTTTCAAGCACTACAGCAAAGCCTACTATTTACCATGGGAGATGGGATTCCTCTCGGAGGCAATACATTTATCCGCGCGCGATTGCCAACTTTATGAGCATTGTTAGCTCAACATTCTATCGGATCCTCTAGTAGGTGAAAACACCAGAATCATCATCCGACCAGCTGGGAATATTGCCCTTATGAGCCCATTTCTAACCCAAAGGTCTGCCCTGGTGGTAAGGAGGGACGCAAGTCCTCCCCATCTCAAGTTCAAACTCTCTTGTGGTCAGCTAGTACATATGTGTTTATCTTACTATACGCGTTTGTTGATGTGTTTATGGGGCCGTGGGATTAGTCACAAGCCCTGATAACTCTCTATATGAAATAAAATAAAACAAAATAGAGTCCACTTCTTATAATTCGATTGATTAGTCTGTAGATTGAGGGTGTCTTTTTGAGAGATTAGTGATAAAATTAAAACTTAGTTCAGAATCTGAATTCAATTCGAATTATTTTTGTCCATTACATTTGATTAGGTTGGGGCTTCAGAGTTGGAGGTTTTCATATTGTTTTACTGACTGCAGTGATTGTTACCTAGAGGGCCTCTAGGTAACATGAGCAAAAGCTGTCACATAATCTATATGTAACTTAAATTGGTATTTTCTTTTCAGCATTTGGTTTTGCCTTACTGTAGGGTCCTTAAGATTAACTGTGGGAAGACAACAGAATCAAATCAACAACATATGTCCGTCATCCTCCCCTTCCTTTCAATGACATACAAAAGGATTTTTCAGTACAGTGCTTCAGTAGTTTCATACCTGTGCTTTGAACTACAATGTATATCTATCCAAGGGATTTGCGGGTCTAGGGGGTCTAGTAAACAGTCCTACTGATGAGTTTCTTGCAAGAGTTAGTTCACAAAAGTAGAGGCTTAAAGCTATTTTCTTCCAGTTAGGGATGGATTTGGAGGAGCGGCAGTCGCCTCTCCTAAATTTTTGAATCCCACTTCCCAGACTTAGAAAATTCACCTTTCTATTCAACTCGTCCAGGAAGTGGGCCTTTGGCTAGTACATGATTCAAAATATAGCTAGCCGATTATATGCAGTGCAATTACCGTATCCTAGGGTAAAATAAAAAGGAGAGTTTCTCTTCTCATTTCTCGGCATACCAGACATGACAATAGCTGGAATTTTCTACCCAAGGATCATCATATTGTAAACTAATTCGATGTTTACAGCCCATCTTATAAGATCCTCCCCCCTCCCTCTTCCTACCTTGTCATGTCCGCATAGAAAGACAAGTAATTGCTTTCTGTACAAAAAACTGCTGTTCTTGTGGGGGTTTGTTTCCCCTTGTATCTGGTTGTCATCATGTCTGAGTGACTACAAGATAAAGTTGATATCTCTTCCAGAGATTGTGGACTGAAAAAGCGGTCGCTATAGACATGTTGACTAGTATTTTCTTGTGATATCTTATGCTTGAACGTTGGCTCCCCCGTATGTTCTCATTGAACAAGGATACAACCAGGTGGCCAGAGGGAAACAGATCGGCTATCACCCCCAGTAGTCATCAGAGAATCATCACAAATCATCTTGAAACCTTATAATAGATTCCCCACAGTTTATCACTGGCATTCGTAATCCTGCATCTCTTTTTCAACCCCCCTTACATTCGATCCCTATATGCAAGTCCCGTCTCAGTTCATCCATGTTCATACAATATGAGAATGTCGGAAGTGCCTTTATCAACATCAGTTAACCCAAGAGAAATTGAACTGATGTTGTTTTAGATTGGCTAGTGCCTGTTATTATATATATTTTTCAAAATTAAGAAAAGAAAATAAATGTATCAGTTAACTGCTTGATCTTTGTTTTTGTGGAGCCCGGGCGTTCTTACCGTAGTTCCGTTTAAATGTGTTCATAGGCTCAATGATCTATTTGATGAAAATGATATGCAGCCAAGTTTTGTGACAGTGTGAATGAAGTGGAATGGATTTCATGCTCAATCGCAGAAATCCACCTCGATCGGGCCCATTTGTTTGACTGGAAACTTTCCTAAATTCACAAAGCTCGTTGAAATGCAATCTAGTTGCACAGGACACGGAGGCCGTAAAGATCATCCATCAACATCAACCAACGGAGCACATAGTCAACAGATTCAGCGAGACAGATGGGAAAAGGGAACCTACCTGGAGCTGGCGAAATCGTACAGTTTCCCGGTGCTGGAGAAGATGATGACTCCGACGTCAGCGTCACAGAGGATCGCCAGCTCCTTCGCCTTCTTCAGCAGGCCGTTCCGCCTCTTCGAGAACGTCACCTGCCTGCTCGTCGAGTTGTCGATTCTCCGGATCACAATCTTCCCTCTTCCCATTGCTCCCTCACCTCACAGCGAATCTACACACACATCGTCCATCAGAAGCGAAATGGCGGATACAAAGCAAAATCTCCGTCAGTAGAGAGAGAATCGGAGGAGAAGAATCAGAAGATACGCCAAGTAAACGGTGTTTTAGGGTATAGAGAGAGAGCGAGAGCGAGACTGTAAGAGAGAGAGTGGAGACTCAGACTTACTTCGGAAAGCGTTAATGGCGACAAACGGAGGTTTTGCAGAGATCACGCAATCGTCGTTTCGATCCCTTTGAGGCCGTACCGGGCACCGAGTAGGGAGCTGCTATATAAGGAAAGTTGTATGCTGGGGAGGGGAATACCGGAAACCGCTCTCCTGGGAAACGGGGCAGCGGTTTTGCTCCTCTCTCATGGACACGTGGCCCAATCACATGCGCCGGTTATTTGTTTACACCCACGGGTTATGGGTGCAGAGCCTGCTTATAGATCGCCGACGCGTGGGCATCTCGAATTCCCAGTCCGTATGTTCCATTTCAGGAACTTTTTTCCCCAAATTACACAAAAAAGAAACTTTCCCCTTTTTCTTTTCTTTTTTTCCTGCTCTTTTTTTTTTTAATTATTTCATTTGTTTTTTTATCCAAATTGATTTTTTTTGATAGGTAAAGGATATTTTATTGAATATCTAATTTGGTATGATACACAATTCACCTTGATCAGTTGTATCTACAGATGACCAACAACCATTAACAAAAGACCACAAACCGTTTACATTGGAATTAAAACCCAACTGACCTAAATTATGAACCTGATAATTTAGATCTCTGCTAATCCAATGGCATTCCCATTTCTGGAATCTTGACAATAGGCTTCTAATGTTCAAAATGATACTCTTGATTTCCCATGGTGCATATTTTGGCCTCTTTAATGCATTGACAACTAGTTGGGCATCTGAAACTATCTCAATGCGTGGCCATTTTCTTTCATTTGCTACCTTACAAGCCAAAAATATGGCTTCTGCTTCAGCTTGCATCGGAGAGGCGTTCTATGTCTTTGTGAACCAGGATCGGATGATATTGTTTCCCTCTTGTGCAATTCCTGCAAGACATGAATTATTATTCAAGAATGCAGCACCTGTGTATATCTTTATCCATCCCTCTCTTAATTTATTTTCAGTACTCTCAGAATTGTGCTTTTCTGTATTCGTTTCCGATTTTAACCATTTAGTCTTGTGTTCATCATACTCTTGCAACAGTTTATTTGTAAATTCAAGTGGATCAGTTTTCAGTTGTCCATGCAACACATTATTCCTAAGATCCCACAGTCTATATACCAGTATCGACCCATAGAGAGTCAGTTACTGATCTATGATCCTTTTGGCTGTTATCGTGAGAGAGGGGCTGACTATGCCAAATTGATTGATTAAGAGGGGGAGGGTTCTTGCTGGCCAAAAAAAAAAAAAAAAAGAGTGGGAGGGTTCAAGCGAGAAACTTTCAGATCATCCTATATTATTGTATAATGTGAAAAAGTATTAACTAGATTATAATAAATGAATAAATTGATTTAATCACTCAAACAACTATTATAATTGTTACTAAGTAGAGCAATTTAATTGGTAATTCTTTGTTGTATCATTGTGAGATAAAATCATTCAAAAATATCCGGGCAAAGGAGAGGCCATACCCCCTTCATCCTTTAGAAATCATAGGAGTTGATCTCCCGGTTATAGTTCAATTGGTGCATCCAATTTTTCATATTTTTTACTATTTTCTTTATGTTTTTCTGACATGTATAGATGATCTCACTAAGCATTGCGTGCTTAAAAAGGATTCGAATCTCCGGCCTTGTAAATTTACATACGAGTCGTATGCACGTTTTATCCACTTGAATTGATATGGAATTTGCCTTTTTTAAAACCAGCAATTTTCCCTATTTTTGAGGAAAACATTTTCACATTGCGAGAGCATAGTTCCTATTTCATCTAAGCTTCAACGGTGTCTCCTTGCCTCTTTAAACAAATTCCTAAGAAACTATGAGCATTTGAATCTATTTGAGATATGATACGTTCAACCGATCATGCGTCAGAACCCACTCAAGAATTTGCACTTACAGTTTGAGAATCCTCTCGACTTCTCCAGCTTCTCATCAAATTCCTCAATTGCCTCTCACGTATATCATTAACATCAACCCACGAGTCACACTCTGTCTGTAAATTTCGAGACACGTGTCGACCGATAGAATCTAACGAATCCATGCTTACTATTATATTATCTATTCTTATTAATAAGAAAGTTTTTTTTTTCACTTTCATTTTTTTTATGAATGGAGAAAACTTTTCAACACAAATAATCTTAGATTGGAGCTAGGCCACGATGGCAAGTACACTGAAAAGGAGGGGCAGTCTCGGTAGCTCAGGTGAATAGACGGGCAAATGATGGTCTGTCAAACCAGCTCGGAGATCATCGAGCACCGCCATCGAGCCCCCTTGTCCGGAGGAGATATGGAGAATGGGGAGTGGGCCCTTCCGTCTTTTCCCCTTTTTAAGGTTTCCACTTACGGAAACGGGAGGCTCCCTGTGTCTAGTGAGGAACTGTGGATGCCTCAATTTGATGTCAATCGTGTACGATGACAGCTCTCTATTTTTGGTAAGGAACAGGGGAGAGGACTCTCACCCCACGATCCTCCCTTGTCCCTCCCCTGACAATGCAGGTTCCAAAGATTGTGTGTGCTTTCTCAATTATTCCCGCTTAGCCAATTGTGCAATAATTAGATGTGCCCACTAGGGTGCATAGTTTATCGTATCGTGATGCGGATGGGAATCTATCTTTTTGGGTAGATTGTGTCGGAGATTTGGAAGGGAAGGGTGAAAATCGGGGGCCGTCCACATTTACGTACTTGACTGGGTCGAGAGCGATATTCGATAAGATGATGTGCAAGAATCGACGGGTGGCAAGGGAAGTCCGGAACAACTGTAACGCTTTATAGTGATTCTGTCAGACGGTATAGTGGCCGGCCATTTTTTAGCTCTTTTGGTGGTAGTACAGGTCTCGAATGTTTCAATATGATTACTAATCTTTTTTTTAAAAAACGAAATCAGGGTCAAGAATGTAATCGACTAATATCCGAGTCACATTATTTTTACAGGGAATCTTAAAATATTACATCGTGACATATATGTATTTCATCGAGTAATGGGTGCACTTTAATGGCACTAACACTCCACCCGTAATTAAGAGAATTTGGACTGAATTTTCATCAGTCAGTCTTATTGCACCTTTTTATTCTCTCTCTCTTTTTTTACGAAATTGGGGTCAAGAACGTAATCCACTAATATCTGAGTCATCTTGTTTTCATAGGGAACCTTAAGATGTTATATCGTAGACTTATATGTACTGCATCAAGTTACGAGTGCATTGAAATGGCACTGACGCTTAACCTGTAATTAAGAGAATCTGCTCTAAATTTTCGTCAATCAACCTTGTTATACCTTTTCTCTTCTTGTATACCTGATGGGTTGGCCACATGCTTATAAAAAGAGTACATATTTATGCAAGTATATAATAGAAGTTTGTGTACACCTTACACATTAAGAAAGGGACAGATCTAGAAACCTAATTCAAGTAGGACGAAATTCAATAAAACAGTAATATGACAAGTTTAGGGGCGGATAAAATAATTTAAATAAAAATAGATAAAATTAAATGAAAATAATACAATAATATATAAATTTTTTTCGAATTCAAGGTGCGATCTTCATTCCCTGCGCTGCTAAATGCTTCCCTGCATAAAGATGGTATTATAAGTGGATTATTGCAAAAGAGAAGAATGTAAAGTAAATGAGTAGAATGAGTGGAGAGGAAGAAACCTAAGAATGATTAAATTATTTATTTTTAGCTAATCACAATGATGCAAGTATGCGGGTTGGTAAGAAAGACAAAGGAAGGGTTAGTGGACGTGTGTTTTGTGTGACAATTCACCCCTAATCACGACTTAACAGTTGATCCTTCAACATGGGTAGATTTGGCATTTATCGAATTATTGTACAGACAATATGTTCACAAATCATTCAATTCAATAATATTAGTGAAACGGTGATGAAAATTTAGATTGAAATCTCTAATGTAACTGATCTTATATGAGCGAATTAGCCACTGTCAAGCACACTAAACTCAATTGTAAAAAAAAAAAAGTAAACATGCATGATTTCTTATGGAACTTTCTCATTATATGAATTTCATAATAAAAAAGACGACCGTAGTAGTGGCGACCTAACCACTCCACTACACAATGTTTGAGTTTTCGTGTTCTACTGCAAACATGTCGAACGAACTGAACAACTGATACTAGTCCCGTTAACGTAACACTACCAAAGATCTGGTACAGTTTAAGAAACTGATATTTTATAATACATAATTATAATATGATATAATACTATAAGGCATGAGGGACTGGTTAAAGGTCAAATGCAGACCCGCCTGACCCGCGCATATAGTTGTATCGTGAGTCATCTAAACCTTGGCAGCGTTGAACAAATCTCAAGGGCTAGGTCCAATTTATCCATAAACTACCAGGCGATGAATAAGAAGTCATTGAAGAATCTTCTCGAGGCAATGAAACTCTCCTTTTGTCGCACTTTTCTAAGTTACCATTTGAGGAAATTGGCAAGCGTGTTCTCAGCATGTTTGGGAGCTTCCGATGCTGAAACTATCCAGTCTCTCCGTATTGGGCAAGGACAAAGGTACGTGCCCGTTTCCTAAGCTGTCATCCTCCTGTCAAATCAAGTTCCAAGGAAATACATGGCTCTCACAACTATTCATTTATGGATATTATTAATTTATGGAATATTTATGAGAGAAAGTTTAATACTGTTAATACTATTCTCGTTGTGCAATTTAGAAATTCTGAGTTCAATCTTACCACTAGAACTTTCCGTACCTCTTTTATCTCATCTTCGTTCTACCTTTTCTATGTTTACGTATCTTCTCTGTACATTAAAAATTTATGGAATATTCTTCCATAGCATTCAATAAAACAATCAAATGAGTTATAATCTACTATATAAATTAGTAAATTGAATAAAGGATCTAATGGCTCATAATTATTTTGTTTACATGCTAAACAATCATGATGCAATTAAATATGAGGAAGAGGCAGGTAGAAAGATACGTGAAAAAAAAAATCTTAGATGGTAATACCACCAATGACACGGTGAATAAGAACTAATTAAATTGTTTTGATTAGCAATGATTAAGGCAATCACTCGGGTGTTTAACACTGACTTGCTTGTTTTCTATATTTTAATTGTTGTTTTTTCATGCCATGTGATGAAGTAGGATCGCCAAAGAATTTTTCAAGGTACGGTGAGTTCCATTAACGATAATCAAATTCGAAACTTTTTGATATTAAGAACCATACCCATCACACGAAATACATTTTCACATCAAAGAGTACTTCCTTTTTTCAAATAAACAACGTTCTAAAACTAAATCACATGGCTGACATGCTATCGAGAGCTGAAATCAGGGACATCGTTCACGAAATTAGGGTTCATCTACAAGCTTTTGAGAGCTAGGATTGTGTATGGATAAGTAGAAATTTAAATCACATGGCTGACATGCTATCGAGAGACAGAACTCATTCAAAACCCTCGGTTCTTTGTGTGTTCGAAGGGGAGAACCTGGGCCATCTGGGTCTTTCGTCGTCACCGAAATCCGGTTTACCCACCACGACAATTAACTGTACTGCCTTTCGACCATTATCTTTTAATATATAAAGTTATTCCGCGAAACTGAAGCATTTTTCAAATAAACAACGTACTGAAGATAGACAATTATTTTTGGGTACGTGAGAACAATGAAAGAAAATTCCAACTTGCAAATTAAGTAGTAGGGCAAGTTGGCATTGATTGAACCAACTCCAAAGCCTAAAAACCTCGTACCGAGATAGTACATATTTCTGCTGTGCCTTGCATGTGAAACGCAGCATAAACAAATCATAATCAGCCCTAATAATTGTGACAAAGACCAGACACATAACAACTAATAATAATAAAACCACACCTCTTTCTAAAGCCACGATCGTTCTATTTCGGGGTCACGCTGTCGGAAACATACACTAGGCAGCTCGTATATATCCTCGTCCTGCCGGTGCAAAGGTTCGATTAAGATTAATAGGTAATTCTTCATTGTGTCATTACGAGGTAGAACCAATCAACAATTTCTGGGCAAAGGAGAGGCCATACGCCCCCTTTTCTTTTTGAAATCATGGGAGTTGATCTCACGGTTACAGTTCAATTTGGTGCATCCAATTTTTCATATGCTTAGCATTTTCTTTATGTTTTTCGGACATGTATGAATGACCTCACTAAGCGCCAAGTACTCAAGGGAGATTCAAATCCCCGACCTCGCAAATTTACATAAGGATCGTACGCACATCTTTTCCACTTGAACTGATATGGAATTTGCCTCTTTCAAAACCAGCAATTTTCCTTGTTTTTGAGGAAGACATTTTCACATTGTGAGAGTATAGTTCCTATTTCATCTAAGCTTCAACGGTGGCTCCTTGCCTCTTTAAATAAATCCCCATGAGCATTTGAATCTATCTGAGATATGATACGTTCAACCGATCATGTGTAAGAACCCACTCAAGAATTTGCACTTACAGTTTGAAAATCCTCCCGACTTCTCCAGCTTCTCATCAAATTCCTCGATCGCCCCTCACGTAATCATTAACATCAACCCACCAGTCACCCTCTGTTCGTAAATCTCGAGACACGTGTTTGATTGATACAATCTAACGAATCCATGCGTGCTATTATATTATCTTTTTTTTTTTTTGATAACCGAGGTATCCGAGCGCCTTCCGGGCCCGACTAGCGGTGGTTGCGACACCTCCTCCTCGGGGTACACGCAATAGCCCGCAAACCACGTGTACCGGGTAAGCCAGGCGAACCTGACGGGCTCAAGAGGGCTGAAAGCCCCCACCCACGGAAACACGCTCCTCCTGGGGATTGAACCCAGGACCTCTTGGAGGAGGCCCCAGGCTCCCACCAGTGGGGCTGTGCCCCCGTGGGCGTGCTATTATATTATCTATTCTTATTAATAAGAAACTTTTTTTCACTGTCATTTCATTTTTTTTTATTAATCAAGAAAACTTACCAGCACAAAGCAATCTTAGACTTAGATTAGAGCTAGGCAACGATCGCAATTACACGGAAATGGAGGGGCAGTCTCGGTAGTTCAGGTGATTAGACGGGCAAATGATGGTCGGTCAAACCAGCTCGGAGATCGCCATCGAGTCCCCGTGTCGGGAGGAGATTTGGAGAATGGGGAGTGGGCCCTTCCGTCTTTTCCCATTTTTAATGTTTCCACTTACGGAAACGGGAGGGATGCCTCAATTTGATGTCAATCGTGTGCTATGACAGCTCTCTATTTTTGGTAAGGAACAGGGAGAGGACACTCACCCCACGATCCTCCTTTGTCCCTCCCCTGACAAAGCAAGTTCCAAAGATTGTGTGCGCTTTGTCAATTATTCCCGCATAGCCAATTGCACAATAGTTAGATGTGCCCACTAGGGTGCATAGTTTATAGTTTATCGTATCGCGATGCAGACGAGAATCTATCCTTTTGCGTAGATTGTATCTGAGATTTGGAAGGGAAGGGTGAAAATCAGGAGCCGTCCACGTTTACATATTTGACTGGGTTAAGAGCTATATTTGATCAGATGACGTGCAAGAATTGACAGGTGGCAAGGGAAGTGCATAATAGCTGTAACGCTTTAGAGTGATTCTATCAGATGGTATAGGGCTTGGCCTTTTTTTAGCTCTTTTAGTTGTAGTACAGGTCTCGAATGTTTCAATCTGATTACTAATCTTTTTTTTTCCTATGAATTCAAGGTCAACAACACAATCGACTAATATATCATAGACATATACGTATTGCATCGAGCAACGGGTGCACTCCAATGGCACTGACACTTAATTTGTAATTAAGAGAATCTGAACTGAATTTTCGTCAGTCAGTCTTACTATATCTTTTAATTTTCTCTTCTTCTTTTTTTTTCTTTTAAATTACAAAATCGGGGTCAAGAACGTGTATCTTGTTTTCATAGGGAATCTTAAGATATTATATCATAGACATATATGTACTGCCTCGAGTAACGGGTGTATTGAAATGGCATTGACACTCAAATTGTAATTAAGAGAATCCGGGCTAAATTTTCGTCAATCAACCTTGTTGTACCTTTTTATTTTCTGTTCTTGTATACCTGATGGGTTGGCCACATGCTTATAGAAAGAATATATACTTATGCAAGTATATAATAGAAGTTTGTGTAGGCCTTACGCAGACAAAGAAAGGGACGGATCTAGAAACCTAATCCAAGTAGGACGAAACTCAATATAACAGTAATATGACGAGTTTAGGGGCTAATAAAATAATTTAAATAAAAATAGATAAAATTAGGTGAAATTAATACAGTAATCTATAAAAAAAATTTCGAATTCAAGGGCGATCGCTATTCCGTGCAGCTGCTAAATGCGTCCCTGCATAAAGATGGTATTATAAGTGGATTAATGCAAAAGAGAAGAATGTAAAGTAAAAGAGTAGAACGAGTGGAGACGAAGAAACGTAAGAATGATTAAATTATTTATTTTTAGCTAATCATAATGATGCAAGTATACGGGTTGGTAAAAAAGACAAAGGAAGGGTTAGTGGACGTGTGTTTTGTGCGACAATTCATTCCTAATCACGACTCACCCGTTGATTCTTCAACATGGGCAGATTTGACATTTGTCAAATTATTGTACGGACATTATGTTCACAAATCATTCAATTCACTAATATTAGTGACACGGTGATAAAAATTCAGACTGAAATCTGTAATGTAACTGATCTTATGTGGGTGAATTAGCCACTTTGAAGCACACAAAACTCAGCTATAAAAAAAAAAAGGTAAACATACATGATTTCTTATGTAACTTTCTCATTATATGATTTTCATAACGAAAATGAGGGGAGTAGTAGTAGCGACACAACGACTCCGCTACACAATGCTCGGGTTTTCGTGTTCGACTATGAAGGTATCGAACGAACTGAACAACTGACATTGGTCCTGTCAACGTAATACTAACAAAGATCTAGTACAGTTTAGGAAAGCGACATTTTATAATATATGATTATAATACAATATAATACTGTAAAGTAGGAGGGACTGGTTAAATGTCAGACACGGACCCGCCTCGACCCCGTGCATGTAGTTGTATCATGAGTCATCTAAACCGTAGCAGCGCTGGATGGATCTCAAGGGTTAGGTCCAATTTATCCCTAAACTACCAAGCGATGAATAAGAAGTCATTGAAGAATCTTCTCGAGGCAGTGAAACTCTCCTTTTGTCGCACTTTTCTAAGTTACCATTTGAGGAAATTGGCAAGCGTGCTCTAAGCGTGTTTAGGAGCTTCCGATTCTGAAACTATCCAAACTCTCTAGATTGGGCAACGACAAAGGTACATGCCCGTCTCCTAAGCTGTCCCCCTCCTGTCAAATCAAGTTCCAAGGAAATACATGGCTCTCACAACTGTTCATTTATGGATATTATCAATTTATGGAATATTTCCGAGAGATAGCTTAATAATGTTAGTACTATTCTCGTTTTGTGATTTAGAGATTATGAGTTCAATCTTTTCGTACTTCTTTTATCTCATTTTCATTCTACCTTTTCTATATTTACGTATCTCCTCTGTACACAAAAAAATTTATATTCTTCGACACCGTTCAACAAAATAATCAATGAGTTATAATCAACTATATAAATTAGTAAATTGAATAAAGGATCTAATGGCTCATAATTATTTTGTTTACATGCTAAACAATCATATGCAATTAAATATCAGGAAGAGACGGGTATAGAGGTATGCGAGAAAAATCTTAGATGGTAATACTGTCAATGACACAGTAAATAAGAATCAATCAAATATTTTGGTTAGCAATGATTAAAGCAATCACTCAGATGTTTACAACGATTTGCTATTTTTCGATATTTTGATTGTTGTTTTCTCACGTTATGTGATGAAGCAGTATAACCTAAGAATTTTTCAAGGTACCTTTACCGATAATCAAATTCAAAACTTTTTGATATTTCTGATTAAATAAAGAACACTTCCTTCTTTCAATTAAGCAACGCACTGAAGATAGATAATTATTTTTGGGTGCGTGAGAACCATGCAAGAAAATTCCAACTTGCAAATTAATTATTAGGGCAAGTTGGCATTGATTGAACCAACTCCAAAGTCTGAAAACCTCGTACCGAGATGGTACATATTTCTGCTGTTCCTTGCATGTGAAACGCAGCATAAACAAATCATAATCAGCCCTAATAATTGTCACAAAGACCAGACACATAAAAACTAACAATAATAAAAACCACACCTCTTTCTAAAGCCACGATCGTTCTATTCGGGGGTCACCCTGTCGGAAACATGTACTAGGCAGCCCGTATCCTCGTCCTGCCGATGCAAAGGTTCGATTTATATCCACACAGGGATTTTTTTTTCGATTTAAACTCCAGCGCCAGTAATCGATAAGAAGATAGGAGTAATATTATTCGGTTGTTCTAAAGGATGACGGTAATTTCACAATTACCATTCTCCGTGTTGCAAAGATTATAAGCATGCTTCAAACCAACATGAGTTAACTAGTTGAGATAATTCGACTTTTTCCCTTTAAATAGAGAAAATTTATAAATATGAAAGAGTTGTAATCTCGATGGATCAAGCCGACTTGAAATTGGTTATCATATGTTACACTGCAATAAATATGATTTAATTTGATCGCTTTGTAATTCTCATTTGATTAATTATCCATGTCTTATAAGGTTATGTAAAATTTTCTAGCCCATGACCATAGATGTGTATATTGAGGATGCCTCCACCACCAAGATAGTTGTTGAAATATGGCACTACCAAATACCGGTCAATTTCCAGTCGGGTCAGTTTGGGTCGGGCTGTGAGGTGAAGCTGTCGACTCGGATGATCTAATAGACCGAGACTTTTATTATGTTTTAGTTACGTGGTTTGGTATACGAACTCCGAATTAGAGCCATTTAAAAAAAATCGGATTGCTTTAAACTGAATAGCTAGTTTTACTTTTATTTTTAAAAATGAATCAATTTGGCTCAGTTCGAGCGGAATTCAACTTCTTTTAAAAATAAAAGGCTCGGTTCTGCTCGAACCGAACCATATTTTTTTAATAATTTAATCTATAAATAAAATTTGATTTAGTCCGAACTGATCAATTGAATTGGTTGCACTTACAGATTAACTAAATTGCTATTCATCTGAAAAACCGAACCAAAATAGAACAATCTCGGAGAGAACCGGGGTATCTTGTAGTTCGATTCTGACTGGTTCCTTTCGCTAACCGGTTTTCTTGCACATCCCCCCCTGCACATGTTCTCACCTTAGACAACGTTACCACAACTACTGCTCCGACCATCCCTTCGTATTAAAAGAATGTCCGACCGAGTGGTTGGGGTTTGGTGGCGGTTCATGGATTAAGACTCCTCGGTAAGTTTTCCCGCTTTGTTCATGGAAGAAGAGTACAAGAAATTATCATAAAATCTACAGTAGCAGAATTCAAACACTTTCACTTTCGATTATTTTTGTGGGTACATGCAATAGCTTATAAATCACATGTATCAGGTAAGGCAGGTGAATCTGATGGGTTCAAAAGGTGGAAAGCCCCCACCCACGAAGGAACGCCTCTCTTGGGATTCAAACCTGTGACGTTCCAGTGCTCGACTAGTAGGGCTATGCCCCGTGGGCCACTTTTACTTTTGATTACTTTGGAGTTTTGGTGTTCATCATCTAGGATCCTAACACTTTATCTGGATTGAGGTGAATGGAGGAGAAGTAAAATATTTACCTTATTTTTTAGGTAAAAGAATATTTACCTTATTTAAATGTATTATAGTAGGAAAAATGCAAGGTAAAAAATTTAGACTTATATATACAACTTATTAATTAATTGACGAATGTACCCTTTTTTTTATATCAAGCTCAATAGAGCATTGACACATACAAGTTAATTTTATCGAAAAGAACTTTTATGTTAAATAATCCAATAATCAAATACTTGGACTATTATAGATAATAGCTCTAAAATCTCACATAATTATATCAATTCAGGTTCCATATGCATAAATGATAAAGAATATATATGTCTAAAGACGATAACATGTTTTTAATTTACATGAAAGAAAAATGACAAGTTTTTTTTACACGAACTTTTTAATTATTCATTCCACTCTTATTCAACCCCAAATCAGGGTGAAATAAAAGTGGGTTTTGGATGAGAATTGGAGTGAATAATTTCTCTTTATTCTCATTCCCCTCCTTTAAAAATACTTATCTAAACGAAGGGGAAAATCTTCCCTCCATCCACCCTCTGTTCACAGTCGTCCAAAATAGTGTAAATTTAATGGATCATAGTTACCTTAATTTCAAGTCGAGCTGGCCATTAAAAGGTTAAATTATTCCAACTATGAATTTTTTTCCTCGTTATAACACTGTGACCCGAACCATATTTAAGAGGAGAAAGCACATGAACATCTCAACCAAATCACTGGAAATTAACTCATCTAACCAGTTCTGGGGACTGCAGTAAAGATACTGTAAGGTTTTTATGCCCACTTCCAGCATCTTTTAGAAAAGAAATCGGTGAGCTAAAGGCTTTCCTGCTCTTTGGAAGCTTGCTGCTATACAATCTGCAGGAATTTAGAAACAAAGTGCTGTTCTCAAAAGCTGATACATCCTTATTTACTTTCCTTGTAAAAACCACTGGAGTTCGAACTTAGTGAAACTATACTATTCAACAGTTAATGCGTTTCCTTGAAGAGTTCTTTCTAATTGTTTGAGAAATAATTCCAACATTAGATAATAAGCAAATGGAAGTCTTATTTATAAGAGAATTGGGTGCGGTCACCTAATAGTTTAAACTTTTAAATTGGACATTAGTTAGATCTCTTACAGTGCAGGAGGATGTTTTACATTATATCATAGCAAGTTACAGAAGGGGTTCACATCATGCCAGACCCAGGTGTGGAAGGGCTTATGGTTAATTATGAAACCCGAATGTGGAGATCGTGGGATTAAAAGTCGAGACTAGGAGAAAAACTGCGTAGCTAGGACGGGTGTCGAGAAAAAATCCTGCATCAGATAATAAAGAAATGGAAGCTTTCTTTATAAGAGAATTAGGTACACTAGCTAATAACTTAGATTTATAGGCTTGACATCAGCTCGATTTTTGAATTGTAGGGTAATTTTTATGTTGAACACCGATTTATTTTACACTGTGGGGCGGTCAATGGATAAATGATTCAATTGTTGAATCGTAAAACTCTCGTACACCTGAATACAGAGATATGTAATTGAGAAGGGGAAGCAGAAGAAGAAGAAGGAGATGCGTGTGCATATTCTGGCGTTCCAGTGCTGGAAGCGAAGCGGAGCGAAGGACGAATATGTGGGATTTGGGAAACCGTGCTTTGGACGTTGCTTTTGATTTCATGACCCCACCGGATCAATCGTTGGGTGCACCAAAAAGATTCCGATCGCAAAGCCGATGCCAGGCCATTGGTGCTCGATTGAAAATGGCAAACACGGAAAGCGAATTGAGAGGTTTAATTAAATGTTGCTCCCTCATCACTCCTCCATAACCGCTTTAGCTTTTTTTTTTTTTTTTTTGGTTTACAGGGACGGCCGATGGGTTGGAGGACAAAAATGGGTGTAAAAATTTTCAGTTAGGACAAGGGAATTCATAATCTTTTGGTCTTAGCCAAGACCGTACGTCTCCGAATACATAAGACTCATCTAATATGAATTTTCTGAATACATAAGACTCCAATCCGAGATTAAATATCACAGCACCCTGACCAATTTATATTGATTACGTGACATAACTTTTGAGTAGTGAATACATAACATTCTGTGATCGATAACTAGTCTGTTTTAGCAATTTAATCCAATGCCTCGTGTTTATTATAATCAATTATTCAAAAATTTAAAGAATCTAGTTGTTCAAAATTAATTATTAAAACATAAAAAATCTAATGACTTATAATTATTTCTTTGACCTGTTTAATTATCGGACACTGGAACGTAAAATTTCTCTAAATATATATTACTTTTTTTATATAAACAGTTGATATCTAGAAGTTTAATGGACGTTGACTAATCCAGTATGAGCTAGGAAGGCCTATTGTGGTAAAGTTCTTACAAAATAAATTTTTTTTATTCATAGGACTCGAACTGGAGATGTTATTGAAGGAAAAGTGACATTCTACCACATCAACTAATCTACTTTAAATATATATTATATGCAAACATGTGAGAAGTTTGATTTTTTTTTTTGTTTTTCCATATTCACCTTAATATAATTTACATATTAATATTTATGACATATATATATGATTTTCAGATTAAGTACAAAAATTAATAATTTCATCCATTTTCCCCTTACCTCATATCTACGATTATAATAGTAAATACATTTCATTAACTGTTTAGATTCTTATATCTCACTCCATATATCTGATTTTAGTAGTAAAAATTCCTCATATTTTTTGAGCGAATAATTTAAAATAGTAAAAATAAAAAGTAAAATTGGCATAGTATACTGATAAAAATTGAGAATGTTCTTCGCACTACTATAAGTTAACGAATTTTAAATAAATTAAATTGTAGTAAATTATAAATAAATAATATAATTATACGAATTCATTATAGTATTTTATACTTATTTATTTTTATTTTTTCGTATGCAGTATGGATCTGTGTATAGTATTTGTTTATTGTTACCAAAAGAGAGTTGGTCGGAAAGGGGCCAGTAGAATTGTTCGCATGAGAAGTGGTAAGGGTCTGTTTGGTAATTCACTAGGGGCCAGGGATAAAGCGGAATCCTCAATCAATCCCATCAGATTCCTCGGCCACGAGTCAGCAAAAACGTCAAGAGCGGAAAGCTGCAATTTTTTGGTCTTTTCCATTTTAAGGTTTCTGAAAGAGGAAACGGCTAAACTACCCTCACATTTGGCATCATTGTTAAGCACGCACGCAACCTCATCTTCAGAGTAGTCTTATCCAGCGGGAATAGTTAAATTCACATGCCAGGATGAGGAATCTAGAATAATAAATAATTGCTCATATTAAGGCTTCCTGGGCTCATAGCTGATGCCATCTCTCCCAATCAAGCGGAATCTCTTACTATGTTAATCCCCACCAAAATAGCTGTGCACCAGAAACTGAGGAAAATTTCCATTTTTTCAGATGCACAATAAGTAGTTCATGCAACAAGAGGAATTTCAAAAACCGAATTGGAAGTCAAGTAGCAGATGTCTGGGAAATCTTCTGGATTTGTAGAGGAAAAAACTTGTTAGCTCATGATCTATGTCAAGAAAGGTGCCTTTTGTTCCTCCGATGATCTTCAAGTTGTGGATGTACGTGTATTGTAAATTATTGATGAATATAATTCTGCTTTGACGATAAAAAAATCACCCAGAAGATTAAACAAGTTATTAATGTAACATTGTTTCCTCCTCGAACTTGGTCGATGCAGACAAGAGTTTAGGGACGGGCCCAGATACAAGGGGGACGGAGCTCAATGAAGCAGGAGCTGATGGATTTCGAGGGACGAAACTTGATAATTTAACCAAAATATAGATAAAATAAATTTAATGTATGTATATATATATATATTATATATAAAAAAAAAAAGAGTGAGGTTTTTCCGAGCAAAAGGGTCAGATGTCCCGGCTCATATTGGGCCCGAGGATCAGGGCAGCTCAGAATTACATAATGGGCTTCGATCTTGACGGACCGGGTTCGAATCGTGGCCATCTAACTCCCTGCTGTCTCTTGTTCTTCGGGTCGGTTTTTCTTCATTTCCAATCCGCTCTCTGTCTGCCGCTTCGACTGGTTCGCAAACTATACGAATTATGGCTCTCGGTAACATTCCAATTTTCCCGAGTTCTGCCACACTCGAGCCTAGCTCGACCGAGACTGATTTTGACCCCGAACCATATTTTACTGCTTGGGCTTCTACGGTAAGTTCAGCAATTGAAACGACACACATGGCCCAGATAAGGAAAAGCCCAAGCCTCCGCCCCCTCTTCATCTAAGTGAAGTTACGGCTTAGGAGTCTATAGAAATGGAATAAATATCTCTACATTCGATGAAATTTATTCTTATATGAGCGGACTCGACTCGATTTTGGACCAATCGATTCTTGTTTATAATCTAAGTACCAGGTGGTTGTTGACACGAAGAAATGGCTGTCGTGGTGCTCCTGTCTGCCAGTTGTCAGGTTTTATCTAGTTATTTAAATTATTTTTATTTACAGTCGTTTAGCATGGTATTTATTATCACAAAATTATTTTATCAATTTAACATTAATTATTTAATATGGATGATATTGCCCGTTCGGTTAGGTCGCAATTTTGGGCCCCGATTGCAATTCGGGCTTGCCGCATAATAGAGCCCGATAGGTCCCGATCTAAGTCCTAATTAATCTACATCTGAGCCAGGTCGATCTATTATAAGATAATACTCATAAAGTTTTCTTCATCCACAATGCTAAACACAACCTTCTTTTGGGAGAATAGGTGCTAAATCACTCCCTTTTTTTCGGTATACAAGGGGAGACACATAGATTTAGAAATGGTAGAAGGAAGAAGGGATAAAAGAGGTATCGGAAGTCTCACTGTTGAAATCGAACTCAGAACCTCCAGATCATAGGGTGAGAA